>JAQOTM010000115.1:238877-385719 GCA_029168755.2 Tillandsia fasciculata | reverse complement strand
ACTCTAAGCAAAGATTAGATCAATTCGACAAAAGATATGTTCTTGAAAGAACCATCGAATTGACCTAAAAGAGGCTATAAAGAAGAACGATAAAACCTAGCCTCTAGGGTGCTCTCAAAGTATTTTATAAAATATAGGTATAGCTCCCACATTTTTGAGAAACCCTAAATGTCTATTTATAGTTTAGAAACCTTTGGAAAGAGATAAGAATCAAAAACATTACCTTATCTGGAAATTTTCAGGACGGCGATCCGGATCGGGATTACTGCGATCCGGACGTCGTAACAAAGATTGACGATTCCAGAAATCAAGGTTCGGGATCCGGATCGCAAGGCCCGATCCGGATCGTTCATGAATTTCAGCAACATCCAATGTTCGGGATCCGGATCGGAATGGCCTTGGATCCGGATTGGATTTGCCAATGAACAAGTACCCTTCGGGATCCGGATTGGATGTCTGATCCGGATCCTGAACATGTCCCATGTCCAGTTTTTGATTTTTATGCAATTAAAAATTCATCCAAGTGTTTCTACACTATAAGAAAGTATTCGGATCACCAAAATTATTTAGTTAAACATACCTGATCCTTTTGAATACTTTCTTCTTGAGATTGATGTAACTGATCCACAATTCTTCATCTTCAATCTTCAAGACTCAAGACACTGAGTGTCAACTTGAGCTCTTGTTGAATCTTCTCTAAGTCTTTGATTGCTGATTGACAATTTGATCCCTTTAAGACTCCGACTCAACTCACTGACTTGACTCACGAAATATGCCAACACCAAAAAGCCGTAACAATCTCCCCCTTTGGCAATTTCGTGACAAAACCCAAAAATACATAAAAACGCTCAAGTCACTCATCTTAAACCAAAAAATCGAAATTCAATGTCATCACCAAAACATTGATTTTCTTTGCGTGAAAGATCCAATAAATACAAAATTACATTTGAACCAAACAGTCCTAGAACATACTCTATGACTTAGGACTTGGAGTCTTAAAGTGATGTAATTCCTGCAAAACAAAACTCCAAACAAAATCAAACGTTAGTCGTTAGAAATTAAAATCCTACATTTGATTCTTCCTTTTGGTTCTTTTGTTTTTCGGCTCTTTCAATTTTTTCTTTGTCTCCCCCTATCTTGAGCATCTCTAACATGTTCTCCATGTTCTCCATGTTCTTGAGCATCTATGTTCTCCCCCTTTGTGATACGATCATCATTTCCGTTCTCCCCCATTTTTCTATTTTCGTTTGTCCTCTCTTGATGATCTCATCTCCGTCATTTCTCTTCTCCCCCTTTTTGTCACAAATTGTCAAACAGTGAACATACTAGACAAAAGGAAATCACTAACAACATTAGTTCATAGAGAAAGAGAGATAAAAGCTCAGTTCCGGTATATAACAAAAATGCAGATTGCGTACCGGTACCAGAAAGCAAAAATCAAATAATTTCTTGAAACAAATCCAGATTTTAGAATCTTTTCAAATACCGATTTGTATTCCATCAAGAAATCAATTTAAGTGCTTTAACCAATGAATTAACAAGATGTCATTCAATCCAATTAATTTCACAAAATTAAAAAGATTTACTCCTAAATCATGAAAAACAAAGATAAAACATTATAAACAGTTTTTCATGTTATATTCATCAAACACAAGTCATCAAAAATAATCTTGAGATCCAAACTCTATCAAGATGTAACGAATTTACAAAGATGACTTACGGAGATTTCCAAATGACATCAATCTTGAATTCTACCCTTTCATCAGAATAATTTAGAAAAATTCCATAAAACCAGAAAAAGTATGTAAGCACTTTAGCGCATCAACTTTAAACAAAAGTCATCGTTTCATGCAACAAGAAATAGATTATACCAAATCTATCAAAAATACTCAAAAATGAAACGAAAATTTATGAAAATTAAAACCCTTAAAGTTGAACAACTTCAATCACATCTAACATGATCTTATGCGTAATGCCTTTATCAAATCATCAATTTGGTAAAGAAAATGAAATACCAAGATCAATAGATGTTTGAAATCCCAGATAAGTTAGATAATATATCTAGACAATCTGTTGAAGAGAGTGGCTCTTTGAGCATCTTTCGTTAAAAATCCACCTTATACCAACCTTGAAATTTGACAGAGTCAAGTATTTCAACATGCATTTTATTTAATCAAAAATTGAAAAACCATGCTTGGTATACATGTGGTAGCTGCACACAGTACTCGGACGACCGAGGTGGTAGCTCTTTCCTCCATGTGGTGGTAGTTTTCACACTCCTCATTGGGATGTAACTCTTTCCACATCTTTTGAGCATTTTACTTTTCTTTGACTCCCCCTCAATTGGCTATCAATTATTTAATATATAAGGTATTCAACCAAAATTGATCCCGCATTCATACTCGACTAAATAGTCAAATAAGATAATGACTATACCAAGAGATCATTGAGAGAGAAATTGACTTTGATCACTTAAAAGATGAATTAATTAACATAAATGATCATTGCAACATCGAAATATTATGATGTCAAAAGCATAATAGATTTCTAAATGCGTGAAAAGATGCAATTTAAAGTCAATATGACCAATGCTCAACAATGTGTTTTGTTCTTGAGTGCAACACAGAATTTTTAGGAATGTTTATAGCACTTGTGTTGTCACAAAGACTTCACACAACCTAGATAGATTAAGCATCTAAAGATCACACATGATTTCTAAAATTTGATGCTTATAACTATCAAAAACTCCTATAATGAAGTATCTTCAAGATTATGATTATGGAGTAAAGTTGATAATCCATATAAAATTAAATTGGAGTGAATGAACGTGAAGCCTTTTTTATTCAATGCACTTGTTCGTTAAACCCTTTTGTTCAAAACAAAGTATAAAAACAAAGAGCATTGAAAAACATGTAATGCAAAGATTAAAAAAATATGAAGGGAAAACCAATCAAAGCATTACATACAGTCATAAGCTATTTAGAACTTAAGACAAGGAAAGATATCACCTTTCCGAATCCAAAATCGCTGGATTTTGGGTTGTCTTGATTCGTTGTGGCCGGGGGTTGTCCGCTTTGACTGTTGATCCACCTTAGGTCTTTGCCTCGCAATGATCCACTTGTATGATTGATGTTGTGGCTCGGACCTTTGGTGGGTTGAGTGAACTTCTTTGACTTGATGTGTCTTTTGATTCCGTTGAGTTCGCTCCGTAGATGAAGTTGCCGAAGAATTCTTCTTTCTCTTTTTCGGGCAATTCTTCACCAAATGTCCTTCAAGTCCACATAGGTGACAAGTTCTTGCTTTCAATTTGATTGTGGAACTTGAAGCCTTCACAGTTTGGTTCTTTTTAAATCCCAAACCAACCTTGCTTGTTTGACCTAATCCGGACATACTTTCTAGTTTCTTGGAACCGGTTGAAAGCCTTTGTATGTCGGATTTGAGTTCATGAACTTGCTTGGTCAAACTTGGTTGGTGACATGAATTTCTTCAAACTGCTTTTCAAGAAAATCAATCTTGTAATATGGGAATTAACGATCGTTTCCGATTGATTTATCTTTTCTTGGAGGATTTTATTATTATCCAATAAAAGCTCTCGTTCCTCCTCGAGATCATGAAGTTTGATCTTTAAAGCATGATTCTCGTCTTGAACCTCAAGTCGTTGCTTCCTCAACTTCTTGATATGCTTGGCCATCTTCTTTGATTCCGCAAGAAGTTGTTGGTATGCCTCAACGAGTTCTTCTTCGTCCGACTCCCCCTCACTTGATGACTCTCCGCCGATGTTGATGTTTCATGCAAAATCAAAGGAGTAGAGTCAGTGACTAAAGATGATAAACAAATATTAGAAGAGGGAATTTGAGAGGCATGAAAAGCAACATTCTTTTTCCTCTTCACTTGAGGTCGATTCATCGAACTAGAATCGTCCCAAGTTTTTGCTTGCAAAGCCTTCTTTTTATATGATTTCTTAGAAGGACAATCCGTTGAAATATGGCCGTAGCCTTTGCATCGATAGCATCGGATTTCCCCTTCGAAATCATCTTTTTCTTTTTCTTTAGAAGGTTTTGCAACGCCTTTGAGTTTAGAGGATTTAGAACCCGATGATCCTTTAGATGATTTCGTGGATGAAGATCCATCGGTTCGATTCTTCCAAAATTTCCGACGAAATTTCTTTGTGATCCGCGCCAGTTGTTCTTCAAAATCGGCTAAAGAGATTTCATCGTCGGAACTTGATTCGCTATCTTCTTCCTTTGTTGATTTGAATGCAATACCTGTAAGCTTAGAAGAAGACTTGGAAGAAACTTGATTAGTAGGAAAAGTCATCTCATAAGTTTGCAAAGCACCTACTAATTCCTCTACACTCATCTCATCCGGATGACTAACGGTTTCAATGGCGGTAACCTTTGCCCTAAACCGTTCCGGAAGAGTCCGAAGTATCTTTCTTACAATTTTCGACTCCGGGATCTTTTCTCCTAAATTAGCACATGTATTAATTACATCTTGAAGTCTAGTGTAATAATCTGTAAACAATTCATGCTCTTCCATATGAATAGAGTCAAATTGACTTGTAAGCATCTGGAGCTTTTGAATTTTTACAAGATTAGTACCCTCATGTGTAATTTTGAGAATATCCCAAATTTCCTTCGCGGTTTCACACGCGGAAATTCGTGTAAACTCAGTCGAGGAAAGAGAATTAAATAAAGCGTTCATACCTTTCCCATTGTAAGAAGATCTTTCGATTTCCTCTTTGGACCATCTAGAGCGAGGTTTTGGGGTAGTAGAATTTCCTACTTCCTCAACAGGATGCACCCAACCGTATTCCACGGTTTGCCATACCCGCTCATCAATTGAGATGAGAAAAGCTCTCATCCGCACTTTCCAATAAGCATAATTGGTCCCATCAAAAAGAGGAGGTCTAAAAATATTACCACTTTCACCCAACATGATAGATAAACCTAAAACCCGCTCTGATACCAATTGTAGGTTTTTAAGGATCCACAAGGATCTAAATAGGTACTATCAAACACCTAGAGGGGGGTGAATAGGTGTAATATTAAAAAACCAATCTCAGTGCAAAATAAAAACCAATGCGGAAAATAAAAATAGCACACCGAGATTTACGTGGAAACTCCAATCCAGGAGAAAAACCACGGGACCAACACGCAATAACAATCCACTAAGAAAAGAAGAATAACAAGGTGATTACCGACTCCACGGACTCAAACCCTCCTTCAACTTCTTCGGACCTTGCGCTCACCGATTGGATGTCCACGCAATAACAATCCACTAAGAAAAGAAGAATAACAAGGTGATTACCGTCTCCACGGATTCAACCCCTCCTTCAACTTCTTCGGACCTTGCGCTCCACCGATTGCACGTCCACTGCACACGTTCGAATCCACGAACGCCACTCGAATCCACGAGCACACGTTTCGAATCCACGAAACGCCTTTAGCACACCGAATCCACGATGCCACGTCGAATCCACGACGCAAACTCAGCCGATAAGAATATTGGCTTCGATGGTGATCCTTTGCTTAGATTATCAATGAAGAACCATGGAAGGAATCTCTAAGCAAAGATTAGATCAATTCGACAAAAGATATGTTCTTGAAAGAACCATCGAATTGACCTAAAAGAGGCTATAAAGAAGAACGATAAAAACCTAGCCTCTAGGGTTGCTCTCAAGTGTTTTATAAAATCATCGGTATAGCTCCCACGTTTTTGAGAAACCCTAAATGTCTATTTATAGTTTAGAAACCTTTGGAAAGAGATAAGAATCAAAAACATACCTTATCTGGAAATTTTCAGGACGGCGATCCGGATCGGGATTACTGCGATCTGGATCGTCGTAACAAGATTGACGATTCCAGAAATCCAAGGGTTCGGGATCCGGATCGCAAGGCCCGATCCGGATCGTTCATGAATTTCAGCAACATCCAATGTTCGGGATCCGGATCGGAATGGCCTTGGATCCGGATTGAAATTGCCAATGAACAATACCCTTCGGGATCCGGATTGGAAGATCTGATCCGGATCCTGAACATGTCCCATGTCCAGTTTTTGATTTTTATGCAATTAAAAATTCATCCAAGTGTTTCTACACTATAAGAAAGTATTCGGATCACCAAAATTATTTAGTTAAACATACCTGATCCTTTTGAATACTTTCTTCTTGAGATTGATGTAACTGATCCACAATTCTTCATCTTCAATCTTCAAGACTCAAGACATTGAGTGTCAACTTGAGCTCTTGTTGAATCTTCTCTAAGTCTTTGATTGCTGATTGACAATTTGATCCCTTTAAGACTCCGACTCAACTCACTGACTTGACTCACGAAATATGCCAACACCAAAAAGCCGTAACAATGCTGATTTCGAAACTCGTTTTCAAAACATAAGTGCCGGGTGGGCGCTATTTCAAATCTGTGGATTTATCCTTTCCAAATTGATCGGCCATGCGCTTGAATGATTAGAATACTGTTGTATGATACTGGTTGTTGTGATTGAATGGTTGTGTGTGACTCGGAACATGTACTAAACGCTACGCCGTACATATACAGGGGAGACTCTGTCCGTTTACAGAGAGATCCTGTATATGCGACGGGTCTGAGCACGCACGGGGAGAAAGGAATTTCAAAAAAAATTTAGACACGCTAATCAAACCCTTTTTACTAAATATTTTCGCTGATTGAAACCCCCGGGGCGTGACAGATTAAGATGGTATCAGAGAAAATGAACTCCTTTCAATCACAACAGTTAGCGCCGACATCCATGTAAATACCTCACTTGTGCTACAGATGAATGAAATGGGTAGGCATAGGAGTGTAGAACGTGAGTGATCGGGGGCGGGAGTTGAGTCTTTTCTCACTAGGCGGTTCGTCGTTTGTAAGTAAAATCTGATGTTGACCATCGTGTGTGTGACAGACATGGCCCGTACTAGATCATCGGCTGGGGACGCCGAGGCAGACGCGACAACGTCGACAGCCGCGGAGAACCAGCTCCTGCGGCAGCAATTGCGGGAGATGGCGGGGCAACTGGCCACTCTCACCGATCACGTGCGTCAGTTGACGCAACAGCAGCAGGCCACGACGGTGACGGCCGCCCCAGTTCTTCCGCAGGGGCCGCCAGCACCGGCCGCGGCACCACCGCCAGCACCGGCCGCGGCACCACCGACAGCACCAGCCACGGCACACCGACAGCGCCATCGCCGGCGGCGACTACGGGACCGGCGCCAGGGACACTAGCCGGGTTACTCTGGAGGAGACAGTGGTCACGCCTACCCCTACCGTGGCTGCCGCCGCCGCGAGGGAGGGGATGGTTGTGATGACCGAGCGGGATCGGGTGCGGGCCAACCTGAAGGACTTTAAGAAGCACGACCCGCCCACGTTCGAAGGGGACACGACTGATCCGTGGGTCGTCGAGAAATGGGTGGGGTCGATGGAGAAACTTTTTGAAGACCTACTCATGGAGGATGATGAGCGGGTTCCCCTAGCAGTCCATTGCTTGGAAGGGAACGCCCGCTTGTGGTGGAAGACGGTACGTGTGACACCCCTGGAATTTGGATTAGTCCTCTATATAAATGATATAATAGGACTAAATCTCTAACCCGGCTATAGCATTTTGGATGGTAGCAAGATCCAAGAGGAACATGAGAGTTAAGCGTGCTAGAGCTAGAGTAGTTCTAGGATGGGTGACCCCCTGGGAAGTGGGGCGTCACAGTTGGTATCAGAGCCATTCACCAGCCGGAAATGTGAGATGAGTCTCGACGGAGCCAGGGTTATATAGCGGGTAGAGCGAGGCTCCCCGGCTAATGACCGTTGTGAGTGGAATGCAGCTCCTCACAAGGTCGGCTAAGGCTAGCGAGACGAGTCTCACATCGCCTGGTGCTTGTGAGTGTGCTTGAGCCTGACGTGGACGTCAGGACTTAAAGGGGGAAGAATGTGACACCCCTGGAATTTGGATTAGTCCTCTATATAAATGATATAATAGGACTAAATCTCTAACCCGGCTATAGCATTTTGGATGGTAGCAAGATCCAAGAGGAACATGAGAGTTAAGCGTGCTAGAGCTAGAGTAGTTCTAGGATGGGTGACCCCCTGGGAAGTGGGGAGTCACAGTCCGTAATATTATTTTAAGGCCACAGAAAAAGTTTCGCGTTGATCGGATGCCGGATAGTGAGAACGGGCTCCGCCAACAGTGTCGAAAAATTCTGAGAAAATTACGGGAGCTTCGTAATTATGTTTTAAGGTTACAATAAAAGTTTCGCATCAATCGGATACCCGAGCAGTGAGAAAGGTACCTGACAGCGATTTTAAGTACAGCGAGACTTTTGGTGACCCAAAAATAGCCCAAACTGAAAATTTAAAATATCTCGTGATAAATTAAGTTGAGATGAGCCTACCCGTCAAATTTGAGCACAAACGGACATTCAGAAGGACTCCGCAGGCAAGTATCAGATCAAATTGGGCTAAATAGTGAATTACCACTATTGTAGGGGGGCCTTTATGCAAAAAGGCTACCTTTACCTTTTCTGCTTCTTCTCCACCCGCGCACAGCACTCCCCAACCGCACGCAAGCACATCCATGGAGAGCTCTCTCTCTCACCTTCTCCACTCACTTTCTCTCTCTAAATTTTCTTGCTCCACGTTGCACTAAATCGCGGAGCGATTTGCGGGAAGCTTAAGGCGAGCGAGGGCGAGCTTTTGAACCAAGAAAAGCTTGGAATCCTAGCTCTTTGAGGTGAGTTTTGTAAAAATTAAATTTGGTTTTGCCGTAAATTTTTAGACCTAAAATTTATATGATCTTAGAAGAACTCTTGTTGAAGAAATCGGCGAAAATCGTGGAAAAATCATAATGAATGTGTATATGAAACCTAGGGTTAAAAGAGGAGTTTTTGGATTTTCATGGGATTGATCTCATTTGAACCTATGGAAACCCAATTACTATGTAAAGAAACGTGTTGGCGAAGACGGATCGACATTCCGTCGAACGGCCGAAAAGTTAGAGCCGAAATACGCGCTCTAGGACTTTTGAGGCAAAAAGAGAAATAATTACATTAGTAATTTTGGTGGGGGATTTAAATGGAATCCTTCCATCATGGAGGGGTTTTGGGTAAACCCTTGACGATCCAGGCCACAAATCGTGGAAGTTCGTCGTCTTTCGTCGGCGCTTTTGCGCGCACGTGAAAGCACTAAGCATAGTGCTTGGAGGTTATTAATAGGCCGTTTTGGACTTGTTTAGGACATCCGACTTGAGGCGACCCTTGTGATCGAGACCGGTGCTCTCGTAGATTTTTTGGAGAGCCGAGCCGAGCCAAGGACCCGAGGTGGGTGGTGCTTTTACCGAAGCCGTTGGGCTTCTCTCTATGTCTTAGCCACTTACACTATTGCATATCGCACCATTGCATTGTAGGATAGTATGTATTGCCATCTTTATACTTTCCGGTTGATATAGATATTTAGCAAATGTTATGCTAATATGTGGATTGGGAAAGATTGGGTCGATACCGAGGAATCCTATAGTGCGGATGGGTGTTGGACTTGTGAGTCGACAATAAATGAACGAGTGGCATATATGTAGAAATTGTGAACACCACACAATAAATGAACGAGTGGCATATGAAAAGTAGTGTAGGTAAACCTATCATGACACCTGTGAGACATAGATTGTGTATTATCTATAGGGATCTCAGTTGCCATTAGCCTTATAGATAGGGTATCCTCGTGTGGAGAGGATTGGATCATGCTCATAGTCTGTTTTAGGCTGGTGGAGGTCGCTCCTCTACGGCCGCCTACTCCGGAGTTGGTCACGGGGCACGCCACCCCGAGGGACAGTCAGGTCCCGCAGACGCGTTCGATTGGTAGGTTGAGACATAGTCTCCCTCGTCGTGATAGTGAGCCGTGGGCAACCTTCGGGTGTGCCGTGAGATTTGAGATGAAGTGTTAAAAACCACACTTCTTGAAAATGAGTTAGAGAACAAGTATGAAATAGTACTTCTTGGACATAGTGATATATTTGGATATCTCTCCCCTGAGCATGCATACATGTTTTTCCGTGTTGGGCATAGTAGTGTAGTTATTTACTGCATTTACAGTTTTCAGATATATCTATCTATCTATCTATCTGCTTTGCCCTCTTGGACCTAGTGGGAAGACCGGTGGAGTCGGTGGCCGAACCCACTGGGAACTATGGACCATAGTTCTCATCCCACTATTATTACAGGGCCGAGTACAGGTACTCCCGGCGAGGATCGCGGTAAGGGCTTGGCGCCCTAGAGACGTTGGTAGCAGCCTCCCTACATCTATAGCTCTTGTCACCTTGTCTTTACATTTTGAGAGTAGATGTTGTATAGGGTGAGGATGTTTTGGATGTGATCTATGTATTATTCATATGCTCGAATGCAATGGTTGTAATAGATAGAGTTTCTCTCTTTGTTGCTTGTATGTTTACTGTTATATACTCGTACCTTGCTCTTATGTTCTTGTTAGCACTGGTTGTGCTCTCGTTGTGATTGTGTATATCTAGAATTAATTCCTGGGTGATTCTTGTACATGATCTTGTTGCTTAGCCTTGGGCGGACAGGGGAGGTTCTGTCCGTTCGGCGTCTGTTCAGCGCGCCCGAACTATGCCAAATTGGTAGCAGTTTCGGGGCGTGACAGTACGCCCCGATCCTGCTAAGGGTACCGTTTTCCCGTCCTGGGCAACATTTAAGAAGGAGCTGTTCGAGGCCTTTTTCACCAGCAGTGTCAAGAAGAAGTTGGAAGATGACCTAAATCATATCCAGCAGGGAAACCGGACGGTCATGGAGTACCAACGGGAGTTCGTCCGCCTAGCGAACTGCGTCCCGTTCGTTATAAGGGATGAGGCTCACAAGGCGCAACTCTTTGTAGATGGCTTACGGAGCAATATCTTTGAGGTGGTGCAAGCAGCGGACCTGCACACTTTCCAGAAAGTGGTCGACAGGGCCACTACGGTGGAGCGGGGTTTTGCGGTCACCCGCGCCAGACGGGAGAACTCGGCGCGGCTGGAGGACAGGAAGCGGCAACCGCAGAACTCGGGAGGAGGTTCTTGGAGTGGGAGCGGAGCCCCAAACGGTGGAGACCGCAGGCGGGGCCACGAGGCGCACCAGCAGGAGGGCCGAGGCCGGGAAATAGGCCTTGTGTCATATGCGGGGGAGGGCACCTGGCGGGAGAGTGCCCCCAAAGAGGCGACCACTGCTTCAGGTGTGGCAAACGGGGGCACTTCCGCCGCAACTGCCCCTTAGGCGGGGGACCTGCGCCCTCGGGAGCGTATACGCCCGCGCCACAGCTCTCCGGGCGGGGGAAGGCTCCGATGGCGTCGACTTCCAGACCCCTGCACCGCGGCGTGAGGAGGACCGGCAGCCACAACCAGGCGGGAGAGTTTCTCAATGACCCGCCAAGGGACTGATCCGCCGGAGGACGCTCTTGCAGGTACCACTTTCGTTTCGAATTCCCGTGCTAGAACTCTTTTTGATACCGGAGCAACCCACTCGTTCATTTCTCGTGACTTCGTATTTATGCATGACCTCGAGGAGACACCCCTCCAAATCTCCTTGACGGTACAAATGGCGGGAGGGACTTTGGAGGCGGTCAGCTTTGTGGCCGCCTGCTCGATTAAGCTGGGGCGACTGGCTTGCCCTTGGGATTTGGCGGTAATCCCCTTGAAGGAGTACGACGCGGTATTGGGCATGGACTGGCTCACGAGATACCAGGCGCTCATTGACTGTGACAAGCGACAAGTGCGATTGCAAGAACCGGGTTTTCCTGAACATGTGTATATGGCGGGCAAGAGCATCACCTTCCCGGCGGTCATCTCAGCAGCGCGGGCCAGAAGATTGGTAGAGGGTGGTTGCGTAGCCTATTTGGCATCGGTGGATTTGTCTACACGACCCTCGACGACACCTACAGATATTCCAGTGGTGAAGGACTTCCCCGACGTCTTCCCCGCAGAACTGCCCGGGATGCCTCCAGAGCGGGAGGTGGAGTTCCCTATCGAGCTACTACCAGGCACGCAGCCTATTTCGAAGGCACCTTACCGAATGGCCTTCGCAGAGCTGAAGGAGCTTAAGGCACAACTGGAAGATCTCTTGGACAAAGGGTTCATCAGACCGAGTGTGTCACCCTGGGGTGCACCGGTACTCTTTGTGCGGAAGAAAGATGGAAGCCTGCGTCTCTGCATTGATTACAGAGGGATAAACAAAGTCACGGTGAAGAATAAGTACCCCCTGCCCAGAATCGACGACCTCTTTGACCAGCTACGGGGAGCGACGGTCTTCTCCAAAATTGACCTGCAATCGGGCTACCATCAACTCCGGGTTCGAAATGCTGACATCCCCAAGACCGCCTTTCGGACTCGGTACGGCCACTACGAGTTTACGGTGATGCCGTTCGGGCTTACGAACGCCCCCGCAGTCTTCATGGACATGATGAACCGGATCTTCAGACCCTACTTGGATCGGTTCGTGGTAGTCTTCATCGACGACATTCTGATTTACTCCTCTACCGACGAGGAGCACGAGGACCATTTGCGAGCGATCCTTCAAACCCTCAGAGAGCAGAAGCTGTTCGCTAAACTCAAGAAGTGTGAGTTCTGGCTGCGCGAAGTCGGTTTCCTAGGACACGTGATCTCGGCACAGGGAATCGCCGTGGATCCCAAGAAGGTAGAAGCAGTGGTTGACTGGCAGCCGCCGACGTCGGTGACAGAAGTACGAAGTTTCCTAGGGCTGGCAGGATATTACCGGCGCTTCGTTGAGGGTTTCGCAAAGATTGCTACTCCTTTAAATCGATTGACCAGAAAAGGGGAGAAGTTCATATGGACGGCCAAATGCCAGGAGAGTTTTGAGGAACTCAAGAGGAGGTTAACCAGGGCACCAATACTTTTGCTGCCGACACCCGGAGAGGAGTATGAAGTGTACTGCGATGCATCAAGGATCGGCCTTGGAGGTGTGCTGATGCAACAGGGGAAAGTGATTGCCTACGCGTCCAGGCAGCTGAAGGATTACGAAAAGAACTACCCGATACACAACTTGGAATTGGCTGCGGTGGTCTTCGTTTTAAAACTGTGGAGGCATTATCTCTTTGGAGTTCACTGTAACGTCTTCTCAGATCATCAAAGTCTTGTTGCTTAGCCTTGGGCGGACAGGGGAGGTTCTGTCCGTTCGGCGTCTGTTCAGCGCGCCCGAACTATGCCAAATTGGTAGCAGTTTCGGGGCGTGACAGATAAAGTGGTATCAGAGCAAGATAAGAGCAAGTAAAGAGAGAGAGTCTCGGATTACTTAGGAAACGCTAGGCTGGTAAACCCTAAGGTTGTAGGGACGTGAGTGAAACGTGAACCCTTGACGTTGGCGGAAGTGAAATCGATTGGGTCAAAGAAGATTATATGTCTCTAATTGAGAATAGAGACGGATTCAAGTGTGCTTGTTCGGTGACACGAAGTGTTATGTCGGCGGCCGACGGCATGATGCTAAGGGTCTAGGACTAGTATGCTTGTATGCTTCCGCCCGATTTATTATTGAGTTGTCTAGTTTCGTAAATGCTAAGGAGCTATCGGGTTAAACTAACTGACTAAGTTCTTGTTTCTAGGAAAGAATGTCAGGGAGACGCCACACTCGTAGGTCCTCTCCGGTGCCGCCTCCAGCGGCGCCCGAGCAGTCGGGATCTGGCGAGGTGCAGGAGCTGCGAGAGCAGGTCGCTGCTTTGGTAGGCGCGATGCAGCGCCAGGGGGCTCAATTGGAGCAGCTCCAGTCACTGTTGGAGCAGCAGGCAGCGTTGGCGGCCGCGACGGCGGCTGGGAGCCGTGATCCGCCTGCACCCTCGACTCACGCGCCGGGAGCGGTTGAGGGTGAGGGCGTGGGGGCCGTTCCACTGTCGGCGTGCCCCCTTCCGAGGAGTGCGCCTCTGGCGGCATCGGGTTCTACTACACCCGATATGACGGCGGAAAAGGCGGAGCGGGAGCGCGCATTGGCAGTTCTGATGCAGTTCCTAAAGTTCAAACCTCGGACCTTCGAGGGAGGGAAGATGGAGCCGGCGGTAGTGGAGTTGTGGTTAGGCGCTATGGAGACTATCTTTGGAGATCTCCCTGTCCTGGAAAGGGACAAGGTGCCCCTGGCCACACATAGTTTTGGAGAACCGGCGTTAGTATGGTGGAAGCGGGTGCAGCGTGATCGACCCGCGCATCTTCCTCCGATGTTGTGGGGGGAGTTCAAGAGGACGGTGTACGGGCACTACTTTCCCGACGCCGATAAGCGGGTGATGAAGGAAAAGTTCCGCAAGCTGCAGCAGGGAAATCGCTCGGTGATGGAGTACGAGGAGGAGTTCACCCACATCATCGACTGTGTTCCCGATGTTGTTCGCGATGATGCGGACCGGGCCGATTGGTTTCTGCGGGGGCTTAAGCCCTGGATCTACCGGGCCGTGCAGCTGTTCAAGCTCACGACCTACGCCGAGGTTCTTGATCGAGCGCTGTGGGCAGAGCACGGGGATGCCCATGTGCGCGAGGAGCGCGAGATGGCGGCGGGGTCCAAGGATAAGGGCAAGAAGCGCCAGGGCGGTGGTTCGGGGGCACAGTCTAGCTCCAGGAGGCCCCCGAAGCAACCGAGATCGCAGCCGTGGAGGCAGGGACCACGGCCTTGCATTATATGCGGTAGCAGGGACCACCGGGTGCAGCAGTGCAGGCAGCGTGAGGGCAGATGCTATAGCTGCGGGCAGGAGGGGCACATGAGCCGAGAGTGCCCAGCGAGGGGTTCGCGTGCCCCCTCAACTGCGTCGACTCCGGCAAACCCTGTTCATTATGGAGGCGCTCCTTATGTTCCCGTCTCTGCGGGGCGCGCGATGGCTCCTAGGCAGCAGGAGATGACGCGATCGGCGCCGAGCGGGCGGGTATTCGCCGTTCAGGCCCAGGCCCAGGATCCTGTCGACATCGAGGAGCCCAGTGTCGTGGCAGGTATGGTTCTAATACATGGAGTTCGCTCCAGGGCAATTTTTGATACAGGTGCTACGCATTCATTCATTAGCGGATCATTTGCACGCACTCATGGTATTATCTTGGAGGCAACGGGCAAGTGGCGAGTCGAAGGCCCGGAGTCGTCATCTATTACTTACACGGGGTGCTTATCCTGCCCGGTGCAAGTGGGCGACTGGATTATGCCCGTCCGGTTGCTCGAGCTCAAGAAGTTGGAGGCGTTCGATGTCATCTTGGGCATGGACTGGCTCTCGAAGTATCACGCTGTGATCGACTGCAGGAGGAAGTTGGTCACTTTTCGGGAGCCGGGACAGGAGGAGGTTATCTATCGAGCTCATCAAAGCTCGTGCTTCGTTGCAACGGTGTCGGCGACGAGAGCGAGGAAGTTGGTCCATAGCGGTTGCCCGGCATTTTTGGCGACCGTTGTGGAGGTGGACCGTGCGACTCCGATCATGGAGGAGTTATTGGTGGTGCGGGAGTTTCCTGATGTGTTTCCCGCGGAGTTACCGGGGATGCCGCCGGATCGGGCGATCGAGTTCATCATAGACTTGATTCCCGGGACGGCGCCGATCTCGAAGGCCCCGTATCGTATGGCGCCGGCAGAATTGAAGGAGTTGAGGGATCAGTTGCAGGATCTTCTCGACAAAGGGTTCATTCGGCCAAGTGTATCGCCGTGGGGAGCCCCGGTATTATTTGTGCGCAAGAAGGATGGTTCTTTTCGACTCTGTGTGGATTATCGGGAGTTGAACAAGGTTACCATCAAAAACAAGTACCCGTTACCCAGAATCGACGACTTGTTTGACCAATTGCAAGGGTCACTGGTGTACTCCAAAATTGATCTCCAGTCCGGCTACCACCAGTTGAAAATCAAGCCGGAGGATGTTCAGAAAACGGCGTTTCGCACACGCTATGGTCACTACGAATACACGGTCATGCCTTTCGGGCTTACTAACGCCCCGGCGGCGTTCATGGATCTGATGAATCGTGTGTTCAGGGAGTACTTGGACCGATTTGTCGTGGTCTTCATTGACGACATTTTGGTCTATTCGCGGAGCGACGAGGAGCACGCGGAGCATTTGCGGATAGTGCTTCAAATCCTTCGGGAGGAGAAGCTATTTGCAAGACTAAAGAAGTGCGAGTTTTGGCTCCGCGAGGTGGCTTTCCTCGGGCATATTATTTCTGAGGGGGGGATTTCAGTTGACCCGAAGAAAATTGAGGCGGTTAGGGATTGGCCGCGCCCGACGAATGTCACGGAAATCCGCAGTTTTGTGGGCTTGGCCGGGTATTATCGACGGTTCGTGGAGGGTTTCTCGAGGATTGTGACTCCACTTACTCGGCTGACGCAAAAGGGCGTCAAGTTCGTTTGGAGCGACGAATGCGACCGGGGTTTCATTGAATTGAAGAAAAGGTTGACGTCGGCTCCTATTCTCGCCTTACCGGTGCAGGGCGAGGACTTCGTGGTGTATAGCGACGCATCCTATCTGGGTCTGGGGTGTGTCCTGATGCAGGGCGGAAAAGTGATCGCTTATGCATCCCGCCAGTTGAAGGACCACGAAAAGAACTATCCCATTCACGATTTGGAGTTGGCGGCGGTGATCTTCGCGCTGAAGTTGTGGAGGCACTACTTGTATGGTGCACATTGCGAGATCTACACCGACCACAAAAGCCTCAAGTACTTATTCACCCAGAAGGAGCTCAATTTGCGGCAACGGCGGTGGTTGGAGCTGCTGAAGGATTATGATGTCGATATCCTTTACCACCCCGGCAAAGCAAACGTGGTCGCCGATGCACTAAGTAGAAAGACGGCGAGGAACCTCGCTATGGACGTCACGAATCAAATGCCGTTATGTTTGGACATGGGGCGGATGAACCTTGAGGTAGTCGCTCCCGGGGTGCCGGCCCTGATGATGGCGCTTATTATTCAGCCGACCTTGTTGGAGAGGATCAAGAATGTGCAGCCTTCCGACTCAAGTCTCCAAAAGGTGCGGCGTGACATCGAGGAGGGCAAAGGCGGCGATTTCCATGTACACGCCGATGGCACACTTCGGTTTCGGAACCGTTGGTGTGTGCCGGAAAATGAGGAGCTCCGCGAACTGATATTGCGAGAGGCGCATCGGTCACCTTATGCCGAGCACCCTGGTGGCACCAAGATGTACCACGAGTTGAAGATGCTCTATTGGTGGCCGGGGATGAAGGCGGACATTGGGCGCTTCGTGGCAAAGTGCCTTACATGTCAACAGATAAAAGCGGAGCGTCGACTCCCGGCGGGGAAACTCCAAAGCTTGCCTATTCCCGTGTGGAAGTGGGAGGACATCTCTATGGACTTCATCGTCGGGTTGCCTCGCTCAACAGGAGGCCACGACTCGATCTGGGTGATTGTGGATCGTCTCACCAAGTCGGCACATTTCTTGCCGGTCCACACCACCTGGGCGGGAGAGAAGTTGGCACAGGTATATCTTGACGAGGTGGTGAGGCTGCACGGGGTGCCGAAGTCGATTGTATCGGACCGAGACCCCAAGTTCACCTCGCATTTCTGGAGGAATCTGCAGGAGGCCCTTGGCACACGGCTCGATTTTAGCACCGCTTTTCACCCTCAGACTGATGGTCAGACAGAGAGAACCATTCAGACCTTGGAGGACATGTTGCGGGCGTGCGTCATCGATTACAAGGGCGGTTGGTGCAAGTACTTGCCGATGGCCGAGTTCGCCTACAACAACAGTTATCACGCTAGTTTGGAGATGGCACCGTTCGAGGCTCTTTATGGACGGAAGTGTCGATCCCCTATCTATTGGAGTGATGTGGGCGAGCGCACGGAGTTCGGGCCGGACATTTTGCGGGAGGCGGAGGAGAAGGTCCGCCTTGCTCGCAAAAGATTGCTTACGGCGCAATCTCGGCAACAAAGCTACGCGGACAAGCGTCGGCGGGATTTGGAATTCGCGGTGGGCGACCGCGTCTTCTTGAAGGTTTCGCCCATGAGGGGCGTGAAGCGATTTGGAGTGCGGGGAAAACTAAGTCCCCGCTATATTGGCCCCTATGAGATATTGGAGCGTGTGGGAACGGTGGCGTACCGGCTTGCATTGCCGCCGAAGTTGGCGGATGTACATAACGTCTTCCACGTCTCCAATCTCCGCAAATATGTACCCGATCCGGAGCATGCGATGCTATATGAGCCGCCGGAGCTTCAGGATGACTTGAGCTATGAGGAGTTCCCGGTGGCGATTATTGCTCGGGAGGTGCGCAAATTGAGGAACCGCGAGATTCCTTATGTCAGGGTCCGGTGGAGCAATCACGACGATCGCGAAGCCACGTGGGAACTTGAGGAAACGATGAGGGCGCACCATCCTCATCTCTTCGAGGAGATGAATTAGAGGTATGAATTTCGATTCGGTTGAATTGCATTAAATTTCAATTTCGCGGACGAAATTGCTTAAGGGGGGAAGAATGTAGGATACCGAACTTCTAAAAGTAGAAGTTAGACATTAAGTAGAATATGCCCAATTAATTCAAAGAAATCCTAATTAACCATAGGTAAAATGTGCAAGTTCAACTTTTAAAAGAATACAATATAGAAGTTACGGTGGGATATAGTAAGTCGGAAAAATTATTATATAAATAAAAATAAAAATAGTGTAAGATACTATTTTTATTGGACTCATAGAAGCATAATATAGGTTGAAAATGACCTGCGCCGAAATCGGAGCGAAAACAGAAGATTTAATATTTTCTGTGAGAGACGGGGCAGATAAATTAGCAGAAAATTCACAGTGTCGGAAAATTCCAAAAAAATTCGGGGAGCTCCGTAATATTATTTTAAGGCCACAGAAAAAGTTTCGTGTTGATCGGATGCCGATAGTGAGAACGGGCTCCGCCAACAGTGTCGAAAAATTCTGAGAAAATTACGGGAGCTTCGTAATTATGTTTTAAGGTTACAATAAAAGTTTCGCATCAATCGGATACCCGAGCAGTGAGAAAGGTACCTGACAGCGATTTTAAGTACAGCGAGACTTTTGGTGACCAAAAATAGCCCAAACTGAAAATTTAAAATATCTCGTGATAAATTAAGTTGAGATGAGCCTGCCCGTCAAATTTGAGCACAAACGGACATCAGAAGGACTCCGCAGGCAAGTATCAGATCAAATTGGACTAAATAGTGAATTACCACTATTGTGGGGGGCCTTTATGCAAAAAGGCTACTTTACCTTTTCTTCTTCTTCTCCACCCACGACAGCACTCCCCACCGCACGCAAGCACATCCATGGAGAGCTCTCTCTCTCACCTTCTCCACTCACTTTCTCTCTCTAAATTTTCTTGCTCCACGCGCACTAAATCGCGGAGCGATTTGCGGGAAGCTTAAGGCGAGCGAGGGCGAGCTTTTGAACCAAGAAAAGCTTGGAATCCTAGCTCTTTGAGGTGAGTTTTGTAAAAATAAATTTGGTTTTGCCGTAAATTTTTAGATCTAAAATCTATATGATCTTAGAAGAATTCTTGTCGAAGAAATCGGCGAAAATCGTGGAAAAATCATAATGAATGTGTATATGAAACCTAGGGTTAAAAGAGGAGTTTTTGGATTTTCATGGGATTGATCTCATTTGAACCTATGGAAACCCAATTACTATGTAAAGAAACGTGTTGGCGAAGACGGATCGACATTCCGTCGAACGGTCGAAAAGTTAGAGCCGAAATACGCGCTCTAGGACTTTTGAGGCAAAAAGAGAAATAATTACATTAGTAATTTTGGTGGGGGATTTAAATGGAATCCTTCCATCATGGAGGGGTTTTGGGTAAACCCTTGACGATCCAGGCCACAAATCGTGGAAGTTCGTCGTCTTTCGTCGGCGCTTTTGCGCGCACGTGAAAGCACTAAGCATAGTGCTTGGAGGTTATTAATAGGCCGTTTTGGACTTGTTTAGGACATCCGACTTGAGGCGACCCTTGTGATCGAGACCGGTGCTCTCGTAGATTTTTTGGAGAGCCGAGCCGAGCCAAGGACCCGAGGTGGGTGGTGCTTTTACCGAAGCCGTTGGGCTTCTCTCTATGTCTTAGCCACTTACACTATTGCATATCGCACCATTGCATTGTAGGATAGTATGTATTGCCATCTTTATACTTTCCGGTTGATATAGATATTTAGCAAATGTTATGCTAATATGTGGATTGGGAAAGATTGGGTCGATACCGAGGAATCCTATAGTGCGGATTGGGTGTTGGACTTGTGAGTCGACAATAAATGAACGAGTGGCATATATGTAGAAATTGTGAACACCACACAATAAATGAACGAGTGGCATATGAAAAGTAGTGTAGGTAAACCTATCATGACACCTGTGAGACATAGATTGTGTATTATCTATAGGGATCTCAGTTGCCATTAGCCTTATAGATAGGGTATCCTCGTGTGGAGAGGATTGGATCATGCTCATAGTCTGTTTTAGGCTGGTGGAGGTCGCTCCTCTACGGCCGCCTACTCCGGAGTTGGTCACGGGGCACGCCACCCCGAGGGACAGTCAGGTCCCGCAGACGCGTTCGATTGGTAGGTTGAGACATAGTCTCCCTCGTCGTGATAGTGAGCCGTGGGCAACCTTCGGGTGTGCCGTGAGATTTGAGATGAAGTGTTAAAAACCACACTTCTTGAAAATGAGTTAGAGAACAAGTATGAAATAGTACTTCTTGGACATAGTGATATATTTGGATATCTCTCCCCTGAGCATGCATACATGTTTTTCCGTGTTGGGCATAGTAGTGTAGTTATTTACTGCATTTACAGTTTTCAGATATCTATCTATCTATCTATCTATCTGCTTTGCCCTCTTGGACCTAGTGGGAAGACCGGTGGAGTCGGTGGCCGAACCACTGGGAACTATGGACCATAGTTCTCATCCCACTATTATTACAGGGCCGAGTACAGGTACTCCCGGCGAGGATCGCGGTAAGGGCTTGGCGCCCTAGAGACGTTGGTAGCAGCCTCCCTACATCTATAGCTCTTGTCACCTTGTCTTTACATTTTGAGAGTAGATGTTGTATAGGGTGAGGATGTTTTGGATGTGATCTATGTATTATTCATATGCTCGAATGCAATGGTTGTAATAGATAGAGTTTCTCTCTTTGTTGCTTGTATGTTTACTGTTATATACTCGTACCTTGCTCTTATGTTCTTGTTAGCACTGGTTGTGCTCTCGTTGTGATTGTGTATATCTAGAATTAATTCCTGGGTGATTCTTGTACATGATCTTGTTGCTTAGCCTTGGGCGGACAGGGGAGGTTCTGTCCGTTCGGCGTCTGTTCAGCGCGCCCGAACTATGCCAAATTGGTAGCAGTTTCGGGGCGTGACAGTACGCCCCGATCCTGCTAAGGGTACCGTTTTCCCGTCCTGGGCAACATTTAAGAAGGAGCTGTTCGAGGCCTTTTTCACCAAGCAGTGTCAGAAGAAGTTGGAAGATGACCTAATCATATCCAGCAGGAAAACGGACGGTCATGGGGTGGAGTACCAACGGGAGTTCGTCCGCCTAGCGAACTGCGTCCCGTTCGTTATAAGGGATGAGGCTCACAAGGCGCAATCTTTGTAGATGGTTACGGAGCAATATCTTTGAGGTGGTGCAAGCAGCGGACCTGCACACTTTCCAGAAAGTGGTCGACAGGGCCACTACGGTGGAGCGGGGTTTTGCGGTCACCCCGCCAGACGGGAGAACTCGGCGCGGCTGGAGGACAGGAAGCGGCAACCGCAGAACTCGGGAGGAGGTTCTTGGAGTGGGAGCGGAGCCCCAAACGGTGGAGACCGCAGGCGGGGCCACGAGGCGCACAGCAGGAGGGCCGAGGCCGGGAAATAGGCCTGTGTCATATGCGGGGGAGGGCACCTGGCGGGAGAGTGCCCCAAAGAGGCGACCACTGCTTCAGGTGTGGCAAACGGGGGCACTTCCGCCGCAACTGCCCCTTAGGCGGGGACCTGCGCCTCGGGGGTATTACGCCCGCGCCACAGCTCTCCGGGCGGGGGAAGCTCCGATGGCGTCGAATTCCAGGACCCCTGCAACCGCGCGCGTGAGGAGGACCGGCAGCCACAACCAGGCGGGAGAGTTTTCTCAATGACCCGCCAAGGGATGATCCGCCGGAGGACGCTCTTGCAGGTACCACTTCGTTTCGAATTCCCGTGCTAGAACTCTTTTGATACCGGAGCAACCCACTCGTTCATTTCTCGTGACTTCGTATTTATGCATGACCTCGAGGAGACACCCCCTCCAAATCTCCTTGACGGTACAAATGGGGAGGGACTTGGAGGCGGTCAGCTTTTGTGGCCGCCTGCTCGATTAAGCTGGGGCGACTGGCTTGCCCTTGGGATTTGGCGGTAATCCCCTTGAAGGAGTACGACGCGGTATTGGGCATGGACTGGCTCACGAGATACCAGGCGCTCATTGACTGTGACAAGCGACAAGTGCGATTGCAAGAACCGGGTTTTCCTGAACATGTGTATATGGCGGGCAAGAGCATCCCCTTCCGGCGGTCATCTCAGCAGCGCGGGCCAGAAGATTGGTAGAGGGTGGTTGCGTAGCCTATTTGGCATCGGTGGATTTGTCTACACGACCCTCGACGACACCTACAGATATTCCAGTGGTGAAGGACTTCCCCGACGTCTTCCCCGCAGAACTGCCCGGGATGCCTCCAGAGCGGGAGGTGGAGTTCCCTATCGAGCTACTACCAGGCACGCAGCCTATTTCGAAGGCACCTTACCGAATGGCCTTCGCAGAGCTGAAGGAGCTTAAGGCACAACTGGAAGATCTCTTGGACAAAGGGTTCATCAGACGAGTGTGTCACCCTGGGGTGCACCGGTACTCTTTGTGCGGAAGAAAGATGGAAGCCTGCGTCTCTGCATTGATTACAGAGGGATAAACAAAGTCACGGTGAAGAATAAGTACCCCCTGCCCAGAATCGACGACCTCTTTGACCAGCTACGGGGAGCGACGGTCTTCTCCAAAATTGACCTGCAATCGGGCTACCATCAACTCCGGGTTCGAAATGCTGACATCCCCAAGACCGCCTTCGGACTCGGTACGGCCACTACGAGTTTACGGTGATGCCGTTCGGGCTTACGAACGCCCCCGCAGTCTTCATGGACATGATGAACCGGATCTTCAGACCCTACTTGGATCGGTTCGTGGTAGTCTTCATCGACGACATTCTGATTACTCCTCTACCGACGAGGAGCACGAGGACCATTTGCGAGCGATCCTTCAAACCCTCAGAGAGCAGAAGCTGTTCGCTAAACTCAAGAAGTGTGAGTTCTGGCTGCGCGAAGTCGGTTTCCTAGGACACGTGATCTCGGCACAGGGAATCGCCGTGGATCCCAAGAAGGTAGAAGCAGTGGTTGACTGGCAGCCGCCGACGTCGGTGACAGAAGTACGAAGTTTCCTAGGGCTGGCAGGATATTACCGGCGCTTCGTTGAGGGTTTCGCAAAGATTGCTACTCCTTTAAATCGATTGACCAGAAAAGGGGAGAAGTTCATATGGACGGCCAAATGCCAGGAGAGTTTTGAGGAACTCAAGAGGAGGTTAACCAGGGCACCAATACTTTTGCTGCCGACACCGGAGAGGAGTATGAAGTGTACTGCGATGCATCAAGGATCGGCCTTGGAGGTGTGCTGATGCAACAGGGGAAAGTGATTGCCTACGCGTCCAGGCAGCTGAAGGATTACGAAAAGAACTACCCGATACACGACTTGGAATTGGCTGCGGTGGTCTTCGTTTTAAAACTGTGGAGGCATTATCTCTTTGGAGTTCACTGTAACGTCTTCTCAGATCATCAAAGTCTTAAGTACATCTTTACCCAAAAGAATAAACTTGCGGCAGAGGCGGTGGCTAGAGTTGTTAAAGGATTACGACTTGCGATCCAATACCACCCGGGAAGGCAAACGTGGTGGCAGACGCCTTGAGCAGGAAAGGGCATCAAGAAGGGGCGTCAGAGAGCACGATAACGGAACAGAACCACTTGATCGCGGAGTTCGCACGAATGCAGTTGGAGGTGGTGCCAGCCGGGCACGGTTATGCGACTTCTAACCTTGGTGGTCAAGCCGACGTTAATTGAGAAGATCGGGAGGGACAGCAGACCGACCCACACCTACAGCGCATACGAGACAAGATTCCCTGGGCCAAGAGAGCGATTTTGCGGTGGATGACAACGGCACCTTACGGTTCCGTGGACGGATCTGCGTGCCGGACTCATCAGAGTTGAAGGGAGAGATCTTATCGGAGGCGCACCGAGCCCCTTACGCGGCACATCCAGGGGGCACGAAGATGTACAGGGATCTCAAACAGACTTTCTGGTGGCCTAAATTGAAAGAAGACGTGACTCGACACGTGGCTCACTGCCTAGTATGCCAACAGATAAAGGCCGAGCATCAGCGACCAGCAGGGAAGCTACAGCCCTTACCGGTACCAGAGTGGAAATGGGACCAAATCACCATGGATTTTGTCACTGGGTTCCCACGTTCACAACAGGGCCACGACGCGATCTGGGTCATAGTCGACCGGTTAACCAAGTCAGCACACTTCCTGCCAATTCATACGACCTGGACCCGAGAACGGTTAGCTCAAGCCTATATCAGCGAGATCGTGAGACTACATGGAGTGCCGGCATCGATCACCTCGGACAGAGACACGCGCTTCGTCTCGAAGTTCTGGCAGAGCCTTCAGCGGGCTATGGGAACCAGACTACAGTTCAGTACAGCCTTTCACCCTCAGACGGACGGACAGTCAGAGCGTGTGATACAAACCCTCGAAGACCTGCTTCGCGCCTGTGTGCTTGATTGGGGGACCGGTTGGTCACGCTACCTACCCCTCGTGGAATTCGCCTACAATAACAGCTACCAGGCCAGCATCCAGATGGCGCCCTACGAAGCCTTGTACGGAAGGCGCTGCCGATCCCCGATTTGTTGGGACGACTTGGGGGAACGGAAACTCTTGGGACCCGATCTAGTGGAGGAAACTGAAGAGAAAGTGCGCCTTATAAGACAGCGCCTGCTGACCGCCCAGAGTCGACAGAAGAGCTACGCAGACCAGAGGCGCCGTGACTTGGAATTTCAAGTGGGGGAACACGTGTTTTTGCGGGTCTCGCCATCCAGAGGAATAAGCGTTTCGGACTAAAGGGCAAGCTGAGCCCACGGTTCGTGGGGCCATTCGAGATCCTAGAGCGTGTTGGCCCAGTAGCTTACCGCCTCGCCCTACCACCAAACCTCGACCGAATTCACGACGTGTTCCACGTCTCGATGCTTCGGAAATATCTCCCCGACCCGTCACACGTTCTGGACGCCTCAGCACTCGAACTTAAGGAGGACCTAAGCTTCGAAGAAACCCCGGTGAGAATCCTGGCAAGGGAAAACAAATCACTGCGAAACCGAACTATCCCCTACGTGAAGGTACTATGGAACAACCATGAGGAGCGGGAAGCAACTTGGGAACTGGAGTCCAAGATGAGGGAGTGCTACCCCGACCTTTTCACTCCCACCCGGGCTTGAGTTTCGAGGACGAAACTCGTTTTTAGAGGTAAGTGGTGTAATAACCGCGGGTGTATTTCCCTTTTTTGGCCTTACCTGTGAATTTAATTCGAACCGCTCTTCGGCTAAGGGGTCCGGGGTACAATTTTTCTCGCGATGTTTTGGGCAGGCCGTCGGGGCTCGCGGGTATTTTTAGAGAATAAAGCCCGCGAAACGAAGACCGGCGGCGCGATCGGATCTGATTTCCGACCCCGGAATCTCCCGGAATAAATTTCTGAAGTTTGTAGCAGCTCGGGTGTTCAGCACGTCTTATTAGAGGTAAACCAGACCCGGGTAATTTAATTTAATTTAATCTATTTTATTTGGGGAATTTAATTTAATCTAATTTAATTTAAATTGGTAATTTAATCTAATCTAAACTTAATTTACTTTCGTTTGGGTTCAGACCCAATTGCGCCAAATCGTCTTTTAAATAAGGGTCGAGGGTTTAGGTTTGGGAACCCTATTTCCCTCCTCTCTCTTGTTTTGGCGTGAGTTGCCCCGAGCGTGGACGAAGAACGCTCTCCCCCAAACCCTTCCCTTTGATCGGCGTGGAGCATCGCGACGAAGCAACCGAGAGGGGGGGAAGAACACCGCACGCTTTCTACCGGAACCGGGCACGCAAGAACGGACGATCCTCCTCCTCTCAACCATCGTCGTTGAAACCGAGGTGAGACGAAGTTCTTCAGTTATTTGTCTTCTTGGGGTTCTTGATTGTTCCTCCGGCGAGGGGGGAACGCATGCTTTCTCGTTTTGTTCTTGATCCGGGCGAGGGAGAGGAAATCCTTGAATTGTCGGGGTGGGATTTCCCTTCGTCTCGTGCCGCGAGCGAGGCAATTTTGGGGACCAAACGGGAGGCCGCCGCCGCCGTGGTTAAACGGGAGGCCGCCGCCGCCGTCACCGTGTTCACGGGGTCATCGCCGGAGCCGCCGTGATCGCGGGGTCGCGATCGGAGCCGAAAACGGACGCATTATTGGGGTTTTCTGGCCGCGGTCCACCCGTCCGGGTGCACCCGGTGCACGCCGCTCCGGCCCGGGGCCGCAGACCCGGCGCACAGAGCTGTGCGCCAGGCCGCGCGGTCCACCGGGCCGGCGTGCACCCGGCGCACGCCCTCGCGGCCCGGGGACGCGGACCCGGTGCACGGGCCGGTGCGCCAGGCCGCGCGGTGCACGCCCGGGCGTGCACCCGGCGTGCGCCACAGCAGCAGCGGGGCCGTGGACCCGGTGTGCGCCCGCACCCGTGCGCGGCCCGGCCCAAGACGGCGCTGGTCCACCGCGCCGCGTGCTCCCGGCCCACGCCCATGCCGCCGCCGTCATGGACCCGGTCCACGGTTGGACCCGTGCACCCGTTTCCAGAAAAAGGGCCCAGGAGCTCCGTTTTTAGTCCGTTTCGCCCCGTTTTTGAGTGTTTTAAACCGCGACGATATTTTTAACGAATGAAATTTTATTGCAGCTGTTCGGGCGCGCGGTGAGGGTTTTTTGTCGGAGTTTCTACACGCCTCTTCCTTCGTGTTTGAGGTGGGTTGTTGTTCTAAGTCCCTGCATTTAACTTTATTAAGTTGGGAGGGGTCAATTCAGCGCGTACTTGGGTTAGAGACCGAAGGGTGATAGACATTACCTGTATGATTGTGCTAACGTCTAAAATAAAGAGAAAAGGGAAATATGAAAAAGGGAGGGATGTTCTAAACTTCATATGGACTCCATGCTTGGGTTAGGGTATTGGGGGGAAGGCATCAACTAATTTATTTATAGTTTTACTATCCTTTTTGCTTTAATATCTATATGCCATGCTTGGGTTAGAATATCGTGGGAAGGTATTAACTGATTATCTATGGTTTTATTGTTCCTCCGCCTTTACATATATATGTGTTTCTTATGGTTCGCGTGCACACTTATATATATTGCTTCATGGTTCCTGTGCTCGAGGCTGCAACACGCGCACCCATGGTTTGGCCACCGTGAGGGTGCGCTTTTCCGGAAAAGTGGTCTATGACCCGTGTATACCCACGAGGTGACGTAGTGGGGCCCCTTATTAGTTGTGGGGTTTGAGGCGCCGAGGTGCGAGCGGTGCGACCCGTCGGTTTAGTTGTCCGACGTGGTCGGGTTTCTGCAGGTACGGTATGGGCCGTCGGTTTAGTTGTCCGACGTGGCCGGGTATAGCAGGGTACAGGTGTACAGGTTATCGTTTCCCTCTTGAGAGGGGGGGGGGGGTTGCTCCGGTTATCTTCACGGTTTGTTTTACTGTATTTTCCTGCTTTACTATTATTCGTCACTGACTTCCCACTTCGTGACAGGGTCCAGGCGGGGGAGAGGTAGGCGACGGTGAGGACGGGGCAGGAGCTTCTGGGTTGCTGGGAACCCTGGACTGTACTTCTTCTTTTATTCTTGCATTTCATTTACGTTGTAGTTATGTGTGAGGTTCTCGATACCCTTGTGGGGTCGGTGTGGATGTCGGTGCGAGTTGTTTTCAGTTATCTTCCTTTGCGATGTTCTCCCTTCTACTTCTGTTGGCCATTTGAAAAAGAAAAACAAAACCAAAGAAAAGATTGCGAAAACCGTCTTTAAAATCTAAGTGTCGTGTGGGCACTGATTTCAAAACCTTGTGGATTTATGGATTGCGAAATGAGTTTTTCAAAACTTGGGTGTCGGGTGGGCACCGTTTTCAAAACCCTGTGGATTTATGCTGATTTCGAAACTCGTTTTCAAAACATAAGTGCCGGGTGGGCGCTCTTTCAAATCTGTGGATTTATCCTTTCCAAATTGATCGGCCATGCGCTTGAATGATTAGAATACTGTTGTATGATACTGGTTGTTGTGATTGAATGGTTGTGTGTGACTCGGAACATGTACTAAACGCTACGCCGTGCATATACAGGGGAGACTCTGTCCGTTTACAGAGAGATCCTGTATATGCGGCGGGTCTGGGCACGCACCGGGGAGAAAGGAATTTCAAAAAAAAAATTTAGACACGCTAATCAAACCCTTTTTACTAAATATTTCCGCTGATTGAAACCCCCGGGGCGTGACAACCCCCCTCTAGGTGTTTTTTTTCCCCTATTTAGATCCAATTAGATATAACCCAACACCTTCGAGATTGGTGCGGTACCGGGTACCACATCAATCACAAACTCAATCTCCCTCTCCGGCGGCATGGTCGTCAACTCTGGGGGAAACACATCAGGAAACTCACGGACAACTGGAATATCCTCGAGTCCCCGTATGTCACGCCCCGGAGGCCTCAGGATAAGCGGAAAAACGTGTTTATTTTTTTTTTTAAACCAATTAATCAACGGCCCCGCCTACCGGTGCGTGCCAGACCCGCCACACATACAAATTCACTCTTCAACCGGATAGAGTCTCCTTTGTAAGTGCACGGCGTCTCGACTACATTCACGATAATAACATTGCACGGCATTGATCACACAGTCACCGTGACTAAGTACAACAAGTATCCTCATTCAACAACATTGGAAAGAACCTAGAAGTTCGCAAACGGTGTCCACTCGACACCCAAGTCTTTAAAACGTCTAACATTCACATGCAGGCGGCTACATTGTTTTGAAAGGATAAGTTCCCAGGGTTTTCAAAGTGGTGTCCACACGACACCCTATTTTTGAAAAGCGTTTTCGAAATCCTTTTACGTCGTAAAACAGCCGCACAGTTAACATAAAACATAACCACATCCAAACAGTTAATTACATGTCCACATATCCAGATCCACAACCACACAAAATAACAGAAAGAGGAAAGAGAGAGAGATAACCAAACTAAAAGTTTCAACCAAGGGCCTCATTCGGCCACGCTAAGTCTGCGGCACCTCACCACCGTCCCGATATACACACCTATTAGGACCTGTCACGGAGTGGGTAAAGTCAGTGACAAATAAAGTAGATGCTTTAACAGAATTAAACAAGAGCTCAAAAGAGTTACACCGCACCGGAACCTTCGCTACCCGACGCCCTGCAAGTTAATTTAAATACTTTATTTACTTTAGTTCACACCGTCCCGTCAGGGTAGTCGACGAATCTCCCCACGGGACATTTGAAGCTCTAACCCTCTCACGATGCGTGAGCAACACGTTTGGCCATCGTGATAAGGTCCCCAAACAACACACGTGGGGCACATGGGTCCTACAAACCACTTCTCCGGAAAAGTACACCAATGCGGGGGCCTATTCCGCCGGTGTACGTGCAGCATTCAAAGCAGGGATGCCGAAATCGGCGTGGATTGATTATTACAAAATGCGAAGGATTAAAACATTAGCACCTCTCATCTACTTTATTAACCGGTTAGCAATAGATACTTTAGTGATATGTTGCACTCAATGCACTTACAGCACTTGATGCAAAAGAACCCACCTGGTCGCGGGAGAAACGGGGTACTACGAGTCTCAGACACCTTCCCGCTGCACACCTGGACCTAAGAAAAATTCCCAAAATAATAGTCAATAACATACACGTTTACCGGAAAAGCAACCCTAATCACCTCTGCGCCGTAACCCCAAAAACGGCGACGAGAATCGCACCTGCCGACCCCCGCGCGAAGACTGCGCGCGTAGTGCCCGCACCGTGCGGGTACACGCCGCGCGGCGCCCGTGCGGGTGCGGGCTGCGCGGCGCCTGCGCGGGGTCGGTCGCGGCGCCCGCACGGCGCTCGCGCGGCGTCTGGCCGGGCGGCGCACGCCGGGGCCGGCCCGCGCGGTGCCCGCGCGGGGCCGGGCCGCGCGGCGGCCACGCGGCGCCGGGCCGCCCGGCGCCCACGCGGCGCCGTGCCGAGTGGGATCCGCGCGGCGCCCGCACGGTGCCCGCGCGGCGCCCGTCCTTGTGGCGCCCGTCCGCGCGGCGCCCTAGCGGCACCGCGCGTTCCTTCATCCGCGCGGTGCCCTAGCGGCACCGCGCGTCGCCTGCCGCGCGCACCGTGCCCTACCTCGCACGGTGACGGCGGCGGGCGGAGGAATCGAGAACGGGAAAAACACCCAATAATCAAAAGGAAAAAACCGGAAAAATACTACGAAATAAAAACTCACCGGATTAATCGACGGGGTACGACCGATCACGTTCTTGGTTCCGGTACGTGCTTCGGGGTGATCGAATCCGCCGTCTTCTCCCTTTTCCTTTCTTCCGGTTAGGGTTTCGCCTTTCTTCTTTCCTTTCTTTTCTTTCCGCTCTTACGGCTAGGGTTTAGAATTCTCTCTTTTCTTTTCTTAACGAGGGGGAGGAAAAATACTTATATTATCTATTTATTTATTTTTTCCTTATTTTCTGTTATTTTTCCAAATCGTACGTAGAGAAAAATCTCTTTTTCCGTCACCGGATAATTAATTAATTAATTAATTAATTAATTATCCATACGGGATAACCCCCATTATCCCAAACGGGTGCAAGATATTTTGCACGGATTTCGATGCACGACTAATCACCGCATCACTAAAAATCCCGTTCCGGGGGTTCCCGACATCGGATTTCCGATCCGATCGCACCGTCGGTCATCATTTTTCGCGCTCTTTCGCAGAAAAATACAAGCACCACACACACCGACCGACAAACCAAAAGTAATATTCCCGGATTACTAAAAGAACACTAAAATAGAAGGAGGGTTAAATATTACAAAACACCGTGTCATTACACCGTGCCGCCGAAGGCACCTCTACAATCGTCGCCAGAAATGCGGTGCATCCTCTACTCATCAACCGCCTGGCCCTCGCCGAAGAAATAGTCAAGGCAAATAAAGAACTCTGACAGCCTTTGAAGACAAACACCTCCTGCCCCGGCTCACGAAGAGTAGCAGTCCTCTCTGGGCAATCTATGGTAGCATAATATCTCGACAACCAATCCATACCAAGTACAACATCGAAATCCTGGAGCTGTCGTAAGACAAGCAAGTCTGGCGGCAGGATCCAGGATCCCAACTGTACAGGGCAATCCCTACAGTACTCCTCGACATGCAGAACATGATCCGGTATCTGAACCTCTAATGCATGTGATAAAGAAGCTACCGCTAGACCATGCAGGGATGCAAATGCTCCACTGATGAATGAATGAGAAGCACCGGTATCAAAAAGAGCCCGAGCATGGACTGCTGAGATCAGAATAATACCTGCGACGACCTGCTCTGCTGCAGTAGCGTCCTCCACCTGAGCAGCATATACACAACCGCTCGGTGCCGGGGGACGTCGCTCTGGCTGCCGTGAAGAAGATGAGGCGAAATCCGGCCTGCTGTAGGCCGCAGATGGTCCGGCTGGCTGATACGGAACAGATGGTGCCGAAGCTGACGAAGGAGCTGGATGACCGGCCCTGGGACATGCACTCGCAATATGGCCGTCCTGCCCGCAGCGAAAACACCGGCCCTGTCTCTGCGGGCACTGAGTCGGCAGGTGAGGGCCTCCACAGATGATACACCGTTCCGAGCGCTGCTGGCGAGAAGTCTGCTGAGAGGACTGCTGCTGTCGAGGGGGTCGACGCTGCTGCTGAGGGGGTCGACGCTGCTGCTGCTGCTGTGTCTGACGAGATGCCCCGATCTCTGGCGTCCCTGGTACCCCCGGCCCTGAGGGTGGAAACGCGGAGGTCTCGGGGGTCCCTGCCTACTAGACTGCCCCTCCTCCGCAGAAGCCGGGCGCTTCGCCCCAGAAGTCACTACAGGGGCCGGAGATACCTCTGCCATCACGGCCTCTCCACACTCCACATACAAAGCCTGCTCCATCGATGTCACGCCCCGGGTGTAAACCATAACCCGGGCTCGTCTACAGATCCGCCGTGCATGCGGTATTTCCCACATACACGAAGCGTCGGTAACCTGCTCAGATAAGAAATAATAATAAAAGAGCATAATAATCAGAGCTAAACTAAAACTACTGTATCTCATACAGAAGCTGGAAGTAAAAGGTACAACAGTAAAATAAAATACAGATGTCTCTCCCAGCTCACCACTAAAATACAAATAGCTGGCAGAAGCCAGTCCCAAAAAGAAAATAAATAAAAACTGTCTGAGAAGTCCAGGTACCCAAAAATCTCCAGCTACAACCCTCGGGAGGCTCTCTATCTAGTCCGCGATGCGCTTGCCTCGATCAGTTGCTGACGGCCCAGCAACTCCCACTGAGGACTCTGCAAAACAAGGGGAAAGAAAGAAACAAGAAAAACAATGGGGGTAAGTACTACTATAAACAGTAGCCTCCCCTAGTGGGTAAAGCCTCAGCTCAGATATGCCCACCAGGTGATCAGAGGCAAAAAGGGAAAGGAAAAGAAAGGGGGTGCAGATAAATGAAGCAACTGATAAAATGCTATCCCTAATATGCCTCTATATGATAGCTCAACGCGGATGGGGAAAAGGAATGCATCAGTATAAAGAAGCCTGTCCAAAGGACCCAATCTGACCGCCAGTGGACACTGGCACTGCCTGCTCTGCCGCGACGGGTATGCCAGCCTACGCATAACACCGAAGCAAAAGGAGTCCCCAGGACTCAAAGTCTGTCAGCCGCGCACTCCGGAGTCGCACTCGTGGGGAGCGACCCACACGAGGAAAGTAAGTAACCACAAGTAACCTGATATAGCAGGACTGGATCGAGACTCAATGAAGTGGGAAAAACCCTCCACTAAAGAAAGCCCGATCCCCAAAACACCCAATCTGATGCAATAGTACAAGCCGGTCAACCACCCAAGATCCGTGGTCGCCGCAACACCCTGTCATACACCCAACCTGTCCCAAATCCCCAATACCTGACTACACTGTCCAACACACGCTCGAACCTGAGCGACTAAGCCGCAAGTGTCAATAATAGGAGAAGAAAAGAGTAAATGCATGGTTTCTCCTAAGTCAAGTCCCAAAAATAGTATAGCAGTAAAAGATGACATAATTATGTGACCAATTTAATCATGCATTGTTCCAATAATTTTGTCCAGTTTCCCAGAATAACAGTTTAGAGTGACATAAGCTAGGGTGACAGTCCCATAAGAATAATCATCAGTTTTGCAGTCCTCAAATATTATTACTTTGTCTCTAAGCATACAGTCCAGAAATTAAGCGATTAAAACAAGTGATCAATCTAACAATAATTTTAATGGATCAGATAACCAATAATTTGCTCCCTAAAGCATGCGAGTCTACCAATTAACACATTTAGCATCATCAAATCAGGGGTACTCTGATATTCCTAGTGGGCATAACAAAGGAGAGGAGTACAACAACCACCCACCTGAAGTGCAACTGTCCAAGTCCGTACAGCTAGAAAATACCAAAACTCCAAATCCTTGCTCCCACAATTTAGCACACCCGCAATACTCCTGGTACAATACAAAGCTCACTAATTACACTTAGGCTCCCAATTATTGCACTTATAACCACATACAACCTCGAATTCAAAACTGTTAAATTAACACCTGCAGAAAGTGCCCAGGAAATTCCAATAAAAATATCACGGCGATCCTCGCGTCGATAGCTTCGCAACGGTACCTTGCACGCCCAAATCTGAGTTCGGTACATCAAGATAAAAATTCGGCAAGGGGGTACACTCATACAAAAATCTGTGCTAAAAACTGTGCACTGTTCACAGAGAAAACAGTAATTTTCACCTCGAAATAATCCTCTGGAAAATCCAAGAAAAATACGAGCGCGTTCCTTGCGATCCGTAGATGAAAAAGTTGTATAAGCTCGTTTCCGTCTGACGCTCGTACGCGAAGATATGGCCAAAATACCCCGCTGCTGTCAAGGAAATCCACACAGAAAGAGGGGTCACTGTTTGCCTCGGGATCCATGCCAAAACCTCGAAACGGGAAAGCGCAACCAAAACGAAAGATGAAGTCCTACCTCTTAGGAGTCTGCCGGCGCAAGAATCACAGCAAAGTGATCTCGGGGTAGCCCAGGGGAGCTAAAACACTGTCGCTGCGCCGTAGAAGAACACGGGAAAGCAACGTCGCGCCGCACCGCAAAATGGGGAACCTCGGGATTCGAGCCTCCTAAAATCTTGAAACTTGGCAGGAAGATCAAGCACTTAGAGGTGAAAAACTTTGCTTGAGGGAGCTCGGGTAGAAAGTGAAAGGGTTGAGAGAAAAGAAGCAAAGAAGGGGGCTCGGGTTGGCTTTTATAGTGTAGTTGGAACAATTGGGAAAATTCCCATTTTGTCCCGGAATTCGGGCGCCCGGAAATTTCCGGGCGCGCACAGTGCGGCCCGGCCCAAGATTTCCGGGCGCGCACAGTGCGGCCCGGTCCACCACGCGGCCCAGTTCACCACTCCCCCGGGCCCCGCTGCACCCGGAGCACCTGCGCCCGCAAATGGCGACGCGCCACGTGGCCCCGGCAGTCCGTGCACCGCGCACGTCGCGCCGTGGACCGCGCACGTCGCGGCTGACCCGGGCCGTAAGGCCACCTGCCCCGCCGTACGGCCACCTGCCCCGGTCAACAACTCCACCGATTGCGTGGACCGGGAGCACAACACCGGACCAACCACCTCACGCCACGTGTCCACCCGGTCTACCGTGCACCCGGCCCCAAATTCCGTAGACCGCGCCTCCAGAACCAACCAACCCCAAGCCGCCACGTGGCACCGCCCTGGTGCACGACCGCCGCCGTGGACCGCGCGCCTGCCCGCGCGCCCGGGCGCCTGCCCGCGCCCTGCCCGCGCCGCGTGCCGCCGCCTGCCGCCTGCCCGAGCCGCGCCGCCGCCCGCCGCGCTGCCCGCCGCCCGGCCGCCGCCGGCGATCGCCGGAGACACTGTTCCGGCGTGAACAGTACCCACAAGCTCAAAAACAACAAGCAAATAGCCCATCTTGACCGTTTTCGCGCGCTGATTCCAAAAACGACGTCCGTTTCGCCAAAATCCGCCTCTAAAATTTGCCGGAGGCTCCCGCAAACACCAGAAACTGCGAAACTTCCGGGAGCCCGCTTTTGGGCATCCGGACTCAGAATTAAGCAAACAAAAAGCCATTTTCAAGCGTTTTTCCGCACTGAATCCAAATCCACCCTCTGTTTGGCCAAATTCCTTTTCTAAAATTCGGCAAAAGCAGCCGAAGGCCAATACAGCCAACCAAAGCTCACAGGGTCCATCTGTGGCATCCCTTTGATGCACCATGGGCCAGATACACCATCAACAGATGTTTGCACAGTGGATTCAGGGGAAAAAGCTGTAAGGTGATCAGGGGCCCTACAATCGAGGCCTCTAAGGTCTGCAGTCTGCGGGAGCGGACGAACTGGTAGATGTCTCGGTGAAGTCCTCTCTCAAACATGTAGATGCGATGGCTCTCATCTCTGGCCACATGAGGCAAACATGCCAGTAGCTGGTTAAATTCAGCTATGTACATGTGCACTGGCCTATCTCCCTGGCGGAGATTCTTCAACTGCTCCTCCAGTCGATGTCTGACACTCTCCGGAAAGAAGGCTCCAAGCAACATACTCCGGAACTCGACCCAGGAAAGAAGCTGCGTCCCAGGTGGACCAGCTGGTCGCACACGCCGCCACCACGCCTCGGCATTGCTCTCCAGAAAGTGGGTAGCCAAAATAACCCGAAACCTCTCATCAACAAATAAGCTCTCGAAGTGGCGCTCCATGGCGGTGATCCAAGTCTCGGCTGCCCACGGCTCAGCACTCATGCCCGAAAAGCGGGGCGGATCAAACTGGCGAAATCTCATCAACAGATCTACTACCTCCCGCTACTCTGCCGAAGTCAACGATCCCGTCGCCCCGGCGGGTGGCCTACTCGAAACCGGCTCAGCAGGAACCGCTGGTGCAGGCTGCACAACAGGGGGTGCCATTGCGGGGGAAGAAGGCACCGGCGAAGCCTCAGGGGGTACCACCGTCGGCTGTGCTCTCTGCTCCATCATGAGCATCAGCCGCGCCACTGCCTCCTCCTGGCGTCGAGTCGCCTCAGCCATCTGTGCCATCTGGGCATGGAGCTCCTGAATCTCAGCCTGAGGTCCTCGCCCCGAGTCCTCCTGCTCGGGCTCAGAGGACGAAGGCTGCGAGCGCGTCACCATCGAACGTCGAGGAGGCATCCCCACCTGAGGGACAAAGCAAACAATCGGAACCAGAAGCAACACTCGACCCAATCTAGCGAAAGTCAAAAGGCATGTCCCCCTTTCAGAAGTACTATGTTGTCTGCAGCCAACATAGTCGCTACCAAAGGAAGACATGTCTATCACTCGTCCCTATCCGCTCGGGAGAGTTAGAAACCCAATCAAGACTTTCGCTAAAAAGTCTCGGCTCTCACGTGGGTCATCCTAGGGTTCAGCCACAAGCCTAGGGTTCCTAAGTCCTCAAAGACCTACATCCTAGGCTCTGATACCACTCTAATCTGTCACGCCCCGGGGTCAGAACTGTACCCCGGGCTCGCCAACAGATCCGCCACCCCTACGGGAAGCCCCGTAGAGACGTAGCGTCTAACCTGCAAATAAACAACTACACTAGCAGATATCAGAGCTGAAATAGAAAACTAACTATAAACAAGAGGTAAATAGTCTCTCGAGAATATAATACATAGCATCCTCACCAGAAATACAGGAGTCTCTCAAAAGAAAGCAAAAGAGTACAACTCGATACCTCACTACATAATCTCTCAAACATGACACAACCAAAATATAAGGGTACCTCTATCACACACTGAAGCTGAAGGGGGAAGGGATCTATCTCGCGACTCCCTTACCTCGGTCGGGAAGAGCTGGATCAGCAACTGGTGCAGCAGGAACTGGAGCTGAAGTCCCTGGGGAAAAGACACCACGACGGGTGTGAGAACTACCTCCCACAGTAGTTCTCAGTGGGTGCCGCCAACAAGCCCGACGGTCTGCCCACTAAGTCTACTAGAGGCATAAAGTAACAAAAGGGCATGCTGTATAGAAAAGCTGGAAAGTAAAACATCTACTGCTACTATGCCTCTATCTAAATGCTTAAGGAATAAGACAGAAGATCAATATGCCACTACTGGGACTCATCTCAAATCACCCAATCCAAACTGACTGCCACAATGGGTCCAGTCAAACCTGCACCTACCTACTGCTGTAGGTATGTCCGTAGCTGCCAAAACTGGCTCAGCCAGAGGGACGGTGTCCGTGACTGCCAAAACTGGCTCAGCCAGAGGGACACCAACATCGACAAGCCGCGATAGAAGTATCAAGCCCAACTCCGGAGTGGCACTCGTGGGTAGCGACCCCACCGAGCAAAGTATCCGCGCATCTCTGTCGATCTCAGGTATGGCTCTTGCAGGCTATGATCCAATCACTGTCTCACTCACTAGCTAAAAATCCACACTGTCACTATGACCATCTCCCAAAGATCCCAGATCCACCATCACTATCACTATCACTATCAAGATGCAAACTGGTATACAGACTGCTCCCGACTCCACTCGGTCCCCAGACGCGAGTGCAAATGCCACCACAGCTAATAAACCTCCCAGCCCACGACTCGGGGAAAAATCACTATGTCCAGAGTGACAAGAGTACAACCACTGTGGGAAAGCTAAAGTGATGAACAAATCTGAATACAGGTTCGAGTTTACTGTAGTTTAATTGTGCCTGAATAATTAATTTACTGACAATTATGCTAAGTTGAGTTTCCATGATGCAAAACTTACCAATAAGTCATCAGATTTAGCGACTATCAACTGTGGTTACCATATACAGTTTTCATAGGATATAGGAGTCATTTACTAATATGCATGCAACTATAATCATAGAATTAGCAAACAGTCCGTAGATTTTGAAAGCGAGAACACCCACCTGAACACGCTAACTGTCCGGGACGGTACAGATAAGAAACCCAGAAATCGACAAATCTCCGAATCCGCTAAGCAAGGAGCACAATAGTGGTGCTCACAAAGTCCTGGGGACAACAACAATCCACAATTACATACAATTCACAAAAAATTAAGTCCCAAACATTCCTGCATGAATAGTCCCTTTACACGAATTTTTCACCTGAAAATAATCCTCAATAAATTCCGATAAAAATATTACGACGATCCTCGCGAAGTGTAGATGTCGATAGGCTGTTGAATCGTCGAAATCCGATACCCGGAAGTGGAGATAAAAATCCGCGAAGCAGCGGCTGTCCAGAATCCCAAACTGTTACAAAGGGTGGTTAAAATGTACCCCAAACCCCTGTATAAGCTCATTTCCAGGAAAAACGTCCAACACGGAAAACGTAGATTTTCCTCTTGTGAAAGCGCTGTTGAAAATATCGTCCAAAAATAAGGTTGGGGTAGCTCTGCAGGTCTCCCAGACGAAAATGCGACAGAAATGGGCCTCCAACAGTAGAACGTCGCTCCGCACTACGAGGTAGAAAACATAGTCGTCGCGGTCTCCAGAAAATCTGAAATTTCACCAAGAGATAGGCAAGAGGGAGAGAAAGATTTCATATGAAGGAAGCAGAGGCTAAAACCCACGGGAAAAGGCACAAAATCGCGGCCCAAGTGGCCGATTTATAGGCTTCAAAAGAACAGCCCAAAAAAAAACACCCATATTGGGCTCGGGCCCAACTTTCGGGCGCCCGAAAGTTTTCGGGTGCCTATAGTGTTGGGCCCGGGCCCAACACTGTTCACGCCCGAATCTCCCTGGTGCCGCCACGTGTCCGCCGAACAGCGAACAGCGGTGCAGGGCCACTAAGAAGCCGCCACGTGTCCCGCCGAACAGCGAACAGCGGTGCAGGCCACTCAGAAGCCGCCACGTGTCCACCCCGCCAGCACAGTAAGGCGGTGGCGCCCGCCAATGAGCGGGCGCCACGTGTCCCCGGTTGACCCGCCGACCGCGCGACGTGCGCGCCGGTCGCGCGACGTGGGTCGCACGTGCGCACGCATCCCGAGGCACCTGCCGCGCGCCCAGTGCACCGCACACGCTGCACCCGCCAATCAGGGAGTGACACATGTCCCCTGCACCCGGTCCACGCCTTCCGCAGGAATTCCGTGGACCGCACCGCGTGCACCGACCAACCGGAGACTGCCACGTGTCCCCCGCCTGGTCCATGCACCGCCGCGCACTTCCAGTAGACCGCGCGCCCTGGGCCCGCCAATCAGGCGGTGCCACGTGTCCCTGCGCCGGGTCTGTGCACCCCGCCGCGCTGCTCTGTGGACCGCGCATCCTGAACCGGCCAATAACAGGCCGCCACGTGGCATCCCGGCGGTCTACGGCCCCTCCCATGCACCAAAACCCACTAAAAACTTCCGGGTGTCCGTTTTTGTGCATCCGGACTCCAAATTAAACAAACAAATGTTACGGAATTTGAGTTGGCGTATTTCGTGAAAAGTGTTAAGTCTTGAAGATTGAAGATGAAAGATTTTTGGATCATCTACCTCAATCTCAAGAAAGAAGAATTCAAAAGGATTAGGTATGTTTAACTAAAGATTTCTGGTGATCCGAATACTTCTTGTAGTGTAGAAACACCTGGAAGAATGTTTAATTGCATAAAAATCAAAAACTGGACATGGGACATGTTCAGGATCCGGATCGGGCCTTGCAATCCGGATCCCGAAGGGTGTTCGTTCATACACTGGTTCAATCCGGATCGCAGCATCTCATGATCCGGATCCCGAACACTAGTTTTACCTTTTTACTTGCACGATCCGGATCAGGATTTGCAATCCGGATCCTGAACATTGATGTTTGGTGAAACTGTATGAACGATCCGGATCGGGGACTTCGATCCGGATCCCGAACAAGTGTTTTTCTGGAAACCGTCTTTCTTGCTACTGCAATCCGGATCGCCCAATTCCAATCCGGATCGCCGTCCGTAAAATTTCCAGAAAAGGCTGTTTTTGATCCTTATCTTCTTCCAATGGTTTCTAACCTATAAATAGGCCCTTTATTCATTTTCTAGGGCAATCCGAAAAAAAAAACGACCGAAAGAAAAAATCCACATATAGAGAAGAAAGGAAATCAATAGATTAATTCTATGTTTCTTCATCTATATTGATTGATTTGATTCTAGGTTTTCCAAACTCAGATTTTGAGTAGAATCAAATCAATGAATACTTAGATGGTATTTCCGATCTATTTCTAATCTAAGTATTCGGCGGATCATCACCACCCAAAAACAACGATTTACCCCAAATCGGCGCGTGGACTCGCGTGGCCTTGTGGATTCAAGGTGCAACCGCTCTCGTGGATTCGGAGCGAGGTACGTTCGTGGATTCGGAACGTGCTACTGGGTGAAGACCGTGGATTCGGTCGGACGTCGTGGATTCGACGTTGGACGCTGTGGATTCAGCGTTGGGCGCGGATCGTGGATTCGAGAAGCGTTGTGGAGCGAGCGGAGAAGATCGACTAGGAGCGTATGGTAAAAGGTTGAGTCGTCTGTGAGTACGTTATATCACCTTGTACGTGTGTTAATTCTAGTGGATTTCGCCGTGTTATCGGTCCCGTGGTTTTTTACTCCGGTTTGGAGTTTTTCCACGTAAAAATCTTGCGTGTTATTTTTATTTCCGCATTGGGTTTTATTGCGCAATGATTTTTTGAGTGTTTATTGTTTACACCTATTCACCCCCCTCTAGGTATTTTTTCTCCTATTTAGATCCATATTAGTATAACCCAACAACAAAGAGTCGTTTTCAAGCATTTTTCCGTGCTGAATCCATTTACGACCTCCATTTGGCCTAAATCTTTTCAGAAATTTCGGCAAACCCAGCCGAAGGCCAATACAGCAAAAAGAAACACACAGGGTCCATCAGTAGCCTCCAATTGATGCCCCGTGGGCCAGATACACCAATACTAGGTATTCTAACAATGGATTCATCGGAAGAACGCCGCATGGGAACCAGGGCCACTACACTAAACATGCAGTGAAGAATAGAGTATAACAAAAGGCTCATCAGTATAATTAAGCAATATAGCTGTAATGACTGAATGCTGGAATGAAAGCATATAGTAAGGATAAAGCATAGGTTCAAGGCTACACCAAGAACAGGGGTCCGACCTACCACGGCACCCAGTAGGGCCGACCTGATAAAACGCGGACCGAAGATAAACCCACCTGTATATAGGAGGAACAACGACTCCACCAGAAGGTAGACGGTCGCGATAACCACAAGACGGATCACGTGCTGGCTCCTGATGACTGGGGCCTACAACAACACCAGGTGACAACTCAAGATCTACCAATCCTCAAAGTGCAACTAGCGCGTATCGACCATTTCGTCGATTAACGCAATATTAAGCATATTTAGCTTTTCAAGGACCCCGGGAAACCCACCGAAAGGTCAACAATGTTTTAGAGCATTCATCTAACTTTTCCATATTGTTACAATTGCAGCAAGCCCCTCGGCTTATTTATATTGCGTATTATATACTAAATAAACCCCGTTTTGGCTCGTTCTCTTAAACGGAGAATCATTTTTACGAACCGTCACTTCCAGCAGGTGACATTTAACTTGCTGAACACCGTGCTCACCCATTTGTGGCAGCACGAAACCCGAGAAAAACTTCGGGCCATAAATTACTTCTCTAACCTAGCCGAAACGCATTTTCGTTTCTTTGGCTCATCAAAACCCAAAATAAACGCGAGCATCGCGTCCAGTGACCCCAAATTAGCCAGGAGTACACTGCTGCAACATTTCAAACAGACCCAAACACTATTTTTAAGCAATTATTGTATTTGAGCTTGGTTTTAACACAACTTTGAATCTATACATTTTCAGACAAAACTTCCTGAATCAACTAGTCTCTGGACAGTGCCAGGACCCCAGGGCTTGCCCTAGATGCAGCCCAGGTCTGCTGGTTCAACCAGAACCAAGACCTTGCACACACACAAGTTCACAATGCTCCAAACACTTGTCCACACAGATCCAGCTTGATCTGAAGTGAGCATCAAGCTCAGGGGACATTTCTAAGCAACTTTGATATTCAACTCGAAGCCTGAATCCATCTCTTTCTTCTCTGTGGCATTTCCACAAACACCTAATGTGCACAATTTAACACAACACACACAAGCACAAGTCCCAGGTTGTTCTCAGCAACCACTGCACCATTTCTCTTCCAACTTGGAAGGAAAAGCTTCTGAGGGTTTAAGCTTCTTTCTCCTGCAAGCCTGGGCCATGCTTGCTGCACTGGTTAGCCGTGGCTTGAGGTTGAAGATGAAGTCCCATGCTTTGAAAATCGTGGCCAATCAACCAGGGAGTCTGGGGCTCAACTACTTGATCAAAATGCTGCTATACATCACAATTAACTTACCTGGACCCGTGCCAGGTGACAGGGCACGGCGGCGGCGGCGGTGGAGCAAAGCTCCATTTCGAGCTTCACCCCGTTAATGGCGGATTTTGATAGAAGCATTTTGAAGCCCTCCCACATGGATGGATATGTTCCTATGGTCCATACAAAGCTTCCCGACCAACTCTCCCCGGCCGGAGTTGGCCGAAGCGCCGGCGGCCGCAACATGACTTCATTTCGGGTCATCCATGGCCGCCACCATTTCGGGTTGCATGGTTGCCATGCAAAAGCATGGGCGCACTCCTCTCACTCCCAGGAACACTTCTGGGCAAGTGGCCGGCGGTGGGGAGGCGCGCCGGCGCCGGAGCAGCAAGCTCGGCCGAAGTGCATATTTCCAAAAACTAGGGTTTGGTTCTGCAACCGATTGGCTTGATCAAACTCCACCAAATTTGGTGGAGTTGATCCCTATCTCCTACAGTCCAAGCCCATGATTTTGGTTCCCGATTTGGTCCACTGGTTGCCGAGAAAAACTGCGGCGGAGCTCGGCTAGGTTTCAGGCGAGCGTGTGGCCCCGCCGGCCAACCAGTGTGCATGGGGGCTCGGGACTGTGCATGTAGCATCCTAATAACCTATAGAAGCTACTGCTAGGGGTCTCGGGCTAAAACAAACCGTGGTTAGGGTGGTCTCACCTTGGCCGGAATTGATGAAGAAGGGATGAAGCCGGTTTTGGTCCCTCCTCCACGCGCGGCCACGGCAATCTCCAGGAACACTCCACTAGTACAGAGGAACTCCCAGGGCACTCCAAATCCGCTTAGGAAAAGATTTGGTCCAACTCTCTCCCTTCCCTCTTTCTCCCGAGTTCACAACAATAGGATTGTGACTCCTCGGCCACCCTGCACTCGGGGCTTAATCTGGGAGATGAAGAGGAGGTTGAAGCTTCGGAATCCACCCCAAAACCCTTCGTGCTCTGGCCCAGGGCAGGCCAAGAGGCAACCAAACAAATAAATGCAAGATTCTTTGCAAATACCCAAAACCCGGTTCACACACACACCTAGCCTCCGAGCACTTCACAGTTGGTGCAAAATGCATCCAGCACCCTGATATTTCAGTCCCAAACCATTTGACACATAAAATATATAGATCACTTAAGAAAATACCCCCTTTTTGGTATATTTCACGCATTTCGAGAAAATTCACTCGACGAAATGTGAAACAGACTTCGCCACGACGTCCGGCTCGTCGAGACCTTCAAGATAGGCTATTCATTTGCTTGATTTGGTGCTCAAATGAATTCTCGGGCCATTCTATTCTGTATGTCGCAATCCGACGCACGCACTTCGATGCATCCGGATCGCCAAACACGAAATCCGTCAGTGCCATTGCGTCCAGAACGTCGAAAATAGCTAGAATCGACTACTCATACTGCTAGTCTTAATTTGCAGACAGTGAATTGGCCTACGGTCGATCGAGAGGGGACCAAAAACCAAGTTTACTATTCACTATACTATTCACTTAAGTCGCGGGGCCCGCAATTTCTTCGCTGATTTCTGGAAGATCCGACCGTTGGGTCGTCGACAAGTGAATATGAATTTTTCATGTTTCGACGAGACGGTCGCAATGGTGAGCTCGGATTTTCGAGATTAGACCCCGATCAAAAGCGATATTTTTGTGGTTTTATTTACTTATTTTCTGCTATTTATAAATCCAGAAATTTATTTAAACCTTTTAAAATTCACGATTACTACAGCGGGTCCTGTCCCCGCGTGGCTGCAAGCGGCGCGGCGCAGAGCAGCAGCCCTGTGCGCAGTGCGGTGCGCGACCCTTCAGCGGCGCGTGGGTAGCGTGCTCCCTATCCGCGCGGCGGCAGCGGGGCGGCGGCGCGTTGGCGGCTAGGGCTTCCTAGCGTCGCCCGACAACAAGGCCCAAAACGCAAAAATCCTAGCGGCCAAGAACACGCAAAACGAAGACAACGAAAACGCGAAAGAGAGCAATGCCGCTAACCTTGCTCCAACGGAGAAGACGACCCGATCTCGCTCCTCGCCGGTAAAGGGAATCCGGATCCGCTCTCCGATCACGATGACGTTCCCGTTCTCGGCCTCCAGCACGTTCGATTGAAGAAAATGGAAGAATCGATCTCTCCTTTTCTCTTTCTAGGGTTAGCGATTCTTGAAGAAGATATTTTGAATAAAAACTTAAAATTTCTCTTGTACGTAAGAGAACTCAAAATCGGTCTAAAAAGAGATATTCCCATCTCCTCGAAAAGCGTGTCGATGATCGAAACGCCCCGCAACAGCTTGCACCCATCCCGATGCACACTACGGACGCCGAGATTGTCTGAACTTACCTTTCTGGGTCCGAAACCAAGAAAACCCCAAACCGGGAGATCCGTAAATCGGATTTCAGATCCGATCATTTTGTTATTCTCCGTTTTTCGAGCTCTAACACAGAAAAATACTCGCAAGTACATAAGTTCCACCCAAGAAAACTCGGTAATTTAGTCCCCTAACCCCTAATTTTATTCAAAAGGAAAAAGAATAATAAAAAGAAAGGTCGTGATACTATATTTTCTCTCTCTAAAGTCCATAGAAACAGAAGAAAGGAGGATGAGGTGGGCTATTTATAGCCTAGCCCACTTGCGGATTTGGGCCCGAAATTCGGGCGCCCGAATTGATTCGGGCCCAAAAACTGCACCCGCGGCCCAAATGCGACGAGCGCCTGGATTCCCCCGGGCGCGACGCTTGTCCCGAACACGGGACAGCGGCGACCAGCGAATCGGGCGCTGCCGCCCTGGCGGGGCGGCCGGGTAGGTGGTGCCCGCCAATGGCGGGACGCCACGTGGCACCGTGTGCGCAGCTCCCGCCCGCCACGCCAGCTGGCGCCCGCCAGTCGCCTCCTGCCACGCCTGCTCCCTCTGCCACGCACTCCCCGCGCGACTTAGTGGACCGCGCCGTGTGCGGCCACCGATAACAAGCTGCCACGTGTCCCCCGCCCGGTCCACTGCACCAGCACCGAAACCCCGTGGACCGCGACACGTGCGTCGGCCAATCCCCGACTGCCACGTGTCACCCCCACCGATCCATGGCTCCCCCGTGCACAAAACCTACCGAAAACTTCTGGGTGTCCGTGTTTGGGCATCCGGACTCAGAAAAACACAAGCAAATAGCCGTTTTTGAGCATTTTTTCACGCTGAATCCAAATCCGGCCTCCGATTAGCCTGAAACAACTTCTAAAATACGGCGAGAGCAGCCGAAAGACAGGCTTGGTCCAGAATCCACACTAAGTCCGTCTAACACGTCCGTTTGACGCGTTGCGGGCCCGATACACCAATAATAGATGTTTCACACCACGGATCACGGGAAAAGCTATACGAGGATCTGGGCCACTATATTGCTACTTAGCGAAAGTCGGTGCACCACACATCCGGCGCTACTTTTCTTGCGCCAGCGTGAATATAATTTGATTAGTGAAGAATCAAGATTAGAGATTTATAAAATTTTAGAGTTAATTAATTTAGTGCCATTCTGCCCACCCCTAATTATGTAGGGACTCTCCAAAAGTTGTCATTATGAAAATTCCATTTAAACTTAAACATCATCAAAACTGCCCATGATACTAACATCTCTTCCAAAATTTAGATAAAATGTCCGTCTTACCTCTCCTACCCATGCAGTTATTGTAATACATGTTATAATCAGGATAGTATGCATTTATTATTAGTATTTTTTTAGTTTAGTTTAATTATTTAATATGGCATTATTTTGACTACTTTAATATACCTTTGTTTTATTTTACTTATTTATTATTTTATTTTATTTGTTTAGTTACGGATAAAAGAATTAGATAGTTTTGTTTGGTTTATTTTAGATCTTTATATTATTTTAGATATAATTCGGTGGTTTTTTATTTGAGTTTCGATTTATATTATAATGTGTTTATTTTAGATTTGCATTCTTATAGTCTACTTTGATTATTTTTTAGATCAGTATATTATTTTAAATATAGTTCAGTAATTTTTTATTCTAGCTTTGATTTATATTGTTATGCTTTTATTTCATATTTGAATTTCTACCTTTTATTTATACTACTTTTGTGTTTACTAAATATAAAAGCGATCCTTATCTGACAGTTAGTTATTGTGAAGGGGAAATAGGCTATTTTGTATTTGAGGAATGCTAGGTGTACACCCCCAAGGGGGTGTACATCCAACACCCCCACCCATTTAAGGGTGGGGGTGATTTTTAGGGGTCTCCTCATGTGACCCCCATCACACCCTCACCCTTAGATGGGTGAGGGTGTGAGATGTACATCCCTTTGGGGGTGTACATATATACATTCCCTTTGTATTTTATCTTACGGAAGATCGTGGAAAAGAGTATTTACAAAGTAATTTACAGACTACTATAGGGGTAATATTGATATTGAAAACATTGAAAGCATTGAAAGGTGTATTTGTGATATTTTTCAGAGTAATGACATATGTACATTTCAAGAAAGAGTGAACATGGATCGGATTTTTAGAGGTCACTTCATAATTTGTGAGGTGACCTCTCATCACATTTCTATTTATTAGATGGGTGAGATGTGTAATGTATACTCCTAAAGGGGTGTACAAGTAGTATTTTTTTCTTTTTTTAAAAGTTTTGGAAAAGTAAAATAGTTTTGATACATTCTAAATGGGGTATATATCTTACATTATATATATTTTAGGATGGTATAAATTTTAATAGTCATTTTGAAATAACTATTAAAGAAAATCTCATCCTTGAATAGATAAAAAATATATTATATATTTTATTTAGGATGTATAAATAATATTAATTTTTACATCTGAAATTATTATTTTTTTAATATATAAACCATTTGAATATTACAAAATATATTAGATAAATTAGATTTTAATTTTGCGGTATTGATTATAACTTTTTAAGAGTGTGGTGTATCTGACATTCTTTAGCACATGGTGTAGGCAACAATGTGACTAACGCTTCTGTTACTAGGTCAGCCTCGAGAGTCAAGATACAGACATGCCATCTCATCACGCTGGTCGCTTCACGCTTGTCTGTTACGCTTGTGGATATCCTACAGTATCGGAGATTCTGTTGCTTTTACTTTTATTACCAAACAGTAGTGAAATCTCTTTAAATACGTTTTATATGCTTTCGAAATTGCGAAAGATTTCTTTGTTTATAAATTATTTTTTATAATAGAATATTTAATTCGAAGATCAATTTTATTAGATATGATTTATGTTATTATAATTATTTAAAAATTAAATTTTATAATTTATTGACGTTATTTATCGAGTGATCAAAAATTTTCAAAAATTATTATTTTAATGACCGATACGTTACGTTTGTAAGTGCAACGTTGTAAAGCAATTCAAATTACGGTAAACTTTAATAAAAAATTCTACTGAATATCAAAAGTAAGATAAATAATTCTGATTTGAAATTTAAATCTTTTATCACTATTTTTTTATAAAATTTTTATTTTCAGCCGTTCATTTTGAGACTTCTCGTTCACTAAAAAAAAGAAGTCAAAAAATTATAAAATTTTGTTTATAGATAGTTCCAACATTGTAGATCAAGTTTAACGGAACCGATCGTCGAATCGAATATCACATTATTGAAAACAACTTATAAGTACGGAGGCCTCCGTACTTTCGAAAGCATAGTAGCCTAGCTCTCAATATATATATATATATATATATATATATATATATATATATATATATATATATATATATATATATATATATGAGTCCGGCTTAATTTCAACTCTTAGATCATGCTATTCCACCAACCACCTACTAAACCCTGTGGACCCATAATCATCCTAACCAATGACTTCGTACTTTTAAAAACATAGAAGTTCAATAATATATATATATATATATATATATATATATATATATATATATATATATATATATATATATATATATATATAGTAGAGCTTATATATTTTTAAAAGTATAAGCCTATTCATGTTTGTGAATTTTTTACCATGGACTTGTATTTGGATTTGTGCTATTGTAAAGCCAACTAAAGAGAGAGAAAGAAAAAGTAAAAAACACAAATCCCAATACAAATCCAATGGTAAAAAATTCACAAGTATGAATAGACTTGTACTTTCAAAAACATATAAGCTCCACACTCTCTGTCACGCCCCGGTCTATACTAGAACCCGGGCCCGTCTACAGATCCGTCGTGCACACGAAATTTTTTGCGTACACGAAGCGCCGGTAACCTGCTCAGATATAAGATATACAATAAAAGAGCACAAAGTACAGAGCTGAACTAAAACTTCAACATCTCAGACTAAAACTGGAAATAAAATACAATAGTAATAAGTACAATAAACTCCCAGCTCACCAAAATAGTACAACCAGCTAGCTAAAGCGAGACCCAAAATAAAAGGAAAAATACAACAATCTGAGTGGAGGGTACATCAACTGTCTAACTGCAACTCTCAGCCTCACAGGAGATCTATCTACTCAGCGATACCCTTACCTCGGTCAGCCGCCGACGGCACAGCAGCTCCCGCAGAAGACTCTGCAAAACAAAAGAAAGAAAAAGAGAAAAACAACAATCGGGGTGAGAACCACTAGTAAACCAGTAGCCTCCCCCTGTGGGTAAAGCCTAAAACTCCGACGTACCCACTAAATCTACCAGAGTCAAATAGGGAAGTAAAGTGGTAAGCTAGAATAATCTGCTAATAAGAAGAAACTACCACTACTATGCCTCTAATGTAGTGCCGAAATGAATGACTATATGCATGCATCAGTAATAGTGTCTGCCTAAATAAACCCACTCAATGAACCTGTCACGCCCCGAGTCCGCCAATTTGTACGGTTCGGGCACGCCAACAGACCCGCCAATCGGGTATGACCTTTCACTACCCGAAAGGAACGGTAATATCCATAATAACACAACAAGTGTATGCGGAAGCTCAATATCAGAGTACTAAAAATCACTATAAATTTGAACTTTCATTCTAATAAAGCAACAGTTAATGCTGAAATGAAAGCATACAAGAGTGAACCATAACTTAAATTTATTACACTTTACATCTCTGAACTTGCAAATAAAATTATTACAATTCCTCACCATACAATGTTCACTCAAGAAATATATAAAAGGGATACCTCTGCTAGACCCTCTAGGTCTCTATGCTGCTGGGCCCTTGCCCCTGTCGTATGCCTCGCTGTCGTCTGCATCTGATCTGTCTCGACCGCTGCATCCATTCCCGAACCTGTGGGGGGTCACCCAAGGGGTGTGAGAACTCCGACAGAGTTCCCAGTGGGTTCAACCACCGAGAGAAAGTGTCCTACACCACTTGGTCCAATGGAAGCAATAATAATAGTGTGCTAGGAAACTAAAATCCTCAACATCAATATGCAGCTATGCAATAATATATCACTACACTATCTGTGTACAACTATCGACCCAGCACTACTCTGTCTAGCCACACTAGGCTGCTAAGCACCAACTCGGCCACTATGCCGCTGTATACTGGGTTCAACTAACCCGGCCACCCTGGCCACTCTATTTTTCTTTATTCTTTAGATTCTGGTGCTTTAGTTCAAGTTAACCCTTGGAAATTCTTATCCAACGGGCCCGAGCCCGGTAGTCTTGCTACCATAAGATAAGATTTCTAAGGTTGCCGATAACACTCGCAAGTGTTACCCCGTCCTGCCGGGGGGACTTGTCATACGGGACACTGCCCGATAGGGTCACTGCCCAACTCTGACAAGAGTACTCTATCTACCAGTCATACGGGTCGCTGCCCGGGAGAGGGACCCTGTCCAACTCCTGACCGTTGTACGTTCGCCCCCGGAGGTACGCCCGTTTTATCTTTAATTTTCTTTCTTTTCTTTTTTTTCTTTCTCTTTTATTTTAGTTCTTAGCCTCTTTGCTTTTGAACACTTGCTTTCCTTTCTTATTCGAGCTTATAGCTCCCTTTTTGCCACTGGCAAATCACTTTCTCTTTTCTTCGAGCATTTAGCTCCTTGCTTTCACTTTTAGCCCTTCGAAAGTACCTCGTCCGACGGGTCACTGCCCAGGGAGTCCTGCTCCACTTGACGAGTCTCAAATTCGAAGGCGTCATTAATATCCTCTTTATTCTTTTATCTTAAGCACTTTTGCTTGCTTTTAACCTTTAGCTCTTTTGAGCAATTTGATTGTCTTGCTTATAATCACTTTTTCATCTCTTACCTAGGTCTTGCCATAAGGATAACTAGAGAGTCTCCTGGACTCTTAAACATTTCTCTTTTATTTCTTTAACTCAAATTGAAGTTAAAGTTATTATCCATTTGCCCAGACACCCTATGACCTTCTAGGGTTATATTTGATCAGCTTTTAACCTTGGGATCTTATCCCACTTTCCTGATTCCTCATTGAATCCTAGAGTTAACTTAACTCTATTTTCCTGTTCCACTATTAACTTAGAGTTACACTGACTCTAATTCCATGTTCCACTGTTATTTTAGAATTACATTGACTCTACTTTTCTGTTTTCCCTTTCATATCTCCACACTTGATCCACCCTTTCCATCCTCCTGATTCCTTACTGAATCCTAGAGTCAACTTGACTCTATTTTTCTGTCTGTGAGTTTAAACTCTTCTAGCTCAACTTAGGTTCCCTTTACCTAAGTCCCATGTCATACCTGTCCTAGAGTTCCATGACTCTATGCTGACCTCTAGTTCACCTTAGGTTTCCTTTACCTAAGTTCCATGTCATACCTGTCCTAGAGTTCCATGACTCTATGCTGACCTCTAGTTCACCTTAGGTTTCCTTTACCTAAGTTCCATGTCATACTCATCCTAGAGTTCCTTGACTCTATGTTGAACACTAGTTCTCCTTAGGTTCTCTTTACCTAAGTTCCGTGTCATATACACCCTAGAGTTTTCTGACTCTATGTTGATCACTCTATCCAGTGTCCTTAGGTTATCACCTAAGACCATGCCACTCATCCTTCCTAGGATAACTCCTAAGTTGATGTCACTCGTCAAACCCCTAAACTAGGTTTTCTCCTAGTCTTACTACCAATCAAACCCCTACACTAGGTTTTCTCCTAGTCTTACTACCAACAAGTTCTGTTCACTTATATCACATGATTTCTAGGGTTGTACCCTAACATGATCACAGTCATCAAGTAATTATCATTTCTACGCATGCAATTATTTCATATCCATCATAAAAATAATATTTATCCTCTAAGTCCTTTTGCACATGAAAATGAATTATCTCCTTTTGGCAACCGACAGTTGCATTTTCATCTGTGTCCATCTACACATACAAGTTTATCCCCTATTGTGGATAAATCATAAATATCACTTTTCCTCTAATTTCTCTACACATGCACATATATCATCTGTTATTGGCAACCAACAGTTGCACTTTTCATCTGTGTTCCTCTAAACATGCAATCTTAATCATAATTACCTAACGCCTCTAACAGGCTACTATCATGCTTCTAGATCGAAAAGCAAAGGAGCAAGGGGAGAGGTCACCCAATTTCGGCAGAATTCCCCACCTTGTAGTGTACCCAATTGCTTGTAGACACTTGCAATTGGTCTCCGCGCGATTCCACTTGTTCTCCTCGAGCTTGCACGCAAAACGATGCACTTCCCTCGAGTCTGCACGCAAAACGGTGCACGTCCACCAAACCTGCACGCAAAACGATGCACGTCATTAAAAACTCGCACGCAAAACGGTGCGCGTCATTTCAACCTGCACGCAAAACGGTGCGCGTTAAATCAACCTGCACGCAAAACGGTGCACGTACCTCAAATCTGCACGCAAAACGATGCACGTTTACTGTAGGGTTGCACGCAAAACGGTGCACATTTTTCTATCCCTGCACGAAAAATGATGTATAATATTAGAAACTGCACGCAAAACGGTGCGCGATAAAATAATCTGCACGCAAAACGGTGCACGTTTAACTGTAAGGTTGCACGCAAAACGGTGCATATTTTTCTATCCCTGCACGAAAAATGATGTATAATATTATAAACTGCACGCAAAACGGTGCGCGATAAAATAATCTGCACGCAAAACGGTGCAAGTTTAACTGTAAGGTTGCACGCAAAACGGTGCATATTTTTCTATCCCTGCACGAAAAATGATGTATAATATTATAAACTGCACGCAAAACGGTGCGCGATAAAATAATCTGCACGCAAAACGGTGCAAGTTTAACTGTAAGGTTGCACGCAAAACGGTGCATATTTTTCTATCTCTGCACGAAAAATGATGTATAATATTATAAACTGCACGCAAAACGGTGCGCGATAATATAAGTTGCACGCAAAACGGAGCACATACCTCGATTTGGCACGCAAAACGGTGCACTTTTCTTTTTCAACGTTGCACGCAAAACGGTGCACGTTTTCCGAGTTTGCGCCCAAAACTGTACATTTTTGTCGAATCCGCACGTAAAACGGTGCCTTTCTCTACAACTTGCACGCAAAACGAGACGCGCCAAAAATACCCGGGACAGTCCGTGCAGCAAAACGGCACAGTAAACACGGTCCCTAATACGCACGTGGGCATGGGGTCAAATCCAAAATTCAAAAGAAAACCTCAAAACTGTGCCAAAAATACCGCAAAAATAATACGCGGGACATACCTCGATAATGCCGCGTCGTCCATCTGATTTTTGGAACACTTTGTGCGCTTCACGAGGTCCACGGCGCGTCGCAAAAATCCCAAAATCTCCTACCTCTCTTCTCTCTCTCTCTCTCTCTCTCTCTCTCTCTCTCGCTTGCTCGGGTGTGGAGAAGAAAAGGGAGAAAAGAGAATGGGCGCGGAGAGAAGAAGAAAGAAAAAGAAGAAAAGAAGGAGAGGGTCCATTGGACCCGGTCCACGAGATCCTCCAATGGGGAACCGCCATGTGGCGGTCTACATTTCAAATTCAAAATTTGAAATTCTCCCCCCGCGCGCCTGCGCCACGCGGGCCTCAGTGCGCGCCTCAGTGCGCGCCAGCTGTGCACCTTGCGCAGCGCGCCGCGCGCGTTGGAAATCCGTTTTTGTCCCGTTTTCTGTCCATTTTTCGTCCGTTTCCGTCCAAATTTGACAGGCGGCTTCGTTTCAGCTTAATTTACCACAGAAAATTTTAAATTTTCAGTTTTGACCATTTCTGGGCCACCAAAAGCCTCGCTGTATCCAGAATCGCTGGCGGACCCCGTTCTCGCAATCCGGGTATCCGATCAACGCGAAATTTTTACTGTGACCTTAAAACATAATTACACAGCTCCCATAATTTTCTCAGAATTTTTCGACACTGTTGGCGGAGCCCGTTCCCACTATCCGGCCTCCGATCAACGCGAAACTTTTTCTGTGGCCTTAAAACATATTTACGGGGCTCCCGTAATTTTTCGGAATTTTCCGACACTGTGAATTTTTCACTAAAAATCTGGGCCCCCTTTCTCCAATAAATTTTTAGATCTCTCCATTTTAACCCGATTTGGGCCCAACTCGCGTCCACATATTCTTTACTCCCCTAACTTTCATAACAATAGTATTTCATACCACCTTTATTTACATTTATTTATGTGCCGAAAATCCGGTACTTTACATTCTACCCCCCTTAAAATAAGTTTCGTCCTCGAAACTTGAATCACATCTCGACTCCTACTTGATCGAGAGGGAGGAAATCTTGCCCTCACTACTGGGCTCACTGTATATCGTGACCGGCATCAAATTGCCTGCTCGCCGAGACTACACGAGCAACTCATTCATGAATCCCTATCTCAATTCAGGGACAAAACAGACCTGGTGTCTGGCCACTTTCACCAAGTAGGTGAAAGACACAGTTGAGCACTTGCTCTCTCCATTGCCACGAATGCCCAGTCTTTTCTTGCGAAATCTTCACTTTAATTCCGCCATCATTCTTTTCACAATGAGGTTGCATCTGCAACCAATTACATTTACCGCATATTCCGGTCGCTCCGCTGCCTAATGTGGAGGGCAAGGCCAATCCACGAGTCCTCAACTATCTCACACGCTACTAGCGCTCTAAGTCCACGGGTTATCAGCTAACCCGATATCTCGGACTACTAATAGGTCCACAGACCACGGTCCAATAGGGGCCTATAGCCCAACTAGTCCAACACTGTACAATGGCTCTCACTAGCACACAGACCCAATCGTCATACGGGTAGATCCTCACTTAGGATTACTACCCCAACACTCCCACTAGGAGCTACAATACCTCAATCACCACTAGCTCTACGGCCTGGTCACATCACAGTCTCAGTGTACTAATAGCCTCAATGCTCACACGTGGCATTCCACGTCCCCGGGTCATCGCTCGGACTACCGTCCCGACCAAATCTCTATCATGCCCCGCCATCAGGTCTCGGGCCGCTGTCTCTCACAGCCGACTGCGCCTGCCCACTGGGCTACAGGCCCACAGTCCACAAACATGGTCCAGGCACGGATCGTCCCCAAGCGAACCCGCTAATCGTCGCCACGCGACCACTATGCTCACTGAGCAAAACCAACTAACAAGTCGTCAATCCACGACCCAAACTCTCTATCAACTCTGGCCACACTGGGCAAAGGCTAATACGCCACCTAATCAGCTCTCTCTGGCTAAACGATACTTGTGCTCCATGAGCACCCAAACAGTTGGGCGTCCTACGCCCCCACGCTAACTCGTAAAAATCCAGTGTTAAGCAACTTGCTTAAACACGCGTATGACTCCTGTACACCTCTCCCAACTGGGTTGAGGCACCACAATAACTGTTCACCAACTCTGGTGATTAACACGCAATCCTACGGTGGCAATCCTTGCCATTACACCGATCCATCAGATCGGCGCCACAAAACTCCCGCTCACTTGCGAGGTTTTCGAATCTCGAAACCTGTCCCGGGTCTTACCAACCCCACAATGCGGCAATTTAGCCACAAGATATGCCACACGGTCACTACCGTCATCAGGGCGAACTTTCGCCACTAGGCCCATAAATCTTTCTTGCCCTAACCCTTAGGACATACTTACTTGGTTCTCGCAACATAGCGATCACCATTTACCTCGTGAGTCGGTCTCTCACTGGACCTTACTAACCATACTTTGCCAGCAACCTAGCTGACACAAGCGTAAAACACCCTATGCTGAAGGTGTTGGCTGCGCCGACAAAAGTTCGGCGGCCACTGCCATTTCTTTACTGTCGCCCCTACAGGCGGCGACGCCGTATACTCATGCGTCATTTATGCAGCCTCAACTTGCTGCGCTATCAGCCACTGGAGCCTATCTATCTGCTCCAACTGTCATGCTGACGCCACTCTTAGGCGTCGGAATCTGTCTTCCTGTCGGCGGGAAATTTCCGCCGACGGCAAGAAGTCTGACCTGCTGTTGGACCACTCCAACAAGTGCGGTCACCTGCTATCGCAGCTCGTGTACCTTGTTTGACCCCGAGCCCTCTCGGACTCGAGTCGAAACAAGTGCGTTTCCTATGTGGTGTCATCGCTAATATGCACACCACAACGAAACAACCAGCCCAAACTTAGCCATTTGAGCAACGCGCAATCTATATACCGACAAAAAGGCTCGTCGACCCAATCATGCGAAAGTATAAGAGGGTACTCCTTTTCATCTCCAACATTACGTTGTCGGCCGCCAACGTAATATCCGAAGAATGAAAGCTCGTGCCCTCGATCAGTCCCAACATCCTTTTTGGGAACAACAATAACCAATCAAATACTTTCGCCCAATAATCCACACACTCTCTCGTGCTAATCCCTAGGGTCTCCCTAAGGTTGCTAACCACCTAGGACTATTCCTAGGCTCTGATACCACTCTAATCTGTCACGCCCCGAGTCCGCCAATTTGTACGGTTCGGGCACGCCAACAGACCCGCCAATCGGGTAAAACCTTTTTCTACCCGAAAGGAACGGTAACATCCATAATAACACAACAAGTGTATGCGGAAGCTCAATATCAGAGTACTAAAAATCACTATAAATTTAAAACTTTCATTCAATAACTAATGCGGAAATGAAAGCATACAGGAGTGAACCATAAATTAAACTTATTACACTTTACAATTCTGAACTTGCAAATAAATTATTACATTTCCTTTACATAATTCCTCACCATACAAGGTTCACTCAAGAAATATATAAAAGGGATACCTCTGCTAGACCCTCTAGGTCACTATGCTGCTGGGCCCTTGCCCCTGTCGTATGCCTCGCTGTCGTCTGCATCTGATCTGTCTCGACCGCTGCATCCATTCCCGAACCTGTGGGGGGGGTCACCCAAGGGGTGTGAGAACTTACGAGCGAGTTCCCAGTGGGTTCAACCACCGAGAGAAAGTGTCCTACACCACTTGGTCCAATGGAAGCAATAATAATAGTGTGCTAGGAAACTAAAATCCTCAACATCAATATGCAGCTATGCAATAATATATCACTACACTATCTGTGTACAACCATCGACCCAGCACTACTCTGTCTAGCCACACTAGGCTGCTAAGCACCAACTCGGCCACTATGCCGCTGTATACTGGGTTCAACTAACCCGGCCACCCTGGCCACTCTATTTTTCTTTATTCTTTAGATTCTGGTGCTTTAGTTCAAGTTAACCCTTGGAAATTCTTATCCAACGGGCCCGAGCCCGGTAGTCTTGCTACCATAAGATAAGATTTCTAAGGTTGCCGATAACACTCGCAAGTGTTACCCCGTCCTGCCGGGGGGACTTGTCATACGGGACACTGCCCGATAGGGTCACTGCCCAACTCTGACAAGAGTACTCTATCTACCAGTCATACGGGTCGCTGCCCGGGAGAGGGACCCTGTCCAACTCCTGACCGTTGTACGTTCGCCCCCGGAGGTACGCCCGTTTTATCTTTAATTTTCTTTCTTTTCTTTTTTTTTCTTTCTCTTTTATTTTAGTTCTTAGCCTCTTTGCTTTTGAACACTTGCTTTCCTTTCTTATTCGAGCTTATAGCTCCCTTTTTGCCACTGGCAATTCACTTTCTCTTTTCTTCGAGCATTTAGCTCCTTGCTTTCACTTTTAGCCCTTCGAAAGTACCTCGTCCGACGGGTCACTGCCCAGGGAGTCCTGCTCCACTTGACGAGTCTCAAATTCGAAGGCGCCATTAATATCCTCTTTATTCTCTTTATCTTTTTTGCTTGCTTTTAACCTTTAGCTCTATCTTGAGCAATTTGATTGTCTTGCTTATTAATCACTTTTTCATCTCTTACCTAGGTCTTGCCATAAGGATAACTAGAGAGTCTCCTGGACTCTTAAACATTTCTCTTTTATTTCTTTAACTCAAATTGAAGTTAAAGTTATTATCCATTTGCCCAGACACCCTATGACCTTCTAGGGTTATATTTGATCAGCTTTAACCTTGGGATCTTATCCCACTTTCCTGATTCCTCATTGAATCCTAGAGTTAACTTAACTCTATTTTCCTGTTCCACTATTAACTTAGAGTTACACTGACTCTAATTCCATGTTCCACTGTTATTTTAGAATTACATTGACTCTACTTTTCTGTTTTCCCTTTCATATCTCCACACTTGATCCACCCTTTCCATCCTCCTGATTCCTTACTGAATCCTAGAGTCAACTTGACTCTATTTTTCTGTCTGTGAGTTTAAACTCTTCTAGCTCAACTTAGGTTCCCTTTACCTAAGTCCCATGTCATACCTGTCCTAGAGTTCCATGACTCTATGCTGACCTCTAGTTCACCTTAGGTTTCCTTTACCTAAGTTCCATGTCATACCTGTCGTAGAGTTCCATGACTCTATGCTGACCTCTAGTTCACCTTAGGTTTCCTTTACCTAAGTTCCATGTCATACTCATCCTAGAGTTCCTTGACTCTATGTTGAACACTAGTTCTCCTTAGGTTCTCTTTACCTAAGTTCCATGTCATATACACCCTAGAGTTTTCTGACTCTATGTTGATCACTCTATCCAGTGTCCTTAGGTTATCACCTAAGACCATGCCACTCATCCTTCCTAGGATAACTCCTAAGTTGATGTCACTCGTCAAACCCCTAAACTAGGTTTTCTCCTAGTCTTACTACCAATCAAACCCCTACACTAGGTTTTCTCCTAGTCTTACTACCAACAAGTTCTGTTCACTTATATCACATGATTTCTAGGGTTGTACCCTAACATGATCACAGTCATCAAGTAATTATCATTTCTACGCATGCAATTATTTCATATCCATCATAAAAATAATATTTATCCTCTAAGTCCTTTTGCACATGAAAATGAATTATCTCCTTTTGGCAACCGACAGTTGCATTTTTCATCTGTGTCCATCTACACATACAAGTTTATCCCCTATTGTGGATAAATCATAAATATCACTTTTCCTCTAAATTTCTCTACACATGCACATATATCATCTGTTATTGGCAACCAACAGTTGCACTTTTCATCTGTGTTCCTCTAAACATGCAATCTTAATCATAATTACCTAACGCCTCTAACAGGCTACTATCATGCTTCTAGATCGAAAAGCAAAGGAGCAAGGGGAGAGGTCACCCAATTTCGGCAGAATTCCCCACCTTGTAGTGTACCCAATTGCTTGTAGACACTTGCAATTGGTCTCCGCGCGATTCCACTTGTCCCTCGAGCTTGCACGCAAAACGATGCACTTCCCTCGAGTCTGCACGCAAAACGGTGCACGTCCACCAAACCTGCACGCAAAACGGTGCACGTCACTAAAAACTCGCACGCAAAACGGTGCGCGTCATTTCAGTCTGCACGCAAAACGGTGCGCGTTAAATCAACCTGCACGCAAAACGGTGCACGTACCTCAAATCTGCACGCAAAACGGTGCACGTTTACTGTAGGGTTGCACGCAAAACGGTGCACATTTTTCTATCCCTGCACGAAAAACGATGTATAATATTATAAACTGCACGCAAAACGGTGCGCGATAAAATAATCTGCACGCAAAACGGTGCACGTTTAACTGTAAGGTTGCACGCAAAACGGTGCATATTTTTCTATCCCTGCACGAAAAATGATGTATAATATTATAAACTGCACGCAAAACGGTGCGCGATAAAATAATCTGCACGCAAAACGGTACAAGTTTAACTGTAAGGTTGCACGCAAAACGGTGCATATTTTTCTATCCCTGCACGAAAAATGATGTATAATATTATAAACTGCACACAAAACGGTGCGCGATAAAATAATCTGCACGCAAAACGGTGCAAGTTTAACTGTAAGGTTGCACGCAAAACGGTGCATATTTTTCTATCTCTGTACGAAAAATGATGTATAATATTATAAACTGCACGCAAAACTGTGCGCGATAATATAAGTTGCACGCAAAACGGAGCACATACCTCGATTTGGCACGTAAAACGGTGCACTTTTCTTTTTCAACGTTGCACGCAAAACGGTGCACGTTTTCCGAGTTTGCGCCCAAAACTGTACATTTTTGTCGAATCCGCACGTAAAACGGTGCATTTCTCTACAACTTGCACGCAAAACGAGACGCGCCAAAAATACCCGGGACAGTCCGTGCAGCAAAACGGCACAGTAAACACGGTCCCTAATACGCACGTGGGCATGGGGTCAAATCCAAAATTCAAAAGAAAACCTCAAAACTGTGCCAAAAATACCGCAAAAATAATACGCGGGACATACCTCGATAATGCCGCGTCGTCCATCTGATTTTTGGAACACTTTGTGCGCTTCACGAGTTCCACGGCGCGTCGCAAAAATCCCCAAAATCTCCTACCTCTCTTTCTCTCTCTCTCTCTCTCTCTCTCTCTCTCTCTCGCTTGCTCGGGTGTGGAGAAGAAAAGGGAGAAAAGAGAATGGGCGCGGAGAGAAGGAAGAAAGAAAAAGAAGAAAAGAAGGAGAGGGTCCATTGGACCCGGTCCACGAGATCCTCCAATGGGGAACCGCCATGTGGCGGTCTACATTTCAAATTCAAAATTTGAAATTCTCCCCCCGCGCGCCTGCGCCACGCGGGCCTCAGTGCGCGCCTCAGTGCGCGCCAGCTGTGCACCTTGCGCAGCGCGCCGCGCGCGTTAGAAATCCGTTTTTGTCCCGTTTTCTGTCTATTTTTTGTCCGTTTCCGTCCAAATTTGACAGGCGGCTTCGTTTCAACTTAATTTACCACAGAAAATTTTAAATTTTCAGTTTTGACTATTTCTGGGCCACCAAAAGCCTCGCTGTATCCAGAATCGCTGGCGGACCCCGTTCTCGCAATCCGGATATCCGATCCACGCGAAATTTTTACTGTGACCTTAAAACATAATTACACAGCTCCCATAATTTTCTCAGAATTTTTCGACACTGTTGGCGGAGCCCGTTCCCACTATCAGGCCTCCGATCAACGCGAAACTTTTTCTGTGACCTTAAAACATATTTACGGGGCTCCCGTAATTTTTTCGAAATTTTCTGACACTGCGAATTTTTCACTAAAAATCCGGGCCCCCTTTCTCCAATAAATTTTTATATCTCTCCATTTTAACCCGATTTGGGCCCAACGCGCGTCCACATATTCTTTACTCCCCTAACTTTCATAACAATAGTATTTCATACCACCTTTATTTACATTTATTTATGGGCCGAAAATCCGGTACTTTACAGAACCAGTAAAGAACCGGTACTGCCCGCTCTGTCATCACCATCGGGCATGCCAGCCAACACATAACACCGATGTGATATGGTCTGTTACGGAATTTGAGTTGGCGTATTTCGTGAATGTATTAAGTCTTGAAGATTGAAGATGAAGAAACTTTGGATCGTATACCTCAATCTCAAGAAAGAAGAATTCAAAAGGATCAGGTACGTTTAACTAAAGAATTTTGATGATCCGAATACTTCTTATAGTGTAGAAACACCTGGAAGAGGTTTTAATTGCTTAAACATCAAAAACTGGACATGGGACATGTTCAGGATCCGGATCGAGCTCGGCAATCCGGATCCCGAAGGGTGTTGGTTCATACACTGGTTCAATCCGGATCGCAGCCTCCTCTGATCCGGATCCCGAACACTAGTTTTACCTGTTGCTTCCTCGATCCGGATCAGGAATTGCAATCCGGATCCCGAACATGATGTTTTGGTAAAACTGTATGAACGATCCGGATCGGGGACTACGATCCGGATCCCGAACAGGCAATTTTCTGGAAACCGTCTTTTGTGCTTCTGCAATCCGGATCGCCAAATCCAATCCGGATCGCCGTCGGTAAAACTTTCCAGAAAAGGCTGTTTTTGATCCGTATATTCTTCCAAGGGTTTCTAACCTATAAATAGGCCCTATATTCATTTCTAGGGCATCCGCTATTACAGAAGAAAATAGCCGAAAAGAAAAAATCCACATATATAGAGAAGAAAGGAAATCAATAGATTTATTCTATGTTTCTTCATCTATATTGATTGATTTGATTCTAGGTTTTCCATACTCACATTTTGAGTAGAATCAAATCAATGAATACTTAGATGGTATTTCCGATCTATCTTTAATCTAAGTATTCGGCGGATCATCACCACCCAAACAAACAACGATTTACCCCAAAATCGGCGCGTGGACTCGCGTGGCCTTGTGGATTCAAGGTGCAACCGCTCTCGTGGATTCGGAGCGAGGTACGTTCGTGGATTCGAAGCGTGCCATTGGGTGAAGACCGTGGATTCGGTCGGACGTCGTGGACTCGACGTTGGACGCTGTGGATTCAGCGTTGGGCGCGGATCGTGGATTCGAGAAGCGTCGTGGAGCGAGCGGGAAGATCTACTAGGAGCGTATGGTAAAAGGTTGAGTCGTCTGTGAGTACGTTATATCACCTTGTACGTGTGTTAATTCTAGTGGATTTCGCCGTGTTATCGGTCCCGTGGTTTTTTACTCCGGTTTGGAGTTTTTCCACGTAAAAATCTTGCGTGTTCTTTTATTTTTCCGCATTGGGTTTATTGCGCAATGATTTTTTGAGTGTTTATTGTTTACACCTATTCACCCCCCTCTAGGTGTTTTTTCCCCTATTTAGATCCTTTTACTTATAACCCAACAAGTGGTATCAGAGCGGGAATAGGGTTGTAAACAATGGTTGAAGGTGGAAACATCAATCGACCCCCTTTCTTTGATGGAACAAATTATGCGTACTGGAAAGTACGGATGAAAGCCTTTTTAATTTCCATCGACGAAAGGGTGTGGCAATCAATTGAATTAGGATGGTCTAATCCAACTGAAATTTTAGATGATGTTCGCACCTTAAAACCTAGGTCGAAATGGACCAAGGAAGAGATAGATTATCTTCTTACAATGGCAAGGGAATTAATGCTCTATTTAATGCTTTGTCACAAACTGAGTTCTCTCGCGTCTCGGCATGTGAGACTGCGAAAGAAATCTGGGATGTTCTTCAAGTTACGCATGAGGGAACTAACCTAGTGAAGATTCAGAAACTGCAAATGCTCACGAGCAAGTTTGACTCTATCTCTATGGCAGAGAATGAATCTTTCACTGACTATTACACACGATTGCAAGACATCGTAAACTCATGTGCTAACTTGGGAGAGAAGATTCCAGAATTTAAAGTTGTAAGAAAAATTCTAAGAACTCTTCCTGAACGATTTCGCCCGAAGGTCGCAGCCATTGAAACAATTAAACACCCGGACGAAATGCGTGTAGAAGAATTAGTAGGTGCTTTACAAACTTATGAAATGACATTTCCTACTAACTATTCTTCTGGAAAAGCATCCTCTTCTAAGTCTTCAGGTTACGCATTGAAATCAACTAAAGAAGAAGACGCGGATTCATCCTCCTCGGACGACGACGAGAACCTTTCTATGGAGGACTTTGAGAAGCAGCTCGCTCTCTTGTACCGAAGTTTCGGCACATAAATAAAATAAATAAAGGTGGTATGAAATACTAGTGTTATGAAAGTTAGGAAAGTAAAGAATATGTGGACGCGAGTTGGGCCCAAATCGGGTTAAAATGGAGACATTTAAAAATTTATTTGAGAAAGGGGGCCCAGATTTTTAGTGGAAAATTCACTGTGTCGGAAAATTCCGAGAAAATTACGGGAGCCCCGTAAATATGTTTTAAGGCCACAGAAAAAGTTTCGCACTAATCGGAGGCCGGATAGTGGGAACGGGCTCCGCCAACAGTGTCAAAAAATTCTGAGAAAATTATGGGAGCTGGGTAATTATGTTTTAAGGTCACAGTAAAAATTTCGGGTTGATAGGATACCCGGATTGTAAGAACGGGGTCCGCCAATGTTCTAGATACAGCGAGGCTTTTGGTGGCCCAGAAATGGCCCAAACTGAAAATTTAAAATTTTCTGTGGTAAATTAAGCTGAAACGAAGTCGTCTGTCAAATTTGGACGGAAACGGACGAAAAATGGACAGAAAACGGGACGAAAACGGATTTCCAAGACGCGCGGCGCGCTGCGCGAGGCGCACAGCTGGCGCGCACAGATGCGCAGGTCGCGCGCCTGTGTGGCGTGTGGGGCGCCCAGTGGACCCGGTGCGCGCCCCCTTTGTCGTGGACCGCCATTTGACGATTTTTTATTGGATGATTCCGTGGACCCGGTCCACGGACCACTTTCTTTCTTTTCTCCTTCTTTTTCTTCTCTTCTTCCTCCTTTTTTTCCCCCCCGCAGACCTTCCCTCCTCTGTTCTCTTCTTCTTCTCCAGACTTCTCCAACCAAGCTTCGAGAGAGGGAGAGAGAGAGAGAGAGAGAGAGAAAAAAAAAAGAAAAAAAAAAGGGGATTTCGTGGGGTGCGTCGCGCTGTGGATCTCGTGGGCGGCGCAACTTACGAGGTAACGTTATTTTTCGGTATTTTTGGGCATAATTTGTAGGGTTCCTTTTTGGACATTAAATTTGACCCCGTGCCGTTTTGCGTGTTGGGACCGAGTTCTACTGTACCGTTGCTGCACGGACTGTCCGGGACAATTTTGGCGCGCCTCGTTTTGCGTGTCAATCCGAGGTACGTGCTCCGTTTTACGCACAGATTGAGTTGTTGTGCACGGTTTTACATGCAGTTTATAATATGATACATCATTTTTTGTACAGAGATAAAAAAATATGCACCGTTTTGCGTGCAACCTTACAGTTAAATTTGCACCGTTTTGCGTGCAGATTATTTTATCGCGCACCGTTTTGTGTGCAGTTTATAATATTATACATCGTTTTTCGTGCAGGGGTAGAAAAATGTGCACCATTTTGTGTGCAACTTTACAGTTAAACGTGCACCGTTTTGCGTGCAGATCATTTCATCGCGCACCGTTTTGCGTGCAGTCTCTAAAATTATACATCGTTTTCGTGCAGGGGTAGAAAAATATGCACCGTTTTGCGTGCAACTTTACAGTTAAACGTGCACCGTTTTACGTGCAGATCATTTCATCGCGCACCGTTTTACGTGCAAGTCTAATATTTTGCATCGATTTGCGTGCAGGACAAGAAAAATGTGCACCGTTTTGCGTGCAACCCGACAGTGAGGCGTGCACCGTTTTGCGTGTAGATTTGAGGTACGTGCATCATTTTGCGTGCCAGTTGTGTTGTCGCGCATCGTTTTGCGTGCACTCTCTAATATTATACATCATTTTTCATACAGGGTTAGAAAAACGTGCACCGTTTTACGTGCAACCCTACAGTAGACCGTGCACTGTTTTGCGTGCAGATTCGAGGTACGTGCACCGTTTCGCGTGCCGGTTGATTTAACGCGCACCGTTTTGCGTGCAGACTAAAATGACGCACACCGTTTTGCGTGTGGATTTTTAGTGACGTGTATCGTATTGCGTGCAGGTTTGGTGGACGTGCACCGTTTTACGTGCAGACTCGAGAGAAGTGCATCGTTTTGCGTGCAAGCTCGAGGAGACAAGTGGAATCGCGCGGAGACCAATTGCAAGTGTCTACAAGCAATTGGGTACACTACAAGGTGGGGGATTCTGCCGAAATTGGGTGACCTCTCCCCTTGCTCCTTTGCTTTTTGATCTAGAAGCATGATAGTAGCCTGTTAGAGGCGTTAGGTAATTATGATTAAGATTGCATGTGTAGATGGATTCAGATGAAAAAGTGCAACTGTTGGTTGCCAGAGATAGAGGAATATATGTGCATGTGCAAATGGACACAGGGAAAAGAGCAACTGTTGGTTGCCAAAGATATATGATGAATATGCATGCGTAGAGACAATTATTAATTATGGATGAGTTGAAAATAATTGTATGCATGAAATAGATTAGCTATTTATAATTGTGATCATGTTAGGGTATAACCCTAGGAATCATGTGACATAAGGGAACAAGACTTGTTGGTAGTAAGACTAGGAGAAAACCTAGTTTAGGGGTTTGACGAGTGACATCGAACATAGGAGCTATCCTAGGAATTAACGAGTGGCATTGTCTTAGGAGATAACCTAAGGACATTGGATAGAGTGATCAACATAGAGTCAGGGAACTCTAGGACATATGTGACATGGAACTTAGGTGAAGGAAACCTAAGGAGAGCTAGTGATCAACATAGAGTCAAGGAACTCTAGGATGAGTATGACATGGAACTTAGGTAAAGGGAACCTAAGGTGATCCAGAGGAGTTTAAACTCGCAGACAGGAAATTAGAGTCAGTGTAACTCTAAGATAAAAGTGGAACAGGAGATTAGAGTCAGTGTAACTCTAAGATAAAAGTGGAACAGGAGATTAGAGTCAGTGTAACTCTAAGTTAAAGGTGGAACAGAAAAATAGAGTTAAGTTAACTCTAAGATTCAGTAAGGAATCACAAAGATGGAAAAGGTGGATCAAGTATGGAGACATGAAAGGGAAAACAGGAAATTAGAGTCAGTGTAACTCTAAGTTAAAAGTGAAATTTGGAAAATAGAGTTAAGTTAACTCTAGGATTCAGTGAGGAATCATGAAAGGGGGATGAGATCCCAAGGTTAAAGAATTAAACAAATACAACCCTAGAAAGTCATAGGGTGTCTGGGCAAATGGATAATAACTTTAACTTCAATTTGAGTTAAAGAAATAAAAGAGAAATTTTAAGAGTCCAGGAGACTCTCTAGTTATCCTTATGGCGAGACCTAGGATAAGAGGTAAAAAGTTGTAAAAAGGCAAAGTTAAAAGCAAGCTAAAAGTGGCTAAAAAGTATAAAGAAAATGTAAATGGCGCCTTCGAATTTGAGACTCGTCAAGTGGAGCAGGGCTCCCTGGGCAGTGACCCGTCGGACGAGGTACTTTCGAAAGGCATAAAGTGAAAGCAAAGAGCTAAACGCTCAAAGGAAAAAGAAAGAGATTTGCCAGTGGCAAAAGGGAGCTACAAGCTCGAATAAGAAAGGAAAGCAAGTGTTCAAAAGCAAAGAGGCTAAGAACTAAAATAAAAAAAAAAGAGAAAGAAAAGAAAAGAAAGAAAATTAAAGATAAAACGGGCGTACCTCCGGGGGCGAACGTACAACGGTCAGGAGTTGGACAGGGTCCCTCTCCCGGGCAGCGACCCGTATGACTGGTAGATAGAGTACTCTTGTCAGAGTTGGGCAGTGACCCTGTCGGGCAGTGTCCCGTATGACAAGTCCCCCCGGCAGGACGGGGTAACACTTGCGGGTGTTATCGGCAACCTTAGAAATCTTATCTTATGGTAGCAGGACTACCGGGCTCGGGCCCGTTGGATAAGAATTTCTGAGGGTTAACTTGAACTAAAGCACCAGAATCTAAAGAATAAAGAAAGATAGAGTGGCCAAGGTGGCCGGGTTAGTTTGACCCTGTATATAGCGGCATAGTGGCCGAGTTGGTGCTTAGCAGCCTAGCGTGGCTAGACAAGAGTAGTGATGGTTGGTGATTAGACACAGATAGTGTAGTGTAGTGATATGTTATATTGCATAGCTGCATTTTGATATTGAGGATTTTAGTTTCCTAGCACTATTATTATTGCTTCCATTGGACCAAGTGGTGTAGGACATTCTTTCTCGGTGGTTGAACCCACTGGGAACTCTGTCGGAGTTCTCACACCCCTTGGGTGACCCCCCCCACAGGTTCGGGAATGGATGCAGCGGTCGAGACAGATCAGATGCAGACGACAGCGAGGCATACGACAGGGGCAAGGGCCCAGCAGCATAGTGACCTAGAGGGTCTAGCAGAGGTATCCCTTTCTATATATTTCTTGAGTGAACCTTGTATGGTGAGGAATTATGTAAAGGAAATGTAATAATTTTATTTGCAAGTTCAGAAATGTAAAGTGTAATAAGTTTAATTTATGGTTCACTCTTGTATGCTTTCATTTCCGCATTAACTATTTGTTATTGAATGAAAGTTTTAATTTATAGTGATTTTTAGTACTCTGATATTGAGCTTCCGCATACACTTGTTGTGTTATTATGGATGTTACCGTTCCTTTCGGGTAGAAAAAGGTTTTACCCGATTGGCGGGTCTGTTGGCGTGCCCGAACCGTACAAATTGGCGGACTCGGGGCGTGACAGATTAGAGTGGTATCAGAGCCTAGGAATAGTCCTAGGTGGTTAGCAACCTTAGGGAGACTCTAGGGTTTAGCACGAGAGAGTGTGTGGATTTTTGGCGAAAGTATGTGATTGGGTTCTTGTGTTCCCAAGAAGGATATTGGGACTGATCGAGGGCGACGAGCTTTCATTCTTCGGATATTACGTTGGCGGCCGACAACGTAATGTTGGAGATGAAAAGGAGTACCCTCTTATACTTTCGCATGATTGGGTCGACGAGCTTTTCTGTCGGTATATAGATTGCGCGTTGCTCAAATGGCTAAATTTGGGCAAATCGTTTCGTTGTGGTGTGCATATTAGCGATGACACCACATAGGGATACGCGCTTGTCTCGACTCGAGCCATGAGAGGGCTCTGGGTCGAACAAGGTACACGAGCTGCGATAGCAGGTGACCGCACTTATTGGTGGTCCAGCAGCAGGTCAAGCTTCTTGCCGTCAGCGGAAATTTCCCGCCGACAGGAAGGCTGATTCCAACGCCTAAGTGTGGCGTCGATGTGACAGTCGGAGCAGATAGATAGGCTCCAGTGGCTGATAGCGCAGCAAGCTGAGGCTGCACAAACGACGTATGAGTATACGGCGTCGCCGCCTGTAGGGGCGACAGTAAAGAGAATGGCAGTGGCCGCCGAACTTTTGTCGGCACAGCCAACACCTTCAGCATAAGGTGTTTTACGCTTGTGTCAGCTAGGTTGCTGGCAAAGTATGGTTAGTAAGGTCCAGTGAGAGACCGACTCACAAAGAAAATGGTGATCGCTATGTTGCGAGAACCAAGTAAGTATGTCCTAAGGGTTAGGGCAAGAAAGATTTATGGACCTAGTGGCGAAAGTTCGCCCTGATGACGGTAGTGACCGTGTGGCCTATCATTGTGGCTAAATTGCCGCATTGTGGGGTTGGTAAGACCCGGGACAGGTTTCGAGATTCGAAAACCTCGCAAGAGAGCGAGAGTTTTGTGGCGCCGATCCGACGGATCAGCATAATGGCAATGATTGCCACCACTGGGTTTGCGTGTTAATCACCAGAGTTGGTGAATGATCGTTGTGGTGCCTCAACCCAGTTGGGAGAGGTGTACAGGAGTCATGCGCGTGTTTAAGCAAGTTGCTTAAAATTTGGATTACGCAAGTTAGCGTGAGGGGGCGTAGGACGCCCAACTGTTTGGGTGCTCATGGAGCACAAGTATCATTTAGCCAGAGAGAGCTGATTAGGTGGCGTATTAGCCTTTGCCCAGTGTGGCCAGAGTTGATATAGAGAGTTTGGGTCGTGGATTGACGACTTGTTAGTTGGTTTTTGCTCAGTGGAGCATAGTGGTCGCGTGGCGACGATTTGCGGGTTCGCTTAGGGACGATCCGTGCCTGGACCATGTTTGTGGACTGTGGGCCTGTAGCCCAGTGGGCAGGCGCAGTCGGCTGTGAGAGACAGCGGCCCGAGGCCTGAGGGCGGGGCATGATAGAGATTTGGTCGGGACGGTAGTCCGAGCGATGACCCGGGAACGTGGAATGCCAAGTGTGAGCCTTGAGGCTGTAGGTACACTGAGAGTGTGATGTGATCAGGCAGTAGTGCTAGTGATGATTGAGGTGCTGTAGCTCCTAGTGGGAGTGTTGGTGTAGCAATCCTAAGTGAGGATCTACCCGTTTGATGATTGGGTCTGTGTGCTAGTGAGAGCCATTATACAGAGTTGGACTGGTTGGGCTATAGGCCCCTATTAGACCGTGGTCTGTGGACCTATTAGTAGTCTGAGATATCGGGTTAGCTGATAACCCGTGGACTTAGAGCGCTAGTAGCGTGTGAGATAGTTGAGGACTGTTGGATTGGCCTTTGCCCTCCACATTAGGCAGCGGAGTGACCGAAAAATGCGGTAGATGTAACTAGTTGCAGATGCAACCTCGATGTGAAAAGAATGATGGCGGAATTAAAGTGAAAATTTCGCAAGTAAAAACTGGATCATTCGTGGCAATTGAGAGAACAAGTGCTCAACTGTGTCTTTCACCTACTTGGTGAAAGTGGCCAGACACCAGGTCTGTGTTTGTCCCTAATTGCGATAGGGATTCATGAATGAGTTGCTCGTGTAGTCTCGGCGAGCAGACAATGTGATGCCGGTCACGATATACAGTGAGCCCAGTAGTGAGGGCAAGATTTCCTCCCTCTCGATCAAGTAGGAGTCGAGATGTGATTCAAGTTTCGAGGACGAAACTTATTTTAAGGGGGGTAGAATGTAATGTACCGAATTTTCGGCACATAAATAAATATAAATAAAGGTGGTATGAAATACTAGTGTTATGAAAGTTAGGAAAGTAAAGAATATGTGGACGCGAGTTGGGCCCAAATCGGGTTAAAATGGAGACATTTAAAAATTTATTTGAGAAAGGGGGCCCAGATTTTTAGTGGAAAATTCACTGTGTCGGAAAATTCCGAGAAAATTACGGGAGCCCCGTAAATATGTTTTAAGGCCACAGAAAAAGTTTCGCGTTGATCGGAGGCCGGATAGTGGGAACGGGCTCCGCCAACAGTGTCGAAAAATTCTGAGAAAATTATGGGAGCTGGGTAATTATGTTTTAAGGTCACAGTAAAAATTTCGGGTTGATAGGATACCCGGATTGTAAGAACGGGGTCCGCCAATGTTCTAGATACAGCGAGGCTTTTGGTGGCCCAGAAATGGCCCAAACTGAAAATTTAAAATTTTCTGTGGTAAATTAAGCTGAAACGAAGTCGTCTGTCAAATTTGGACGGAAACGGACGAAAAATGGACAGAAAACGGGACGAAAACGGATTTCCAAGACGCGCGGCGCGCTGCGCGAGGCGCACAGCTGGCGCGCACAGATGCGCAGGTCGCGCGCCTGTGTGGCGTGTGGGGCGCCCAGTGGACCCGGTGCGCGCCCCCTTTGTCGTGGACCGCCATTTGACGATTTTTTATTGGATGATTCCGTGGACCCGGTCCACGGACCACTTTCTTTCTTTTCTCCTTCTTTTTCTTCTCTTCTTCCTCCTTTTTTCCCCCCCGCAGACCTTCCCTCCTCTGTTCTCTTCTTCTTCTCCAGACTTCTCCAACCAAGCTTCGAGAGAGGGAGAGAGAGAGAGATAGAGAGAGAAAAAAAAAAGAGAAAAAAAAAGGGGATTTCGTGGGGTGCGTCGCGCTGTGGATCTCGTGGGCGGCGCAACTTACGAGGTAACGTTATTTTTCGGTATTTTTGGGCATAATTTGTAGGGTTCCTTTTTGGACATTAAATTTGACCCCGTGCCGTTTTGCGTGTTGGGACCGAGTTCTACTGTACCGTTGCTGCACGGACTGTCCGGGACAATTTTGGCGCGCCTCGTTTTGCGTGTCAATCCGAGGTACGTGCTCCGTTTTACGCACAGATTGAGTTGTTGTGCACGGTTTTACATGCAGTTTATAATATGATACATCATTTTTTGTACAGAGATAAAAAAATATGCACCGTTTTGCGTGCAACCTTACAGTTAAATTTGCACCGTTTTGCGTGCAGATTATTTTATCGCGCACCGTTTTGTGTGCAGTTTATAATATTATACATCGTTTTTCGTGCAGGGGTAGAAAAATGTGCACCATTTTGTGTGCAACTTTACAGTTAAACGTGCACCGTTTTACGTGCAGATCATTTCATCGCGCACCGTTTTGCGTGCAGTCTCTAAAATTATACATCGTTTTCGTGCAGGGGTAGAAAAATATGCACCGTTTTGCGTGCAACTTTACAGTTAAGCGTGCACCGTTTTGCGTGCAGATCGTCTTATCGCGCACCGTTTTACGTGCAAGTCTAATATTTTGCATCGATTTGCGTGCAGGACAAGAAAAATGTGCACCGTTTTGCGTGCAACCCGACAGTGAGGCGTGCACCGTTTTGCGTGCAGATTTGAGGTACGTGCATCATTTTGCGTGCCAGTTGTGTTGTCGCGCATCGTTTTGCGTGCACTCTCTAATATTATACATCATTTTTCATACAGGGTTAGAAAAACGTGCACCGTTTTACGTGCAACCCTACAGTAGACCGTGCACTGTTTTGCGTGCAGATTCGAGGTACGTGCACCGTTTCGCGTGCCGGTTGATTTAACGCGCACCGTTTTGCGTGCAGACTAAAATGACGCACACCGTTTTGCGTGTGGATTTTTAGTGACGTGTATCGTATTGCGTGCAGGTTTGGTGGACGTGCACCGTTTTACGTGCAGACTCGAGAGAAGTGCATCGTTTTGCGTGCAAGCTCGAGGAGACAAGTGGAATCGCGCGGAGACCAATTGCAAGTGTCTACAAGCAATTGGGTACACTACAAGGTGGGGGATTCTGCCGAAATTGGGTGACCTCTCCCCTTGCTCCTTTGCTTTTTGATCTAGAAGCATGATAGTAGCCTGTTAGAGGCGTTAGGTAATTATGATTAAGATTGCATGTGTAGATGGATTCAGATGAAAAAGTGCAACTGTTGGTTGCCAGAGATAGAGGAATATATGTGCATGTGCAAATGGACACAGGGAAAAGAGCAACTGTTGGTTGCCAAAGATATATGATGAATATGCATGCGTAGAGACAATTATTAATTATGGATGAGTTGAAAATAATTGCATGCATGAAATAGATTAGCTATTTATAATTGTGATCATGTTAGGGTATAACCCTAGGAATCATGTGACATAAGGGAACAAGACTTGTTGGTAGTAAGACTAGGAGAAAACCTAGTTTAGGGGTTTGACGAGTGACATCGAACATAGGAGCTATCCTAGGAATTAACGAGTGGCATTGTCTTAGGAGATAACCTAAGGACATTGGATAGAGTGATCAACATAGAGTCAGGGAACTCTAGGACATATGTGACATGGAACTTAGGTGAAGGAAACCTAAGGAGAGCTAGTGATCAACATAGAGTCAAGGAACTCTAGGATGAGTATGACATGGAACTTAGGTAAAGGGAACCTAAGGTGATCCAGAGGAGTTTAAACTCGCAGACAGGAAATTAGAGTCAGTGTAACTCTAAGATAAAAGTGGAACAGGAGATTAGAGTCAGTGTAACTCTAAGATAAAAGTGGAACAGGAGATTAGAGTCAGTGTAACTCTAAGTTAAAGGTGGAACAGAAAAATAGAGTTAAGTTAACTCTAAGATTCAGTAAGGAATCACAAAGATGGAAAAGGTGGATCAAGTATGGAGACATGAAAGGGAAAACAGGAAATTAGAGTCAGTGTAACTCTAAGTTAAAAGTGAAATTTGGAAAATAGAGTTAAGTTAACTCTAGGATTCAGTGAGGAATCATGAAAGGGGGATGAGATCCCAAGGTTAAAGAATTAAACAAATACAACCCTAGAAAGTCATAGGGTGTCTGGGCAAATGGATAATAACTTTAACTTCAATTTGAGTTAAAGAAATAAAAGAGAAATTTTTAAGAGTCCAGGAGACTCTCTAGTTATCCTTATGGCGAGACCTAGGATAAGAGGTAAAAAGTTGTAAAAAGGCAAAGTTAAAAGCAAGCTAAAAGTGGCTAAAAAGTATAAAGAAAATGTAAATGGCGCCTTCGAATTTGAGACTCGTCAAGTGGAGCAGGACTCCCTGGGCAGTGACCCGTCGGACGAGGTACTTTCGAAAGGCATAAAGTGAAAGCAAAGAGCTAAATGCTCAAAGGAAAAAGAAAGAGATTTGCCAGTGGCAAAAGGGAGCTATAAGCTCGAATAAGAAAGGAAAGCAAGTGTTCAAAAGCAAAGAGGCTAAGAACTAAAATAAAAAAAAAGAAGAAAAAGAAAAGAAAGAAAGAAAATTAAAGATAAAACGGGCGTACCTCCGGGGGCGAACGTACAACGGTCAGGAGTTGGACAGGGTCCCTCTCCCGGGCAGCGACCCGTATGACTGGTAGATAGAGTACTCTTGTCAGAGTTGGGCAGTGACCCTGTCGGGCAGTGTCCCGTATGACAAGTCCCCCCGGCAGGACGGGGTAACACTTGCGGGTGTTATCGGCAACCTTAGAAATCTTATCTTATGGTAGCAGGACTACCGGGCTCGGGCCCGTTGGATAAGAATTTCTGAGGGTTAACTTGAACTAAAGCACCAGAATCTAAAGAATAAAGAAAATAGAGTGGCCAAGGTGGCCGGGTTAGTTTGACCCTGTATATAGCGGCATAGTGGCCGAGTTGGTGCTTAGCAGCCTAGCGTGGCTAGACAGAGTAGTGATGGTTGGTGATTAGACACAGATAGTGTAGTGTAGTGATATGTTATATTGCATAGCTGCATTTTGATATTGAGGATTTTAGTTTCCTAGCACTATTATTATTGCTTCCATTGGACCAAGTGGTGTAGGACATTCTTTCTCGGTGGTTGAACCCACTGGGAACTCTGTCGGAGTTCTCACACCCCTTGGGTGACCCCCCCCACAGGTTCGGGAATGGATGCAGCGGTCGAGACAGATCTGATGCAGACGACAGCGAGGCATACGACAGGGGCAAGGGCCCAGCAGCATAGTGACCTAGAGGGTCTAGCAGAGGTATCCCTTTCTATATATTTCTTGAGTGAACCTTGTATGGTGAGGAATTATGTAAAGGAAATGCAATAATTTTATTTGCAAGTTCAGAAATGTAAAGTGTAATAAGTTTAATTTATGGTTCACTCTTGTATGCTTTCATTTCCGCATTAACTATTTGTTACTGAATGAAAGTTTTAATTTATAGTGATTTTTAGTACTCTGATATTGAGCTTCCGCATACACTTGTTGTGTTATTATGGATGTTACCGTTCCTTTCGGGTAGAAAAAGGTTTTACCCGATTGGCGGGTCTGTTGGCGTGCCCGAACCGTACAAATTGGCGGACTCGGGGCGTGACAAGCTCGCTCTCTTGACAAGGAAGTTTCGCCGGAACTTTCGAAGGGGTAATCCAAGCAAAACCTCATCCTTCGAAAAATCCAAGAAAGGCAAGGGTTCTTCAACTTACAAGTCAAGAAAGCAAGAAAACTTCTCAAAGGATAAGAAAAGTTCAGAGGGACAAGTTCAGTGCTTCAAATGTCGAGGCTACGGCCACATTGCAACAGAATGTCCCAACAAGAATCCGGCTAAGAAGAAAGCGATGCAAGTTGTTACTTGGGATGACATGTAGTGACCCGACCCTTTGGGGTATTTTCGAACTCACATTAATCGCTTAGGCCTTAAGCGGAATAAAATTTATTTAATTTTCTTAAGTCGGCCGGGACAAGGTGGGTGTATTTTTCTGCGATAGAGCGCGAAAAACGATGACCGACGGTGCGATCGGATTCGAAATCCGATATCGGGATCTCCCGGAACGGGATCTTTAGCGATGCGGTAATTAGTCACGCATCGGAAACCGTGCAAAATATCTTGCACCCGTAATAGATAAGGTGGGTTATCTCGAAAGGATAATTAATTAATTTATTAATTATCCGGTGACGGAATTTAAATCCTCCTACGTACGAATTAATTAAGGGATTTAAATTGGTGGGATTTTATCTCGTGATTGGATAAGAGATAAAAATCGGGATATTCTATTAAGGGATTTAAATTGGTGGGATTTTATCTCGCGGATGGGATAAGAGATAAAATCCGGATATTTAAGTTGGGAATTGGTTTTCCCTTGATTATTTAATAAAGGTGGTTAAATAATCGGTGACCGGGATTTGGATATTAGAGATTTAAATATCCGGGTAATTTGAATCCAACTGGGAATTTGATTTCCCAAGATTATTTGATAAAGGTGATCAAATAATCGGTGGTCAGGATTTAAAAGTAAGAAATATCCCGTCAGTCGGATATTTTCTTGAGAAACAGAAACGGGGAATTATGGGTTTCCTACGTACGTAAATAAAGAAATCAACGATCAAATTTGGGATCGACGGTGAGGATAATAATTAAACAATTAACTAATAGGGTTATCGGTAGGGATTAATTAATTAACGAATTAATTAATCGGAGTCAAAATACCCGAAAGGGATTTTGACGGTGCGGACTTACAAATTGGATGTATCCATAATAGGGATTATTTATTTCCCCGCTTACCGAGCGAAACCCTATTTTGTTTTTCCGCCTCCTCAAACCCTCCTCTTTCGTACGTGCCGAAACCCCAACCGGAGAAAAAGAAAGAGGCGGAACCCCCAACCGGAGAAAAAGAAAGAGGCGAAACCCCTAACCGGAGGAGAAAAGAGGAAAAGAAGGAGGAAGCGGAGGAACCCGATCGCCCCGATTCACGTGCCGGAGATCGGAGAACGAGACGCCATCGTCTACGGGGAGCGGATCCGGATTTCCGACACCGCGAGAAAACAAGATCGGATCTTTTATTCCGATAAATTTAAGGTGAGTTATCATCGTTTCGTTTGATAAACAAATCGGGGGTTTTCCGTGTTCTTGTTAGATTATTTTAATCGGAACATCGTTCGTAGATTTTCGTCGGGTTTTGATCCATATTTTATCCTCGTTCTTGATCGGGTGTGATCGAGGATTTTTATCGGATTTTAATTGATGATTTTTAATGGGTTTCTTGTTATCGAACTTCCGATCGACGTTTTGGGTGTTCGTCGATCGACGGTTTAGCCGTTAGAATTACCGGGAATTTTCCGGGAATTTTTCGGGCGACTCCGGCGGGACATAGTGGGTTAACGGGAGGCCGCCGCCGCCGTTGTTAGACGGGAGGCCGCAGCCGTCGCTACCATGTTCGCGGGGTCGTCGCCGGGATCCCATGGGAGCGAAAACGGAGAAGAAATCGCGAAACGGGAGCGAAAACGGCGAAAAAAACGGAAAAAGGGGGCTTACTGTAGCAATCCGTACAGCGCGGTCCACGGGCCTGGGCGTGCACCCGGTGTACGCCCGCGGCGGGGAATCCACGAGCCCGGTGCACACAGCCGTGCACCGGCCTGCGCGGTGCACGCGCTAGGCGTGCACCCGGCGCATGCCTCCGCACCCGAAGGGTGTGAACCCGGTGCACGCTTGGAGCGTGCACCGGCCCGGCCCAAACCGCGCGGTGCACGCTTCTTGCGTGCACCCGGCGCATGCCGCAAGGTCGCCAACGCCGTAAACCTGGTCCATGGGTGCTCCTGTGCACCACCCGACAGCCCAAAGTTCGGTAGCTCCGTTTGGGTCCGTTTTTCCACCGTTTTGAGCGCGGTTTTCGCCGTTGGGATCGTTATTTCCGTGGCTTTCTTGGCATGGCCACTTGGGACCGTCTTGGTCACTAATTTATTATGTTGGGTGCCGATTTCGCCGACGCTCCGCGCCTCGACGAAATTGTCGGGGGCGCGCCGTCGGGTCTTTCTCTCATCGTTTTCGTCGTCGGGGCTTCTCGGCTGGACCATTGACGCCCCGAGTTGGCGACTAGTTGAGAGATTGGGTTTTGTTAGTTTCCGTTAGCGGTTTTGGGTTCCGGTTTTCGGCGAACCGGACGGTGTTGGACTTTTCCGTCAAAAAGAGTAAATTGGGTCTTTGTTTTGGGATGTTAGTACACGTTTGTGACTATTATTATCCGTGCGGACTTTCTTTAGGTCCAGGGGCGCAGCGGGAGAGCGCGAAGGATACAGGTGTTCCGATTGCTCTCCAACAAGGTGGGTACGGTTGCGATGAGTGCAACCGGTGCTGTAAGTGCATCTATCGTCATTAAAAGTGCTCTTTAATTTACCTAACAAAGTAGATGGATAGTTTAACCTTTCGATTGTTGTTGATTATCTAATAATTGTGCGGCTGCGGTCGCGGTGCCCACTACACGCCATTCTTGGCGATCCGGTTTCGGATGCTGCACGTACACAGGCGGATTGGCCTCCGCATGGGTGTACTTTTCCGGAAAAGTGGTCTATATGACTCGTGCCCCCCACGTGAGGTGGGGACCCCTTCACGGCGGCTAAAGGTACCGCACTAGCCGGGGGAGGGGGCATCTATTGTCCGTTCGGGGAGATGTTGACACCCCGACGGGACGGTGGTCCTGTTCGGGGAGATGTTGACAACCCCGACGGGACGGTGGTCCTGTTCGGGGAGATGTTGACAACCCCGACGGGACGGTGGCACTAAAGTAAACAAATATGTAATGTGAGTGCAAGTGTTTAACGAAAGGTTATGGTGTATTCGGTGCATTTGTATGTTTTATCCCTCTTGATATTGTTACACATCTACTTTGTTTGTCACTGACTTTACCCACTCCGTGACAGGTATTTCTAGGTGCGTTAGCCGGGATGGCGGTGGGACTGCGTCGTGAGGATCGTAGTCGGACTCTTGGTTATCGTATTTATGACTCATTTCCCTTTATGCTATTTCTAGTTGCTTGTGGATTACTTTATATGTGGACATGTATTAGTTAGCTCTGTGGATGAGGTGTAGTTTTCTGTGTTGATTCCTTCGGTAGTATTTCCACTTGCGGCATGTTTTATGATAAGATAAAGGTTGCGAAAATGTTTTCTCAAAAAGGAAGTGCCGTGTGGGCACGGGTTTTACAACTCTGGGTTTTATCTTTTCCAAACTTTGACGCCGCTTAAATGACATGTTTTAGTTAAACGATTAAACTCTGAATATGGTGTATGTCTACTGTATGGTTGTTGGTTGGTGTGTGATGTATGATATTGTGATTGATTGATATGTTGTAAATGAGACGCCGTGCATATACAAAGGAGACTCTGTCCGTGGACAGAGTGAATTTGTGTATGTGGCGGTCTGGCACGCACCGGGGTTGAAGTATATGCTACCTTATTAAAAAAAAAAAAAAAATAGACACGTTTTTCCGCTTCAAAAGACTCAAAAACCCCCGGGGGCGTGACAGATTAAATGGTATCAGAGAAAATACAACCACAACCATAGTAGACGAGGTTTACATCCACAGTGCTAGGTGCCACAAGCAAATGGGAAATGAGATAACCAAGGTGTAGGTGTAGTACGTGAGAGTACGGGAAAACGGGAACGTAATGTAGGTGTGTTCGTAAGTCTAGGTGCTAGGGTGATAACCTTAGGCCTAACGTGGTTTCTTTGTTACAAGCGGACGATGGCCCGAAATGGGTTATCAGCGGAGAACGCAGGGGCAAAGAGTATGGTGCGAACAGCGGCGGAGTATCAGCTTCTCCGACAACGACTACAAGAGATGGCCGGGCAGTCAGTAACCCTTATGGAACAGATGCCATAGTGGGTGCAATAGTCGACTGCACCAATGGAGGTCGCCCGGGCTTCTCTGCCCGGGCCAGCCGCGCCAGCAACTTTGGGACCTACGCCGGGAGCCGTCAATGGAGACCCCTTGAGGGAGATACGACCGACCCTTGGGTTGTAGGAAAATGGGTAGATAGCATGGAAAGGCTCTTCGAAGCTTTGCTAATGAGGAAAGGTGAACGGGTCCCTTTGGCAGTCCGTTTTCTTGAGGGAGACGCCCGCAAGTGGTGGAAGACGGTGCGCCCGGATCCTTCGGAGGGCACCGCCCTTCCATCTTGGACCACGTTCCAAGGAGAACTGTTGAGGGCATTTCTCTCCGACAGCATCAAACGGCGGATGGAAGGTGACGTGAAGTTCATCAAGCAAGGAAGTCGGACCGTTATGGGATATCAACGGGCATTTGTGAGGTTGATCAGATGTGTTCCCCTTTGATACAAGAGATGAATCTCACAAGGCCCGTCCTTTTGTGAATGGCTTATGGAGCGACATCTTAAAGGTGGCGCAAATGGCGGGTTTGCGCACCTTCCAGGAGGTGGACGATAGAGCCACCGCGGTGGAGCGCGGATTTACGATGTCTCAAGCCCGACGGGAGAGCTCAGGACACAGCAGGGATAAGAAACGAACCCGGCCAAACTTCGGAAGAGGGCATACCAAGAGGAGCACCTCGAGGGAAATGATTCATTCCGGAAGCACGACCTTTGCTTCTATCGTGACAAACTGGGACAGTTCCGTTTTTACTGCCCCGAACCCGGGAATGATTCTTTGGAGTCGCGACACGGATGAGGGGTCCTATGCGATGACACGACAAAGGACGCACTACCCGAGGGAAGTAGTAGCAGGAAAGACCCCTTACGAAGAGTAATGTGGGTCTTGACCCCAGGAGAACCCTTAGGAGCAAATAGTCTGTACTTTCCTGCCCAATAAGGATGCGAAGACTTAGTCGTCTTTGGTGTTGGCCCTTTATTATGGGTCAAATAGGTCGAACTTTCTGCCTTGAGACAATAGGCCCAAGGGACTAGTGAGTTGGGTTAGGTGAGCCTGAAAGGTTGAGTAGGCTGCGGTCCATAATAGACCTAACGGCAAGAGGCCCAACAATAGACCCAACATCCAGGTGGGTTGGGTCTGGTCGAGATCCGTGGTGCGGAGTATACCACTATAAGTGAATCGGATGCGCACCTCTGAAAGCTCAGGCTTTTGGGGTTAATGGTTAGTGCCGACGATTCGACATTTGAGGCTTAGTGGTAAGGAAATTGCCGGATGCGGCGGAGCTTTCCGGAATGCCGCCGGAACGAGAGGTTGACTTCCCAATTGAACTGCTCCCCGGCACCAAGCCCATCACCAAGGCACCGTACAGGATGGCCTTCGCGGAGCTGAAGGAACTCAAGGCACAGTTGGAGGACCTTCTGGACAAAGGTTTCATCAGACCAAGCGCGTCACCTTGGGGCGCGCCCGTCCTGTTTGTGAGGAAGAAGGACGGAAGTCTCCGGTTGTGCATCGACTACCGGGAGATAAACAAGGTGACGATCAAGAATAAGTACCCCCTGCCAAGGATCGACGACCTCTTCGACCAGTTACGGGGGGCGACGGTGTTCTCAAAGATCGACCTGCAGTCGGGCTATCATCAGGTCCGGGTCAAGGGGGAGGACATCCCCAAAACGGCTTTCCGTACTCGCTATGGCCATTACGAGTTTACGGTAATGCCATTCGGGCTCACTAATGCCCCGGCGGTGTTTATGGACATGATGAACAGGGTATTCAAACCCTTCTTGGACTTATTCGTGGTGGTCTTCATCGACGATATCCTCATCTACTCCCGTACAGACGAGGAACACGAAGAACACCTGCGCACAGTCCTCCAGACCCTACGGGAACAGAAACTCTACGCCAAACTCAAAAAGTGTGAGTTTTGGCTCCGAGAGGTCGGTTTCTTGGGGCACGTGATCTCGGCGGCTGGAGTCGCGGTGGACCCAAAGAAGATAGATTCGGTGACAGACTGGCCCCAACCGACGACGGTGACGGAGATTCGAAGCTTCTTAGGATTAGCCGGGTATTACCGGCGCTTTGTGGAGGGTTTCTCCAAGATAGCCACCCCCTTAACCCGATTGACGAAAAAGGGGGAAAAGTTTGTCTGGACGGACAAGTGTCAAAGAAGCTTCGAGGAGCTCAAGGACAGGTTGACGCGAGCTCCGATCCTCGCCCTGCCAGAGCCTGGGGAGGATTATGAAGTATATTGCGACGCATCGCGAAATGGATTGGGTGGAGTACTCATGCAACGGGGGAAGGTGATCGCCTATGCGTCAAGGCAGCTCAAGGAGTACGAGCGGAATTACCCCGTGCATGATTTGGAACTCGCAGCGGTGGTGTTTGTGCTCAAGCTTTGGAGGCACTACCTGTATGGGGCACACTGTAATGTGTACTCAGATCATAAGAGCCTCAAGTACCTTTTCACCCAAAGGGAGCTAAATCTGCGACAAAGGCGGTGGCTTGAGCTATTAAAGGATTACGATCTAACGATCCACTACCACCCGGGAAAGGCCAACGTGGTGGCCGACGCCCTGAGTCGCAAAGGACAGGCCGCGGGAGCGGATGTAAGCGCCATTACGCAGCAGGATAGTCTAATTGCGGAGTTCTCGCGATTGAGACTAGAGGTGGTGCCTGCAGGGACAGTCGCCCAACTTCTGACGCTGGTGGTCAGACCTACTCTGCTGGACAGGATTCTCGAAGGCCAATCGACTGATGATCAACTCCAGCTGGTGCGGAGTAGAATAACCGCCGACAAGGAAGGTGATTTTATGGTGAGCTCCGACGGCACGATACGATTTCGCGGACGAATCTGCGTGCCGGATCTACCGGAGCTCAAGGAGGAGATCCTACGGGAGGCGCATACTGCCCCATATGCAGCGCATCCCGGAGGGACGAAGATGTACAAGGACGTCAAGCAAACCTTCTGGTGGCCCAAAATGAAGGAGGACGTGACCCGATTCGTGGCTCACTGCTTAGTGTGCCAACGGGTGAAGGCCGAACATCAACGGCCGGCGGGAAAATTGCAACCTTTACCGGTGCCCGAGTGGAAATGGGACATGATTACCATGGATTTTGTGACCGGTTTCCCGAGATCGCCACAGGGACACGATGCGATATGGGTGATCGTGGACCGTTTGACGAAATCGGCCCACTTTTTGCCCATACACACGACGTGGACCCGGGAACGACTGGCGCAAACGTACCTCGATGAGATAGTGAGGTTGCACGGTGTACCGACGTCCATCACGTCGGACAGGGACACACGTTTTGTGTCGAACTTTTGGCGAAGTTTGCAACAAGCGATGGGGACCAAGTTGCACTTCAGCACAGCTTTTCATCCGCAAACCGATGGGCAATCGGAGCGGGTAATACAGATCGTGGAAGACATGCTTCGAGCATGCGTCCTGGACTTGGGCGAAGGGTGGGCGCGGTGCCTGCCCCTGGTGGAATTTGCTTACAACAATAGCTATCAAGCTAGTATTCAGATGGCGCCGTACGAGGCCCTGTACGGGCGCCGCTGTCGGTCTCCGATATGCTGGGATGACTTAGGTGAGCGAAAGTTTCTGGGCCCAGATCTGGTGGAAGAGACCGAAGCAAAGGTGCGTTTGATTAAACAAAGGCTGCTGACCGCCCAAAGCAGACAGAAAAGCTATGCAGATAACAGACGCCGAGACTTAGAGTTCATGGTGGGCGAGCACGTTCTGCTCCGGGTTTCACCCTCCAAGGGAAACCGACGTTTCGGCATAAAGGGGAAGTTGAGCCCCAGATACGTGGGACCGTTCGAGATTCTGGAGCGCGTGGGACCGGTGGCGTACCGGTTGGCCCTGCCCCCGAACCTCGAACGAGTCCACAACGTGTTCCACGTTTCGATGCTCCGGAAGTACCTGGCAGACCCCTCTCATGCCTTGGATGCCTCCACCATTGAGCTACGAGAGGACTTGAGCGTCGAGGAGACGCCGGTGCGGATTTTGGCAAGAGAGGACAAGAAGCTACGCAACCGAACGATCCCCTATGTGAAAGTCCAGTGGAGCAACCACGAAGAGCGCGAGGCGACGTGGGAACTGGAATCAAAGATGAGGGAATGTTTTCCCGAGTTGTTTAAGTGAGGTTTGAGTTTAAGTTTCGGGACGAAACTTTTTATAAAGTGTGAGTGGTGTAGTGACCCGACCCTTTGGGGTATTTTCGAACTCACATGTAATCGCTTAGGCCTTAAGCGAAATAAAATTTATTTAATTTTCAAAAGTCGGCCGGGACAAGGTGTGTGTATTTTTCTGCGATAGAGCGCGAAAAACGATGACCGACGGTGCGATCGGATTCGAAATCCGATATCGGGATCTCCCGGAACGGGATCCTTAGCGATGCGGTAATTAGTCACGCATCGGAAACCGTGCAAAATATCTTGCACCCGTAATAGATAAGGTGGGTTATCTCGTAAGGATAATTAATTAATTAATTAATTATCCGGTGACGGAATTTAAATCCTCCTACGTACGAATTAATTAAGGGATTTAAATTGGTGGGATTTTTATCTCGTGATTGGATAAGAGATAAAAATCGGGATATTTATTAAGGGATTTAAATTGGTGGGATTTTATCTCGCGGATTGGATAAGAGATAAAATCCGGATATTTAAGTTGGGAATTGGTTTTCCCTTGATTATTTAATAAAGGTGGTTAAATAATCGGTGACCGGGATTTGGATATTAGAGATTTAAATATCCGGGTAATTTGAATCCAACTGGGAATTTGATTTCCCAAGATTATTTGATAAAGGTGATCAAATAATCGGTGGTCAGGATTTAAAAGTGAGAAATATCCCGTCAGTCGGATATTTTCTTGAGAAACAGAAACGGGGAATTATGGGTTTCCTACGTACGTAAATAAAGAAATCAACGATCAAATTTGGGATCGACGGTGAGGATAATAATTAAACAATTAACTAATAGGGTTATCGGTAGGGATTAATTAATTAACGAATTAATTAATCGGAGTCAAAATACCCGAAAGGGATTTTGACGGTGCGGACTTACAAATTGGATGTATCCATAATAGGGATTATTTATTTCCCCGCTTACCGAGCGAAACCCTATTTTGTTTTTCCGCCTCCTCAAACCCTCCTCTTTCGTACGTGCCGAAACCCCAACCGGAGAAGAAAGAGAAAACCGGAGAAAAAGAAAGAGGCGAAACCCTAACCGGAGGAGAAAAGAGGAAAAGAAGGAGGAAGCGGAGGAACCCGATCGCCCCGATTCACGTGCCGGAGATCGGAGAACGAGACGCCATCGTCTACGGGGAGCGGATCCGGATTTCCGACACCGCGAGAAAACAAGATCGGATCTTTTATTCCGATAAATTTAAGGTGAGTTATCATCGTTTCGTTTGATAAACAAATCGGGGGTTTTCCGTGTTCTTGTTAGATTATTTTAATCGGAACATCGTTCGTAGATTTTCGTCGGGTTTTGATCCATATTTTATCCTCGTTCTTGATCGGGTGTGATCGAGGATTTTTATCGGATTTTAATTGATGATTTTTAATGGGTTTCTTGTTATCGAACTTCCGATCGACGTTTTGGGTGTTCGTCGATCGACGGTTTAGCCGTTAGAATTACCGGGAATTTTCCGGGAATTTTCCGGGAATTTTTCGGGCGACTCCGGCGGGACATAGTGGGTTAACGGGAGGCCGCCGCCGCCGTTGTTAGACGGGAGGCCGCCGCCGTCGTTACCATGTTCGCGGGGTCGTCGCCGGGATCCCATGGGAGCGAAAACGGAGAAGAAATCGCGAAACGGGAGCGAAAACGGCGAAAAAAACGGAAAAAGGGGGGGTTTACTGTAGCAATCCGTACAGCGCGGTCCACGGGCCTGGGCGTGCACCCGGTGTACGCCCCGCGGCGGGGAATCCACGAGCCCGGTGCACACAGCCGTGCACCGGCCTGCGCGGTGCACGCGCTAGGCGTGCACCCGGCGCATGCCTCCGCACCCGAAGGGTGTGAACCCGGTGCACGCTTGGAGCGTGCACCGGCCCGGCCCAAACCGCGCGGTGCACGCTTCTTGCGTGCACCCGGCGCATGCCGCAAGGTCGCCAACGCCGTAAACCTGGTCCATGGGTGCTCCTGTGCACCACCCGACAGCCCAAAGTTCGGAGCTCCGTTTGGGTCCGTTTTTCCACCGTTTTGAGCGCGGTTTTCGCCGTTGGGATCGTTATTTCCGTGGCTTTCTTGGCATGGCCACTTGGGACCGTCTTGGTCACTAATTTATTATGTTGGGTGCCGATTTCGCCGACGCTCCGCGCCTCGACGAAATTGTCGGGGGCGCGCCGTCGGGTCTTTCTCTCATCGTTTTCGTCGTCGGGGCTTCTCGGCTGGACCATTGACGCCCCGAGTTGGCGACTAGTTGAGAGATTGGGTTTTGTTAGTTTCCGTTAGCGGTTTTGGGTTCCGGTTTTCGGCGAACCGGACGGTGTTGGACTTTTCCGTCAAAAAGAGTAAATTGGGTCTTCTGTTTTGGGATGTTAGTACACGTTTGTGACTATTATTATCCTTGCGGACTTTCTTTAGGTCCAGGGGTGCAGCGGGAGAGCGCGAAGGATACAGGTGTTCCGATTGCTCTCCAACAAGGTGGGTACGGTTGCGATGAGTGCAACCGGTGCTGTAAGTGCATCTATCGTCACTAAAAGTGCTCTTTAATTTACCTAACAAAGTAGATGGATAGTTTAACCTTTCGATTGTTGTTGATTATCTAATAATTGTGCGGCTGCGGTCGCGGTGCCCACTACACGCCATTCTTGGCGATCCGGTTTCGGATGCTGCACGTACACAGGCGGATTGGCCTCCGCATGGGTGTACTTTTCCGGAAAAGCGGTCTATATGACTCGTGCCCCCCACGTGAGGTGGGGACCCCTTCACGGCGGCTAAAGGTACCGCACTAGCCGGGGGAGGGGGCATCTATTGTCCTGTTCGGGGAGATGTTGACAACCCCGACGGGACGGTGGTCCTGTTCGGGGAGATGTTGACAACCCCGACGGGACGGTGGTCCTGTTCGGGGAGATGTTGACAACCCCGACGGGACGGTGGCACTAAAGTAAACAATATATGTAATGTGAGTGCAAGTGTTTAACGAAAGGTTATGGTGTATTCGGTGCATTTGTATGTTTTATCCCTCTTGATATTGTTACACATCTACTTTGTTTGTCACTGACTTTACCCACTCCGTGACAGGTATTTCTAGGTGCGTTAGCCGGGAAGGCGGTGGGACTGCGTCGTGAGGATCGTAGTCGGACTCTTGGTTATCGTATTTATGACTCATTTCCCTTTATGTTATTTCTAGTTGCTTGTGGATTATGTTATATGTGGACAGGTATTAGTTAGCTCTGTGGATGAGGTGTAGTTCTCTGTGTTGATTCCTTCGGTAGTATTTCCACTTGCGGCATGTTTTATGATAAGATAAAGGTTGCGAAAATGGTTTCTCAAAAAGGATGTGCCGTGTGGGCACAGGTTTTACAACTCTGGGTTTTATCTTTTCCAAACTTTGACGCCGCTTAAATGACATGTTTTAGTTAAACAATTAAACTCTGAATATGGTGAATGTCTACTGTATGGTTGTTGGTTGGTGTGTGATGTATGATATTGTGATTGATTGATATATTGTAAATGAGACGCCGTGCATATACAAAGGAGACTCTGTCCGTGGACAGAGTGAATTTGTGTATGTGGCGGTCTGGCACGCACCGGGGATGAAGTATATGCTACTTATTAAAAAAAAAAAAAAAAAATAGACACGTTTTTCCGCTTCAAAAGACTCAAAAACTCCCGGGGGCGTGACATGACAACTCCACGTCAAATGAGTCATCCTCAAGTGATGAAGAAGACAACGCGACAGCTTTCCACGCGTCCACTACATCTTCACCCTTCATGTGCTTAATGGCAAGTACATCCGATTCCTTGTCCAACTCCACTGTTGAAAAGATTGCAACGGACGATGAATCAGATGATTCTGAAGGTGAAGATTTTGCTCTAGCCTACCACAGACTGTTGAGGGATTCAAAGAAACTGGCTAAGCAAAACAAGGGGTTGAAAGGGAGATTGCAGGATCTCGAAGAAGAAGTAAAAAGGGTAACCTCTCTCTTAACCGATCTTGAAGTGGAAAGGGATATTTTGATTAAAACTAATGTTTCCCTTCAAGAGTCCAATGAGCAACTCGAGAAGAATTATATGGATATGGTGAACAAAGCGAATTACTTCTTGAAGCTCAACGGCGAGGCTCGACAGGAAAAATTGGAAATGACGGAGACCATACGCCAACTGAAGGATGACTTAAAGAGATTTTCTTCTGGAAGGAGTAAGTTGGACAGACTTCTTGGTCTTGGTCAAAGAAATAAGTTCGGCCTCGGATACACTCAAACTGGAGACATTCCAAGTTCGAGTGGGACAGTATTTGTGCCTCAGTCGGTATCTCCTCCTCCGACACCGGTATTCACAACAAGCAACGACAACAAACCTACTACATCCTCCTCGGAATCGACAAGAATCAAGGTATGTTTTCGTTGTGGCATTTCAGGGCACATAAGGAGAAATTGCAAGACGGAAGCCAAACGCACACCTCAAGCACCTCTTGCAATGACTACCAAAAAGGCTATTCCTCAGAAATCAATGCAAATCATTTGAAGGAAAAGAGCCTTGGTAGTACACCGCTCAAGACGACATCATCAAGGAGCAGCAATTCTTCAAGCAAGACGCTCTCACCTAGGAGATCAACTTCACGATCATTACCGACGCACTCCAAAAAGGTTTGGGTGCGCAAAGGTGAAATTTTCCCTTGTCTTGCTACCAATGTTTCCTTGCATGCATATGATAGTTCGTCTTGGTACCTGGATAGCGGGTGTTCCCGTCATATGACCGGCGATAAAAACTGTTTTCAAACATTTGAGAAAAACTCCGGAGGACTTGTTGTTTTCGGAGATGGTCGGTCTTCCAAAATTGTTGGAAAGGGAACGGTAGCTATTCCAGATGGCCCGGTTCTAGATAATGTGTTATTTGTTCATGGCCTTAAGACTAACCTCATAAGCATAAGTCAACTTTGTGATAGTGGTTATTCAGTTAATTTTTCATCTGATAAATGCACTGTAACTGACATGAACCATGCTTTCTTTTTAAAGGGGGTTAGATCAGAAAACAATTGTTATGTAGTTCCTACTAAGATTTCTGAAAAATGTAACCTAGCATCTTTGAAAAATGAAACACTTTGGCATGAAAGGCTAGGTCACATAAACTTTAAGGAACTTGCTAGAATTTCGAACAAAGATGTGGTCAAGGGGGTTCCGAAACTTTCTTTTGAACAAAACCTTGTGTGTGGCGGTTGCCAAAAGGGAAAACAGTCTAGGACTGCACACAAGAACTTGAACCACATAGGTACAAAACGGCCTTTGGAACTTTTGCATATGGACTTAATGGGGCCAACTCGTCAACCATCTCTGGGAGGTAAATGGTATATTTTCTTATTGGTTGATGATTTTCTAGATATACTTGGGTAGCATTCTTAAAAGAAAAAGCTGATACCTTTGATTCTTTTCTCGAAATCTGCAATCGTATTATGATTGAAAAGAATGAAAGGATTACTCGAGTTAGGAGTGATAGAGGTGGGGAATTCATAAATTCCAAATTCATTGATTTTTGCACTTCTAATGGCATTAAACATGAATTCTCTGCACCTTACACACCTCAACAAAATGGTGTAGTCGAGCGCAAAAACAGGGTCGTACAGGAAATGGCACGTGTTATGCTTCACAGCCGGAACTTACCTTTTTATTTTTGGGCTGAAGCGGTGAACACTGCTGTTTATGTTATTAATCGCGTGTATTTGCGCCCGGGGACATTGAATACACCATATGAACTTTGGTTTTGTAGAAAACCTAACATCAAATATTTTCGTATCTTTGGGAGTCGGTGTTTTATTTTACGTGATCGTGAGAATCTTGGAAAATTTGACTCTCGAAGTGACGAAGGGATTTTCTTAGGTTATTCTACAAACAGCAGAGCATATCGAGTTTTTAACTTAGAATCTAAGACGATCGTAGAATCGATAAATGTTAAGGTAGATGAAGCTTTTCACTTTGAATCTGAAAAATCTACCCTCGATATCTCTCTTGATGATGATACACCTGCTAATGCATCTTCTTCTAACAATTCTTTCGATAATAATGTTGATGCATCTAACGGTTCTTCAAGTTTATCTGATGTGCAGGAATCATCTCGTGTACCTCCGTCTACTCCTCTACCTCAAACGTTACGCATCTCCAAGGATCACCCTGAATCGAACATCATTGGAGATCCACAAGAAGGAGTTAGAACACGGAGACAATTGGTTTGCGGATTTGCATGCTATGTATCTCAAATCGAACCAAGGAATGTTGATGAAGCTCTCCAAGATGACTACTGGATTAAAGCAATGCAGGAAGAGCTCCATCAATTCGAGCGAAACAAAGTCTGGGAATTAACGAAGCCTCCGAAGCAACACAATGTGATAGGTACCAAATGGATCTTCAAGAACAAGAAAAATGAAGAAGGTACTATCATCAGGAACAAAGCAAGGTTAGTTGCTCAAGGCTACTCTCAAGTAGAAGGTATAGACTTTGATGAAACTTTCGCCCCTGTAGCTAGCCTCGAGTCCATTCGTATATTGTTTGTCATTTTAAAATCAAATTATTTCAAATGGACGTTAAGAGCGCCTTTTTAAATGGGTTTTTAAATGAGGAAGTTTATGTGGCTCAACCGAAAGGTTTTGTGGATCATAAACTACCTAACCATGTTTTTCGTCTGAAAAAGGCTCTTTACGGTCTGAAACAAGCACCGCGAGCATGGTACGAAAGGTTGACAAAGCACCTTTTGGAAAAGGGCTACACTCGAGGGGGAGCTGACAGGACTCTCTTTGTGAAGCATTATCAAAACAATTTCATAGTTGCTCAAATCTATGTCGATGACATTGTTTTTGGAGCAACAAGAGATAATGATGCTTCTAAATTCGCGGAGACCATGGAAAGCGAATTTGAGATGTCCATGATGGGCGAATTGAATTATTTTCTTGGATTACAAGTTAAACAAAACGATGAAGGAATTCACTTGTGTCAATCCAAGTATGCACTGGAGTTGGTCAAAAAGTTTGATCTTGAAAATTCTAAGGATTTTCCGACTCCAATGGGAACTAGCCATAAGGGACTTGGAAGTGAATCACAAAGTGAGAATGTAGACGAGAAACTGTATCGCAGTATGATTGGAAGTCTACTATATCTCACGGCTAGTCGCCCGGATATATCCTTCAGTGTTGGGATTTGTGCGAGATATCAATCAGCACCGAAGGAGGTTCACCTGAAAGCGGTGAAACGGATCATCCGATATATCAAAGGTACAATCAATTTCGGAATTTGGTATCCTATGGGAACGACTTTGGATATTGTTGGATACTCAGATGCCGATTGGGCTGGATCAGTGGATGACCGGAAAAGCACGAGTGGTGCATGCTTCTATCTTGGCCATTGCCTTGTTGCATGGCACAGTAAAAAGCAGAATTGCATAGCACTCTCGACTGCCGAAGCGGAGTACATTTCTGCAGGAAGTTGTTCAACCCAATTGATTTGGATGAAAAGCGTGTTGAGCGATTTCCGGATTTCAACATCTTCGGTAACCATTTTATGTGACAACACTAGTGCTATTAACATTTCTAAAAACCCTGTGTTGCACTCTAGAACAAAACATATTGAACTTAGATATCATTTTCTTAGAGAGCTAGTTGAATCAAACATTCTTCAACTGTCATATATTTCAACTGAGGATCAATTAGCTGATATCTTAACAAAACCTTTGGATCAAAAACGTTTTATTCACTTGCGTAAAGCAATTGGCATGCTTTCCTTGAAATAAACTCTTTTGAAACCTTTGCTTAGGTTAGGTTTTGTTTTTGTTTTTGTTTTGTTCTTTATCTATGTTTTGTACATAGGACATTAATTGAGCATAAATCATAATTGACTTTAATTGCATCCTTTTATGCATTTAGAAATTTATTATGCTTTTGATGTCATAATATTTCAATGTTGCAATGATCATTTACGTTAATTAAACCATCTTTTAAGTGATCAAAGTCAATTTCTCTCTCAATGATCTCTTGGTATAGTCATTATCATATTTGATTGCTTAGTCGAGTATGAATTCGAGATCAATGGTTTGGTTGAATACCTTATATATTAAATAATTGATAGCCAATTGAGGGGGAGTCAATGAAATGTAAAATGCTCAAAAGATGTGGAAAGAGTTACATCCCAATGAGGAGTGTGAAAACTACCACCACATGGAGAAAATGAAAGAAAAAAAAGATACTCCATGAATGAAAAGCAAATTTTTGTTTTGAAAATGTTGATGAAATTCATATTGAAATACTTGACTCAGTCGTATTTCATGGTTGGTATAAGGTGGGATTTTTAGTAAAAGATGCTCAAAGAGCCACTCCTTCAACAGATTGTCTAGATATATTATCTAACTTATCTGGGATTTCAAACATCTATTGATCTTGGTATTTCATTTTCTTTACCAAAATTGATGATTTGATAAAGGCATTACACATAAGATCAGGATAGATGTAATTGAAGTTGTTCAACTTTAAGTGTTTTAACTTTCGTAAATTTTCGTTTCATTTTTGGGTATTGTTGATAGATTTTGCATAATCTATTTCTTGTTGTATGAAACGATGTCTTTTGTTTAAAGTTGACATGGTAAAGTGCTTACATACTTTTTCTGGATTTTATGGAATTTTTCTAGAGAAAAAGTTGAAGCCGATCCGGATCGGGGTGAGTGATCCGGATCCCGAACGCAGGATTCTTCCTGCAGGTAGCCGATCCGGATCACATTCTCGATCCGATCCGGATCACGGCTAGGGCTTTTATAAGAACAAAAAGGATTTGATTTCTTTTACCCTAATCTTTTGTTCTAAAATCTCTAGAGCTTCTCTCTCTAGATTTCTTGCTTTTTGGAGCTTCCAAACTCAAAGTTCTTCGGATTCAAGTAAGTTTTATTGATCAAAACTCGGTTTTTCACAGGTTTTCATCAAACGTGAGTTGAAATCTTGGAACTTTTTCGTTTGTGAATGGTTTTTGATCAAATTTCTTTTGAAATAAGAACTCTGGGTCAATTAGTTTTGCTTTTATGCTGGGTTTTCTCAAGATAAACGAGTTTTTAGGCTTCGATTTCTAAAAATTCTGGTTTAGGGCATAAAAGAGGAATTTTTGAAAATCATGGAATTGATCTATTTTTAAAATTCTTTTTGGAAAACTAATTTGATTCTTGGCTTCTCTACATGATTATGATTGTCTAGGTACAATTTTTCAAATTTTTCAAAATTGACGATTTTTCATATGTTCTTGAGTTGGTTTTCACAGGACACTTTCTCAAAACTCAAAGCACTCACACCAATGGCATTCTCCTGGTTAATCCTGCTACTGGTCACAATGGTGCACACGAGCACATCTGTTAAAGAAGAACCGGGTGTTTCAACTCAAGACAAAACGAACGAAGCCAAGGAGGACAGCTCGGATTACGATGAGGAAGAATGGGACGAATTCTTCAAAGATGTTCAACGAAAAATTGATGAGGAGGACAGGAAATTTACCAAAGGAAAAAGATTAATGAGATCTGCCTCAACAACCAAACAGTATACGAGAAGGAAAAATGTCCAAAGAAGTGCGAGTCAGCATAGTGGGCCTCTCACCAGAGCACGCTCACTTTCTGGAATTCTGCAAACTGAATCTCCATGGGTTTCGGGACCGGATGCACCATCTGCATCTACACAGCGTCCATCGCACTCAAAGACACGGACAACTGACACAGAGGCTTTGGAATCGATTCGTCAGGAACAACAAAGACTCTCTGCTGCACAAGAGAGAATATCGATAGAACTTCAGCAGATTTCCTCTGAACACAAGAAGATCAAGAAAAAGTACTCAAATATTAAGAATTTGCTTAAAGGGATTTTGAGCAAGCTGAGTTGTACTAGTTCAGATTCTTCAGACTGAGCAGCACCTTCTGATCACTTTTTCTATGATCTTACTCTCTTGCAGTTCGCAGTTCTTGGTTCTTAGTTTTCAGGACTTAGTTTTTATTTTTACTTTTAGTTTAGTTCTCAATTTGTGCATATTAATAGACTTTTTTTTACTCTCCTTACATATTGTAGCTCTTGCTACGTTTTGGCTTTGTTTTGTGACAAAAAGGGGGAGAGAGTTAGAGAGAACTTTGAACAATGAATGATGATTGTGAATATCAAGGTAAGTATGACTTCAACTCAACTTTGGTTTTTCTTTGTGATTTGTGACATGCCTCTATACTAACTATTCGACTAACTATTTGGGCATGTAATATGACTAACAAGTTGATGTTGGACTAACATACTTTGACATTTGGTTTTCGATTGCTTAGAAGATATGTTGGTTTTAACTATGATTCTCTTACATATCTGAATTTTTCAAATGTCATGATAAGAATAAACTCTATCTCTGTAGTTGGTTTTGAATGTTTCAATTCTTGAGGTATCTAACGATTTTGTTTGTCAAGAATGCTTTCTGTGTGCAGAGATTACAGATGTCTAAGTCTAGAGTCTGTTCTAGGAGTTTATCTCATGTTTTTAATTTCTGGATCTCTTTTGTAAATTTTTGTTGTATGGTGATAGCAACAAAAATATCTTTTTGAATTTTCTTTTGTGGATTTGTGTTTTGTCACGAAACCGCCAAAGGGGGAGATTGTTACGGAATTTGAGTTGGCGTATTTCGTGAATGTATTAAGTCTTGAAGATTGAAGATGAAGAAACTTTGGATCGTATACCTCAATCTCAAGAAAGAAGAATTCAAAAGGATCAGGTACGTTTAACTAAAGAATTTTGATGATCCGAATACTTCTTATAGTGTAGAAACACCTGGAAGAGGTTTTAATTGCTTAAACATCAAAAACTGGACATGGGACATGTTCAGGATCCGGATCGTGCTCGGCAATCCGGATCCCGAAGGGTGTTGGTTCATACACTGGTTCAATCCGGATCGCAGCCTCCTCTGATCCGGATCCCGAACACTAGTTTTACCTGTTGCTTCCTCGATCCGGATCAGGAATTGCAATCCGGATCCCGAACATGATGTTTTGGTAAAACTGTATGAACGATCCGGATCGGGGACTACGATCCGGATCCCGAACAAGCAATTTTCTGGAAACCGTCTTTTGTGCTTCTGCAATCCGGATCGCCAAATCCAATCCGGATCGCCGTCGGTAAATCTTTCCAGAAAAGGCTGTTTTTGATCCGTATATTCTTCCAAGGGTTTCTAACCTATAAATAGGCCCTGTATTCATTTCTAGGGCATCCGCTATTACAGAAGAAAATAGCCGAAAAGAAAAAATCCACATATATAGAGAAGAAAGGAAATCAATAGATTTATTCTATGTTTCTTCATCTATATTGATTGATTTGATTCTAGGTTTTCCATACTCACATTTTGAGTAGAATCAAATCAATGAATACTTAGATGGTATTTCCGATCTATCTTTAATCTAAGTATTCGGCGGATCATCACCACCCAAACAAACAACGATTTACCCCAAAATCGGCGCGTGGACTCGCGTGGCCTTGTGGATTCAAGGTGCAACCGCTCTCGTGGATTCGGAGCGAGGTACGTTCGTGGATTCGAAGCGTGCCACTGGGTGAAGACCGTGGATTCGGTCGGACGTCGTGGACTCGACGTTGGACGCTGTGGATTCAGCGTTGGGCGCGGATCGTGGATTCGAGAAGCGTCGTGGAGCGAGCGGGAAGATCTACTAGGAGCGTATGAAAAAGGTTGAGTCGTCTGTGAGTACGGTATATCACCTTGTACGTGTGTTAATTCTAGTGGATTTCGCCGTGTTATCGGTCCCGTGGTTTTTTACTCCGGTTTGGAGTTTTTCCACGTAAAAATCTTGCGTGTTCGTTTATTTTTCCGCATTGGGTTTATTTGCGCAATGATTTTTTGAGTGTTTATTGTTTACACCTATTCACCCCCCTCTAGGTGTTTTTTCCCCTATTTAGATCCTTTTACTTATAACCCAACATGGTCCCCCTTATCGGGTATGCCAGCCAACACATAACATGCATCAGTAATAGTGTATGCCTAAATAGACCCACTCAATGAACCAGTAAAGAACTGGTACTGCCCGCTCTGTCATCATCATCGGGCTTGCCAGCCAACACATAACACCGATGTGTTATGGTCCCCATTATCGGGTATGCCAGCCAACACATAACACCGATGTAATATGGTCCCCATCATCGGGTATGCCAGCCAACACATAACACCGATGTAATAGGGAACTCAAGGACCCAATAACCGACCGGCACCGACCCGGTATATTCGCACACTCCGGAGTGGCACTCGAGGGGAGCTACCCACACGAGTAAAGTAACCATGTCACAAATATCTCAAGAGTAGGATTGGATCACGACTATGCTCAAGTGGAACAAAACCCTCCACTAATGAAAACTCAACCCCAATCTGATGCAAAGATCGACATCCGGTCAACCGCGCAATATCCGCGGTTGCCGCAATATCGCACAAGTCCCCAATCTGATAAAGTAACTAATATCCGGTCAACCGCCTAACGCCCGCGGTCGCCGCAATACCCCACAATCCACAATCAAGTACAACCTATCCCAGACTCCAAGGTCCCGACTACACTATCCTAAACCCCTGCTCGAATCCGAGCAACATGAATCACATATCTGGAAAATGAGAAAAAGAGCAACATGGTTTCTCCTAAGTCAAGTCCCAATATGATAGTGTAGCGATAAAAGATGGCCTATCTAGATGTCCATACAAGCATGCATGTGTCCTCATATAGAATAAAAGAAAGGCACCAAACAAAACTCTCACATAGGCTAGATCATAATGTCCCAATATGATAGTCCCCCTTTTTGCAAAGAAAGCTAAGTACTAACATGGCATGCAAATATATCCCCACCATAATATTCCCACAATCATGTTCTCACAACAATATTTCCCCACTAATATTCTCACATAGATAGGCTCATAAATAATATAATCATGTATGACCTTCAATAGGGTGCCAAATCAATAATAATTTAGGGGTCTCTCTAATAGTCCTAGTGTGCAAGTCGTAGAAAGAGGTATGCGACAACCATCCACCTTGAACGCGCAAATCCAAACTCTCAAAAACACCTCTCGGTCCCACCTTCCTTTTCTCCGCAAAACACCCAAAATCTGCGAGCAACTGCAAAAAGAATCGCACACGACCTAAATGGACACCCCCGAAAATAGCACTTGCTATTTTGCAAAACAACCAGAAAAAATAGGGATTTTCACCTCTGCGTATTCCTCCAAAAAATCCAAAAAAATCATGGGTGCGATCCTCGTGACTAGTAGATGCAAATCGAGTACTTAAACTTCCTGTTCCGACACCCGTAGGCCAAGATATGGCAAGAACACTCCACCGCTGTCCAAAATATTGCCACAGAAAATAGGGTCAAAAGATGCCTCGGGAACCCCACCAAAAACCCAAAACGGAGGAAGGTGATCAACATGAAAATCGAAGGCCTACCTCTTAAGAACACGCTGTCATGAAAATCGTCCATAAATCCCTTCGGGGTAGAGCAGGGGACCTCTCTGACCGAACAGCGATGAAAATAGGCACCGAAAGGGAAATATCGAAGCGCGCCGAGATCGTCGATGCCGCGACCTCCAAAAATCCCAGGAATCCTTCAAGAGGTGGAGGGCAAAGAGGGGAAGAAGTTTGCTTAAGGTTGCTTGTGAGGACCTGGTTCCCCGCGGGGGAGTTTTCTGGTTGTTTGGCAGCTTTCGAAGGCTTGTGTGGTGTGTTGGAGGTGTTTGTGCGCGATTTGGACACAAGTGGTAGATTTCGGGCTTAATTATGGATCACGGGAGTATTTGGAGGACCCGTCGAGTGTTTAGAAGTGATTTCGTGCGACACGGATGTCAAATTTGGACTCAGGGCGAAGTTTGGATAAAAGATCACCTCTCCGGATGCCTTCGGGAATTTTTAGAGATGGAATTTGGCAAAATGGAGTTTAGAAATGGACCCGACGCGAAAATCGGATCAAGTGGGCTTTCAGGGGGCCTTCGGCAAAATTTCGGTTGAGAATTTGGAGAAACGGACATCGGATTTGGATTCAGCGCGCGAAAACGGTGAAAATGGACTATTTATTTGCATTTTTCGGAGCCCGGATGTCGCGCACGGTTTTCGAGGCAGCTTGGTACTGTTCCGGCGGCCGGCGGGCAGCGGCGGCGGCGGCGGGCAGCGGCGGCAGCGGCGGAGCGTGGCGGTGCAGGCGCGCGGGCAGGAGCGCGGTCCACCGCGGAGGCATGCACCGGGCAAGGGCCACGTGGCGGCTCCCGGTTGGCCGGCGCAGCAGGCGCGGTCCACGGGAAAAGCGCGGTGTATGGTGTACTGGAGGGTGACACGTGGCGGCGTGTGGTTGATGCGGTCTAGCGCGCTCGGTGCACCGAGCTGGTGTGGCTCGCCTCGGGACGCGTGCCCGACAGTGTGCGCAGGCGGCGCTGGCGCGCGCACGTGGGCGCGTCAGACGCGCGTTGACCGGGGAGCCGCCACGTTTCGCCTCCTCGTTGGGCCACGTGTCGCCCGCTGGGTGGCCCTGCACGGCTGTCCGCTGTGTTGCGGGCGACATGGGGGCCCGTGGGAGATTCGGGCCTGCACAGTGTTGGGCCGGGCCCAACACTGTAGCAGCCCGAATCTTTCGGGCGCCCGGAAAAACGGACACATCCGTCATTTCTTGATTTGTTTTTCTGGGCCTATTTAAACGATCCGAGCCGCCTTGTTCACCTCTTTTCTTCCACTTCCGAGCTTCAAACCGAAGGGAGGTCCTCAGCAAAGTTGTTCCCCTCGCTGTGTAACTTCCATCTGCAGAGTTTGGGGATTTTTGAGGGCACGCTTTTCGAGATTCTCATTTTCTTGGCGCGGCGCGACGCTCTTTCTTCGGTGTTTCTTCCGTCGCTCTTCGGTGCACGAGCTCCCCCGGCCTACTCCGACCATCTTTTTAAGCGATTTCTTCGCCATTGGATTCGCAACAGGTGAGGCTACGATTTTGGTTCCTCGCACATTTTTTGGTTTCGCGTTTTTCGAGGAGTCCTACCTTGCTCTCTGAGGACCTTGTTTGCTGTGTGGATTTTTGAGGGCAGCAGATTGATGGAATTTTATCTCCGCAACCGGGCATCGGATTGAGACGCTCTTGTTGACTTTTTTCATCTACTCGACGCAAGGATCATCGTGCTATTTTTATGGGAATTTCTTGAGAGCTTCCCGGAGGTATACATTTTCCTTCTTTAGCTGTACAAGATTTTACAGTTATGTGGTTGTATGTTTTCACGCGCCCGTATTGTGGAATTTATATCTTGGCCTACGGGACTCCGATTTGGGCGTGCAGGGACTCGTTTCGAAGCTATCGACGCGTAGAAAGCAGGGGTATTTTATTTGGAATTTATTGAGCACTTTCAGTAGGTGAAATATTGACTTCTTTGCAGCTAAAAATTCAGCGTGTGTTTTTGGGCAGATTTTTGGGATTTAAGTGTAACTGTAGCCTTTTGTTGTACCCAGGAGGGATTGTGGACTGTACTGGACCTGTTGGACATAAGAGTTGCTGTTTTTATGGTTCTCTCAGCTGTGTGACCCCGGACAGTTAGCACCATCAGGTGGGTGGCTTTGCTTTCAAGATCTATGGACTGTGCTCTAATTCTATTGTTATAGAATCATGCATGATAGTGTTTGGACTGGGTAGCATGCTAGAATGTGAAGGTTAATATTCCTTGTAATTAACTGATGATCTCTTCTGCTTCCTTCTACCTGTTAAATATTTATTATCTTGGAACCTGACCTAGCACCCCCGCCATATGTTGCATGTGTAACCAGACCAGTAGAAAATCCTCACTTGGGCTAGGGTTCTTTATGTTTAGACATCCACACTGTTCTTTCATTCCTGGACTTAGTGTTATCGTCGCCCGGATAGTGGGCCGAGCGGTCGGGACTTTTTTTTTAGTGTGGGTTGCATTTGCACTCGTGCTTGGGAGCAGAGTGGAGTCTGGTAGTTGTAGTGGGTCGCTGATCTGTGCCGGGAGCCGTTTGGGTAAACGGTAGTCCCGGGAGGTCTTGTATCCCTGTTGGTGCTGTCGCCACTGTGTTAGTGGCAGTTGTGTGCTTATATTAGCTGGACCTAGAACCCAGAACCTTTTTGACATACACATAATTTTTAGTCTATCTATGTTTTTCTTCCAAGCTTCGAAGGGCCGCTGAAGTCTGTTCTTGTTTGATTGGACAAAGGCATCAGCCCTTCGGGGTTTGGGTAAAACACTTATTTTCTAACTGTTTTTCTAAAAAGAACTAAAATCATTAAATATAAATTTCTTCCAGATCAAAATGGTTTTCAATAACAAATATCACCTGTTTCTTGTAATCTCCCCACTCGAAAGGGTTCGAGTGGTCTGGGTTCTAGGGGCCGTTGCTTCGTTCAGGACGGAAGCCGCGGGGGCCGAGCCTAGAACCTGTTCTTGTTGATAGGGTTGTAGGCGTAGGTCTCCCGGGACTTTCGGGCCCTAGTTGGTGTCTTCTGTGTGTTGTACCGTGGTTGTTGTGTCCCCGAACTATAAGGGGTCGGGAACTTCGATAGGCGGAGCCTAGAGTCTGTTCTTGTTTGATAGGGTTCTAAGCACCGGCCTACCGGGTTTTGCGAACCCTTATGGTGTCGGTCTTTCCTGTGAGTTAGTGTTCTGTTGTGGGTCGATCCTGGCTGTGGAGTATCTCCAGCCAGTGTGTTTTTGTAGTGACCCGACTCTTAGGGGTATTTTTGAACCCACATGTAATCGCTTAAGCCTTAAGCGAAATAAAATTATTTAATTTTCAAAAGTCGGCCGGGACAAGGTGTGTGTATTTTTCTGCGATAGAGCGCGAAAAACGATGACCGACGGTGCGATCGGATTCGAAATCCGATGTCGGGATCTCCCGGAACGGGATCCTTAGCGACGCGGTAATTAGTCACGCTTCGGAAACCGTGCAAAAATATCTTGCACCCGTTAGAGATGAGGTGGGTTATCTCGTAGGGGATAATTAATTAATTAATTAATCAATTATCCGGTGACGGAAATTTAAATCCTCCTACGTACGAATAAAAGGGGGGATTTTATCTCGCGGATTGGATAAGAGATAAAATCCAGATACTTAAATTTGGAAATTTATCTTTCCAAGATTATTTAATGAAGGGGATTAAATAATCGGTGACCGGGATTTGAAAATTGGAAATTTAAATAATCGATGATTTAAATCCAAGTGGGAATTTATCCCCCATGATTATTTAATGAAGGTGATTAAATAATCGGTGGCCAGGATTTAAAAGGGTGAAGATTTTATCTCGTAAGTCAGATATTTATTTGAGAAATAGAAACAGGATGTTTTGGGTTTTCCTAGTTACGCACGTGTAAGATAAAGCGGATATAAATTAAATAATTAAGTAATAGGGTTATCGGTAAGGACTAATCAATTAATAAATTAATTAATCGGAGTCAAAATATCCGAAAGGATTTTGGACGGTGCGTATGCATGAAATTGGATAAATAGATAATGAGATCTATTTATTCCCCCGTTTACCGAACGAAACCCTATTTTTAAAACACCGCCTCCTCAAACCCTCCTCTTTCGTGCGTACCGAAACCCCAACCGGTGAGGAAAAGGAAAGAAAAGAGAGAACGGAACCCTAACCGGAGGAAGGAGAAGGAAAAGAGAAGGAGCCGATCGTCCCAAACGCCGACCCGAAGGCAAGAAACACGACCGGACACCTTCCCGACGATCTCCGGTTAGTAGAATATTTTTTAGTAATTTTTCCGGATTTTTCCTGTCGCCTTTTCGTCAATTTCTTGAGTTTCTCCGCCGTCCCCGTTACCGTCGCCGTCGTCGTAATTGTGCTAGACGGACGGAACGGACGGCGGAGACGCGCGGTGCCGCTAGGGCATCGCGCGGGGAGGGGGAAAACAATCGCGGACAACCGGACGCCGCCGCAAGCGGCGACGGCGCCGCGCGGGCGCCGCGCGGACACCGCGCTGCCGCCGCGCGGGCGGCCCCGCGCGGGCGCCGCGCGGGGTGCCGCGCGGGCGCCGCGCGGGCGGCCGCGCGGGCGCCGCGCGGGCCCGTGTCCGCACGGGCACCGCGCGGACGCCGCGCGGGGCACTATGCGGGCGCCGTCCGCGGAGCCACGCCGCGCGCGGCTCCGACGGACGGCGACGGCCGCTCAAGGCAAGGGTGTCCCGCCGGACAGCGGGACGGTGCCGGACTCTTCGTACATAATAGAGTGGTGTATTTCTGTTGCAATATGTTAGTATGTATTCTGATCTTAGTATCCATGCGGACTTTTATAGGTCCAGGTGCGCAGCGGGAGAGTGCAGAGGGCTCGGGTGACCCGTCTTTTCTCCAACCAGGTGGGTAGGGTTGCTATAAGTGCAACAAGTGCAGTAAGTGCATTTATCGCCATTAAAGTACTCTTAAATTTACCTAACAAAGTAGATGGACAGTTTAACCTTTCGCTTAATGATGTTTTATCTAACAATTTAAGCGGCTGCGGTCGCGGTGCTCACCACACGCCAATCTTGGCAATCCGGTTTCGGATGCTGCACGTACACCGGCGGATCGGGCCACCTGTCACGCCCCGGGTGTAAACCAGAACCCGGGCCCGTCTACAGATCCGCCGTGCACACGGTATTTCCCGCGTACACGAAGCGCCAAACCTGCTCAGATATATAAGAGAGAATAATAAATGAGCAATAAAAATAGAGCTGAACTAAAACTAATACATCTCAGACTGAAGCTGGAAATAAAATACAATACATCTGTATAAATGATACATCTGTCTCTCCCAGCTCACCAAAAAATAAATACAACCTGCTGGCAAAAGCCAGTCCCAAAGTAAAAGTACAACCGTCTGAGGAAACACGGGTACACCAACAGTCCAGCTAACACGCTCCACCTGCCTCGAAGTCTATCTACTCAGCCGTCCTCTCTCCTCGACCCGTCGCTGAGACCCAGCAGCACCCGCAGAAGACACTGCAAAACAAGGGAGAAAAAAAAGAGGAAAGAAGAATGGGGGTAAGACTACCAGTAAACCAGTAGCCTCCCCTAGTGGGTAAAACCTCAAATCCTGACACACCCACTAGGTCTACCAGAGGCAAAAGGGAAAGAAGTGTGGTAAGCAATGATGACTGCCGAAAACAGGAAACTACCACTACTATGCCTCTAATATGCCAAGCTAAAGAGATAGCTAACTGTATGCATCAGAACATAAATGCCTGCCTGCCTAGACCCAATCGATACACCAGTGAGCACTGGTACTGCCTGCTCTGCCTGCCTGCCTGCCTGCCAAATCGGGTATGCTGGCCAACGCATAACACCGATAGGGAAAAGGGAGTCTCAAGGACTCGAAGCCTGTAAAACGCACACTCCGGAGTGGCACTCGAGGGGAGCGACCCACACGAGTAAAATGCCTGAGTAACAAGTACCATAGATCAGCAGGACTGGATCATGACTCTGATCAAAGTGGGAAAACCCATCCACTAAAAGAAGCCCAAATCCTCTACCCCAATCTGATGCAAGATAAACAAATAGTGGGAAACCCCATCCACTAGAGACCTGATACCCAATCTGATGCATAAGCAACCTCCGGTCAACCGCCCAAGGTCCGCGGTTGCCGCAATACCCTGCCATCAAGCCTGCCTGTCCCAAAACCCAAGGTCCACAATCGGGTAGAACAATCAATATCCGGTCAACCGCCTACTGTCCGCGGTTGCCGCAATAACCCCCAAGTCCGACATCAAGTACACCCTGTCTCCGACCCCAAGGTCCCAGCTACACTATCCCAAATCCCCGCTCGAACCCGAGCAACATGACTCGAAAGTCTAAATAAGAAGGAGAAAGAAAGCAATCATGGTTTCTCCTAAGTCAAATCCCAATATGATAGTGTAGCAATAAAAGATGGCCTATCTAGATGTCCATACAAGCATGCAAGTGTTCTCAAGGAAATATAATTAAAGGCATTAATCATTAACAGTATCCACCTACGCATGTCATCTACCCTCAAGTAGTACCATCAACAGGATAATCAAATAGTCCAACATAAATATTCCATTCCACATGCAAGGTTAACCGCTATCAAAGCAACCCTATTCCCACACCGGCATGCATGAACCCAACCCCAATCATGATTAATCAAGATGTCCAATAAAGGGGATCACTCTAATATTCCTAGTGAGCATGTCAAAATAGAGGCAAGAAACAACCGCCCACCTCGAGCGCTAAATCCTGATCCCAACAGCGAAGTCCGCGCCCGGTCTCAACGATCACCACGGTACTGCACAAAATACCCCAAAAGAACAAGCACAATTAATGAACCATGCTCACACCAAAATCTGTCCCAATTACAATCAGTCCACAGTTTAGCCTTTTTCACCTGCGAAACGTGCCCAATAAATTCCCAGAAAAATACCACTGCGATCTACGCGACGAACCGGTCGAAACGAGTACCTGCACGTTTTCCTACGATTTTTCTATGCTGAGAACCAAAATCGACAAGAGAACCACCCCGAACAATACTTCCACCCAAAAACTGTGCTGCAAAGTTCTGTAAAAAGGGGTCTCTCACCTTCAGGGAAATTCCACAAAATTCCACGAAAATTCAGAGAGACTCCTTGCGATGCGTAGATGCAAATCCCTTTTTGAATCGCCTCAATCCGATGCCCGGTTGCGGAGATATCGCCGAAATACCGAACCGCTGTCCAAAACTCCATCACAGCAAAATAGGGTCACAAGATGATCCGAAAAACCCATGAAAACCTCGGAATAGGGGAAAACCAGTAGAAACAAGAAATGTAGCCCTACCTGTTAAGAATCCAACGGCGCAAAAATCGCGAAAATAGGAGGTAGGGGTGAGTCGGGGGAGCCTGAACACTGAAATGCGACGAATAGGGTTGCCGGAGAATGATCGTCGCGCCGCGCCGGAAAAATCCCAAACCTCGGGATCCGAGCCTCCTAAAATCCTCAAACTTGACAGGATGCTTCCTCTCTTCTTGATGAAGATTTCATCTTCTCACTCCTTGAGAAGATGAAGCCTCTAAGATGGTGAAAAATGCCTCCCAAGTCTTCTCGGATGAAATCAATAGGAAAAACCAGAAAAAACAATTCCCTTAATTACCTCTGTGTCCCGCCGAACAGGAAACACCAAAACCGTCCACTAAAACGTCGCCACGTGTCTACAAAACACATAACACCAAGTCCGACCGCTTGGATTGCGCCACGTGGCGCCGACCAGCCCTGCCCGCGCGCCAGAACCGCTGCTGCCCCTGCCCGCACAGTTGACCGACCAATAAGGGGGTGCCACGTGTCACAGCCACCTGCCTAGTGCACCCGGTGCACAAAATTCCGTAGACCGCACCAATGGATGACTGCCACGTGTCCGCTACCGGTGCACCGTAGACCATGAGCCATCCTGAATACTCTGTAGACCAAATGCCGTGAGCCGACCTATCACAAGATGCCACGTGTCCTCCCTGTCGGTCCACTGTGCACCCGAAGAATTCCGTGGACCGCGCCGTATGAACCATCCAACCACAGGCCGCCACGTGGCACCGCCCTGGTGCACGCCCGCGCGGTGGACCGCGCCCCTGCCCGCGCGCCGCGCGGCTGCCCGCGCCCTGCCCGCGCCCGCGCCGCCTGCCCGCCGCCGCTGTGCCGCCTGCCCGAGGCCGCGCCGCCGCCCGCCGGCGCTGCCCGCCGCCGCCGCCGCCGCCGGGAACACTGTTCCGGCGGTGAACAGTACCCAAGCTCAAAAAAATTAAGTAGATAGTCCGTTTGAAGCGTTTTCGCGCGCTGAATCCAAATTCGCCGTCCGTTTCGCCAAATTCCAACCCGATAATTCGCCGGAGGCTCCCGGAAAGGTATTTTCAATCCGAATTTCGCGCCGAGCCCAAATTTGATATCCGATTTGCGCGAAAGCACTTCTAAACATCCGACGGGGTCCCCCGATCACCCGCGTGATCCATTTTAAGTCCAAAGTCCAACACTAGTGTCCAATCGTGCCCTAAACACCTCCCGCACACCGCGTAGGCCTCCAGTAGCCACCCCAATGCACCGAAACAGCTCTGCGGAGATCCAGGTCATCACATCCTCCCCCACTAAAAGAAAGTTTCGTCCTCGAAACTAGAGTCTTTCCTCAACACGGAATCTCAACCAAATAGAGGGGGTAAATATCCAATCATCCACCACTCAAGCTCCCAAGGCTGACAAATACCTCCTCCAGAGATGCGATGCAATCCTTGGTCTCAAACTGGAACAAAATAAAGGTGAGCACTCCAGGAATCCACACCACCTCAACCACGTACAGCTGGGCTAACCGCTCGAGCTACCAAGCTGTCCGCATCGGTACAAGCATCCGCCCCTGCTAGGGCCTCAACCCGAGTACCTCGGTACTCCCAAGGCATCCGATATAAGTCCCCCAACTGATCCCGTAGCCTCTGGTCTCTAATCCAAAACCGACGGGATGTAGAAGCACATCCCTAACCCTCCGGCATCAATACTCAGCCATGAGCAGTCGAGAGAACCAGACTGTAAAACAACCTTCGCGAAGATCCAATACCCTTGCAGCTCGTAAAACAAATCCTCCAAGCTTGACAGAAGGGTGCCAGCTCCCGATGATCACTTCATCAAATTCTCGGGGATCCACACCAAACCGAAGTGAACCAGTCTTCCACAACTCGAATAGCACCGGCGCCCCCAAAGGCGCCACCCCAGGTCTGACACAAATCCAAAACGTCAAATCCTGGAGTTGGGTCCTCAACTCCCAAACTGGTGCCATGCCAGACAACTCCGATAGGAGAACAGCTAGAAACTCACAACCAAAAAGGGGTATCTCCAAATCCTGGTGCCGCCGCAGATCCCTCAAACACACCAGCCAAAAGGCTACTCACCCACTACGAGACATCCGCCTCGCTCACAAAGTCAAAACCAAAGAGGCGAAGATACCCTCAAGCAATCCAGGTACACCAACACCTCCAGGCCTGGCTCCCACGAAAACCGTCCTCGCAGCATAATCAGCTGCCGCGAAAAGAAAAAGAAAACCGAGCCAGCCTAACCGTCCTAAGTACCAAACCAAGCCCCACAACTAGGTCAAGACCATCAGGCCTACAGGTACAACCAAGGACTCAACCACACCGGGCAGGACCCACGACACTCCCCCTAGGTGCAAAAGATCGGGAATACGACCTCCCGAACACCAGGTAACCGTCCTACCCCTAACCCAAAACAATGAAGCCAAACACTACCCACCAAGAAGGGAAAACCTCTCGTATCGAAAGATACGAACCCAAGAGCCTGGAACAATTCAAACCTACCGCCACACTGGCCGCTGGAATCTATGTGCTCTGACGGTCTCAAAATCCACTATCCAAAAGAGAAACCAGGAATGCCTCATCCGACTGACCTGTCCTCCATCACCCGGCGCCAAGCGCCTCAATCAGAACTCGCCTCAGGCGGCAGATCCCAATCCCAAGGAACTGCAATGCCACGCTCCATACCCGGCGCCTACTCCAATGAGGCATCCCTAGAGCTCTCAATCCCCCACCGAACAAGACCCTGCCTTCAAAGGCTCCATACTCAATCCCACAAGTCAGGGCAACTCATCCGCCAGATCTGGCTCACTCCTTCAATGCAATCCCACAGTTTTTCCTGCTGTCAACTGTCCACCCTTCCTCGGTGCCCCAGCACTAAACGTCGGCACGGAGGGCTACTCACTAGTCCGACAACTGTGCCACTGCACTGATCCGACAACTGCGCCACTGTGCTGATCCGACAACTGTGTCACCGCGCTGCTCCGATAGCTGTGTCACTGCTCCGACAACTGCACCACTGTGCTGATCCGACAACTGTGTCACCGCGCTGCTCCGACAACTGTGTCACTGCTCCGACAACTGCACCACTGTGCTGATCCGACAACTGTGTCACCGCGCTGCTCCGACAACTGTGTCACTGCTCCGACAACTGCACCACTGTGCTGATCCAACAACTGTGTCACCACACTGCTCCGACAGCTGCACCACTGTGCTGATCCGACAACTGTGTCACCGCGCTGCTCCGACAACTGTGTCACCGCTCCGCTGATCTGCCTCCAACACTCCTACCCTTCGGGTCCGGAGCCCCCCAGACTCCAATCTGGGTATCCGGCCCGAAACAACCAGCTCAGGCCCAACTGCCGCACCAAGGTGCACTCGGGTCAGAGCCCCAACGTCGGGGAGACACCGCTCACCACGACAAAACCGCAAATCAGCACACCCCAAACACTCGACCCAATCTAGCGAAAGTCAAAGGCACCCCCCCTATTTTTGTAACGTTATGTTGTCTGCAGCCAACATAACTGTCCCACAAAAATAGGGTATGCCGATCCCTCTTCACTCACTGGAAGAGTCAAAACCAAATCACCGACTTTCGCCAAAAGTCACGTCACTCACGTCCTGCCTTCCTAGGGTCTGCCAAAAGCCTAGGGTTTTCTAAGTCCCAACTGACCTATCCCTAAGCTCTGATACCAACTTAATCTGTCACGCCCCGGGTGTAAACCAGAACCCGGGCCCGTCTACAGATCCGCCGTGCACACGGTATTTCCCGCGTACACGAAGCGCCAAACCTGCTCAGATATATAAGAGATAATAATAAATGAGCAATAAAAACAGAGCTGAACTAAAACTAATACATCTCAGACTGAAGCTGGAAATAAAATACAATACATCTGTATAAATGATACATCTGTCTCTCCCAGCTCACCAAAAATAAATACAACCTGCTGGCAAAAGCCAGTCCCAAAGTAAAAGTACAACCGTCTGAGGAAACACGGGTACACCAACAGTCCAGCTAACACGCTCACCTGCCTCGAAGTCTATCTACTCAGCCGTCCTCTCTCCTCGACCCGTCGCTGAGACCCAGCAGCACCCGCAGAAGACACTGCAAAACAAGGGAGAAGAAAAAGAGGAAAGAAGAATGGGGGTAAGACTACCAGTAAACCAGTAGCCTCCCCTAGTGGGTAAAACCTCAAATCCTGACACACCCACTAGGTCTACCAGAGGCAAAAGGGAAAGAAGTGTGGTAAGCAATGATGACTGCCGAAAACAGGAAACTACCACTACTATGCCTCTAATATGCCAAGCTAAAGAGATAGCTAACTGTATGCATCAGAACATAAATGCCTGCCTGCCTAGACCCAATCGATACACCAGTGAGCACTGGTACTGCCTGCTCTGCCTGCCTGCCTGCCTGCCAAATCGGGTATGCTGGCCAACGCATAACACCGATAGGGAAAAGGGAGTCTCAAGGACTCGAAGCCTGTAAAACGCACACTCCGGAGTGGCACTCGAGGGGAGCGACCCACACGAGTAAAATGCCTGAGTAACAAGTACCATAGATCAGCAGGACTGGATCATGACTCTGATCAAAGTGGGAAAACTCATCCACTAAAAGAAGCCCAAATCCTCTACCCCAATCTGATGCAAGATAAACAAATAGTGGGAAACCCCATCCACTAGAGACCTGATACCCAATCTGATGCATAAGCAACCTCCGGTCAACCGCCCAAGGTCCGCGGTTGCCGCAATACCCTGCCATCAAGCCTGCCTGTCCCAAAAACCCAAGGTCCACAATCGGGTAGAACAATCAATATCCGGTCAACCGCCTACTGTCCGCGGTTGCCGCAATAACCCCCAAGTCCGACATCAAGTACACCCTGTCTCCGACCCCAAGGTCCCAGCTACACTATCCCCAATCCCCGCTCGAACCCGAGCAACATGACTCGAAAGTCTAAATAAGAAGGAGAAAGAAAGCAATCATGGTTTCTCCTAAGTCAAATCCCAATATGATAGTGTAGCAATAAAAGATGGCCTATCTAGATGTCCATACAAGCATGCAAGTGTTCTCAAGGAAATATAATTAAAGGCATTAATCATTAACAGTATCCACCTACGCATGTCATCTACCCTCAAGTAGTACCATCAACAGAATAATCAAATAGTCCAACATAAATATTCCATTCCACATGCAAGGTTAACCGCTATCAAAGCAACCCTATTCCCACACCGGCATGCATGAACCCAACCCCAATCATGATTAATCAAGATGTCCAATAAAGGGGATCACTCTAATATTCCTAGTGAGCATGTCAAAATAGAGGCAAGAAACAACCGCCCACCTCGAGCGCTAAATCCTGATCCCAACAGCGAAGTCCGCGCCCGGTCTCAACGATCACCACGGTACTGCACAAAACACCCCAAAAGAACAAGCACAATTAATGAACCATGCTCACACCAAAATCTGTCCCAATTACAATCAGTCCACAGTTTAGCCTTTTTCACCTGCGAAACGTGCCCAATAAATTCCCAAAAAAATACCACTGCGATCTACGCGACGAACCGGTCGAAACGAGTACCTTCACGTTTTCCTACGATTTTTCTATGCTGAGAACCAAAATCGACAAGAGAACCACCCCGAACAATACTTCCACCCAAAAACTGTGCTGCAAAGTTCTATAAAAAGGGGTCTCTCACCTTCAGGGAAATTCCACAAAATTCCACGAAAATTCAGAGAGACTCCTTGCGATGCGTAGATGCAAATCCCCTTTTGAATTGCCTCAATCCGATGCCCGGTTGCGGAGATATCGCCGAAATACCGAACCGCTGTCCAAAACTCCATCACAGCAAAATAGGGTCACAAGATGATCCGAAAAACCCATGAAAACCTCGGAATAGGGGAAAACCAGTAGAAACAAGAAATGTAGCCCTACCTGTTAAGAATCCAATGGCGCAAAAATCGCGAAAATAGGAGGTCGGGGTGAGTCGGGGGAGCCTGAACACTGAAATGCGACGAATAGGGTTGCCGGAGAATGATCGTCGCGCCGCGCCGGAAAAATCCCAAACCTCGGGATCCGAACCTCCTAAAATCCTCAAACTTGACAGGATGCTTCCTCTCTTCTTGATGAAGATTTCATCTTCTCACTCCTTGAGAAGATGAAGCCTCTAAGATGGTGAAAAATGCCTCCCAAGTCTTCTCGGATGAAATCAATAGGAAAAACCAGAAAAAACAAATCCCTTAATTACCTCTGTGTCCCGCCGAACAGGAAACACCAAAACCGTCCACTAAAACGTCGCCACGTGTCTACAAAACACAGAACACCAAGTCCGACCGCTCGGATTGCGCCACGTGGCGCCGACTAGCCCTGCCCGCGCGCCAGAACCGCTGCTGCCCCTGCCCGCACAGTTGACCGACCAATAAGGGGGTGCCACGTGTCACAGCCACCTGCCTAGTGCACCCGGTGCACAAAATTCCGTAGACCGCACCAATGGATGACTGCCACGTGTCCGCTACCGGTGCACCGTAGACCATGAGCCATCCTGAATACTCTGTAGACCAAATGCCGTGAGCCGACCTATCACAAGATGCCACGTGTCCTCCCTGTCGGTCCACTGTGCACCCGAAGAATTCCGTGGACTGCGCCGTATGAACCATCCAACCACAGGCCGCCACGTGGCTGTAGAGTCCTGGCGTCCCCTTGCCCTGGTATGCCTTCCTTTTATTCCTGACGGGACTGCTAGGAAAACTTTTCACTATGTTTTCTGCAATGGGCTGGCCTGGGCCGCGAGTGTTTTTCTTCGATTGGGCTCGAAAAACGGAGGGCGGCAAAGCGAACGGATTCGGATTCCGATTTACGGATCTCCCGGAATGGGGGTCAAAGCGTTTGCTTTAAGTGGTGCATCTGAATCCGTGCTAGGTGGCCGGCACGCTTTTCGAGGTGATCGGACGGGAACCTTCTGAGATCGGGCTTTTCACCTTTTTATGTCACTGGGTTATTTTATTTATTTCGTAGTACCTCGACTTTCCAGTTTCTGTTTCGGGCCCTAACTGTTTTTCTTCTGTTGTTAGAAGGGGAGTTGAAATTCGAGAATCTTTGGGCTGATCGTCAGGGTTTGCGGGTATTTTTAGGTGGTAGAGCTCGCAAAACGGTGAACGGTGGCGCGATCGGATTTGAATTCCGACCCCGGGATCTCCCAGAAATAATTTTTGAAGTTTCACCATCAGTGTGGGCGCATCGAAAGGCGTGCAGGCGATCGGCACGTTTTTCGGGGTAATCTGGACCCCTCGTTGCATCCGGATTGATTTTAGTTGTGTTTTGGGGATTTAGGTCTTTCCCGTTCTTTTTGTTATTTGGGCGTTAAGTTATTTTGGGTGCGTGCGGGTTGGAAAACCCAAGTCCTATTTCCCTCTTCTCAAGAAATCGACCGAGGGAACCAAACCGAGAAAGGGAAAATCGCCCATCCTCTGCGGGAGTGATCGAGCAAGGAGACGAGGAGGGGACGATTATTTTTCTTACTCCTTCTCCAACGAATGAAGGTGAGTGGTTCCTTTTTCTGGTTTTTCGTTTGGGGTTTTCCTTTTGTCGTCGTCGTGGGCAATACAGGGTGTTGAACGGGAGGCCGCCGCCGCCGTCGTTGGACGGGAGGCCGCCGCCGCCGTCGTTGGACGGGAGGCCGCCGCCGCCGTTAGCATGCCCACGGGGCCGTCACCGGAGTCACACGGGAGCGAAAACGGAGTAAAATCGCGAAACCGGAGCCGCGGGGGGCGAAATTAGGGTTTACTGTTCCCCCCGTACGGCCGCATTGCTGCGCGGTCCACAGGAGGAGGCGTGCACCCGGCGTACGGCTCCCGGGCCCATGGGGCGCGGACCCGGCGCACGAATGCGTGCGCCAGGCCGCGCGGTCCACAGGGCCCGGCGTGCACCCGGCGCACAGTTCCCGGACCCGGCACCGCGGACCCGGCGCACGAATGCGTGCGCCAGGTCGCGCGGTCCACCGATCGGGCGTGCACCCGGTGTACGCGTTCACAGCCCCACCGCGTGGACCCGGCGCGCGCTTCAGCCCGTGCGCGGCCCGGCCCAAGCCGCAATGGCGCACCGCAGTCGCGTGCACCCGGTCTGCGGCCGCAGGCACTGTAGCGGTGAGCCCGGTCCGCGATACGGGCCGTGCTCCAGCGGCCCACCGTGCGGTGCGCCCGGTCTGTGCCGCCGCCGCTTTTTGTCGTGGACCCGGTCCACGCAGGTACCCGTGCACCAGACTGCAGCCCGGAAGCCCAGAAGCTCCGTTTATGACCCGTTTCGTCCCGTTTTTGAGTGTTTTTGACCGCGACGACATTTTTAACAATATTTTTCACTGTAGCCGTTCCGGGCACAAGGCGGGAGTGTTTTAGCTGGAGTTTTCTACGCATCTTCTTTTACGTATTTCAGGTGGGTACATCTTTAGAACCCCTTTATGTACAATCTCGTTACTGTCATGATTATCATGTGGTGTGTACTCGGTTCATTATTATTGGTCTCATTCTGGGTACTTGGTTCATTATGGTGGGTTTTATTTTGGTACTTAGCAACGAATTCCGGCGGTCGCTTTTATTCTTAATTTTACATCACGTTGCTAACATGATAGTGGGTACACCCTTAGAATCCTTTTATGCGCAATATCGTCACATTCATGTTTATTATGCGGTGGGTTTTCTTCGGGGTGTTTAGCGTCGGTTTCCGGCGGTCGTTTTCCTTTCGATAGTACATGCTAGCGGGTTACCTTCGAGTACACGTATTATTGCTTTACTTTTGGTTATACATGTTAGCGGGTTACTTTCGATCACACATGTTGCGGTTTTACTTTCGATTATATATGTTGCCGTTTTACTCTTGTTATATATTTTGAGGCTAACATGATGGTGGTTATGGTTACTTGGCTCGAGGCTGCAGCACGCGCACCCGCGGTTTGGCCACCGCAAAGGGTGCGCTTTTCCGGAAAAGTGGTCTATGACCCGTGTATACCCACGAGGTGACGTAGTGGGGCCCCTTATTAGTTGTGGGGTTGAGGCGCCGAGGTGCGAGCGGTGCGACCCGTCGGTTTAGTTGCCCGACGTGGTCGGATTTTTGCAGGAACGGTACGACCCGTCGGTTTAGTTGCCCGACGTGGTCGGATTTTGCAGGTACGGTACGGCCGTCGGTTTAGTTGTCCGACGGGGCCGGGTATAGCAGGACACAGGTGTACAGGTTACCGTCCCCCCCTTGAGAGGGTGGTTGCTCCGGTTGTCTTCACGGTTTGTTTTATTATTTTCTCCTGCTCTGCTATTATTAGTCACTGACTTCCCACTTCGTGACAGGGTTCAGGCGAGAGGAGAGGTAGGCGGCGGTGAGGACGGGGCGGAAGCGCTGGGTCGTTGGGGACCCTGGATTGTATTTCCTCTTTCCTTCTGGCATTTCATTTACATTGTAGTTAGGTGTGAGGTTCTCGATACCCTCGTGGGGTCGACATGGATGTCGGTATTTTGTTATCCTCTTATGCATTACTTTTCCTTTTATTTCTGTTGGCCATTTGAAAAAGAAAAAGGCAAAACCGAAGAAAAGATTGCAAAAACCGTTTTTAAAATCTAAGTGTCGTGTGGGCACTGGTTTCAAAACCCTGTGGATTTATGGATTGCGAAACGAATTTCAAAACTGGGGTGTCGTGTGGGCACCGTTTTCAAAACCTTGTGGATTTATGCTGATTTTGAAAACTAGTCTTCAAAACGTAAGTGCCGGGTGGGCGCTCTTTTAAAACTGTGGATTTATCTTTTCCAAACTGATCGGCCGTGTACCTTAATGAATTAGAATGCTGGTTGTATGTTAACAATTGTTGTGATTGAATGGTTGTATATGTTTGGGTTATGTACTGAATGCTACGCCGTGCACATACAGGGGGGGGCTCTGTCCGTTTACAGAGAGATCCTGTATGTGCGGCGGGTCTGGGCACGCGCGGGGAAGAGGGGTTTCCTTACTTTCAAAAAAAAAAAAAAAAAAAAAATCTTTCGTCGAACGTACGACTTTTGCAAACCGTTTCCGCTAAAACAAACCCCCGGGGCGTGACAGTGGCACCGCCCTGGTGCACGCCCGCGCGGTGCACTGCTCCCCTGCCCGCGCGCCGCGCGGCTGCCCGCGCCCTGCCCGCGCCCTGCCCGCGCCTGCGCCGCCTGCCCGCCGCCGCTGTGCCGCCTGCCCGAGGCCGCGCCGCCGCCCGCCGGCGCTGCCCGCCGCCGGGAACACTGTTCCGGCGGTGAACAGTACCCAAGCTCAAAAAAATTAAGTAGATAGTCCATTTGAAGCGTTTTCGCGCGCTGAATCCAAATTCGCCGTCCGTTTCGCCAAATTCCAACCCGATAATTCGCCGGAGGCTCCCGGAAAGGTATTTTCAATCCGAATTTCGCGCCGAGCCCAAATTTGATATCCGATTTGCGCGAAAGCACTTCTAAACATCCGACGGGGTCCCCCGATCACCCGCGTGATCCATTTTAAGTCCAAAGTCCAACACTAGTGTCCAATCGTGCCCTAAACACCTCCCGCACACCGCTTAGGCCTCCAGTAGCCACCCTAATGCACCGAAACAGCTCTGCGGAGATCCAGGTCATCACAGATTCGGTGACAGACTGGCCCCGACCGACCACGGTGACGGAAATTCGAAGCATCCTGGGATTGGCCGGGTATTACCGGCGCTTCGTGGAGGGCTTCTCCAAGATAGCCACCCCCCTAACCCGTCTGACAAGAAAGGGGGAAAAGTTCATCTGGACGGATAAGTGCCAGAGAAGCTTCGAGGAGCTTAAGGATAGGTTGACGCGAGCCCCGATTCTCGCCCTGCCAGAGCCAGGGGAGGATTACGAAGTATATTGCGATGCGTCGCGAAATGGATTGGGTGGAGTACTCATGCAACGGGGAAAGGTCATAGCTTATGCATCAAGGCAGCTCAAGGAGTATGAGCGGAATTACCCCGTGCACGATTTGGAACTCGCAGCGGTGGTGTTTGTCCTCAAGCTTTGGAGACACTACCTGTATGGGGCACACTGCAATGTGTACTCAGATCATAAGAGTCTCAAGTACCTCTTCACCCAAAGGGAGCTAAATCTGCGACAAAGGCGGTGGCTTGAGCTATTAAAGGACTACGATCTAACGATCCACTATCACCCGGGAAAGGCCAACGTGGTGGCCGACGCCCTGAGTCGCAAAGGACAGGCCGTGGAGGCGGATGTAAGCGCCATTACACGGCAGGATAGTCTGATTGCGGAATTTTCGCGATTAAGACTAGAGGTAGTACCGGCAGGGACAGTCGCACAGCTTCTGACATTGGTGGTCAGACCTACTCTGCTGGACAGGATTCTCGAAGGCCAATCGACTGATAATCAGCTCCAGCTGGTGCGGAGTAGAATAACCGCCGACAAGGAGAGCGATTTCATGGTGAACTCCGACGGCACGATACGATTTCGGGGACGAATCTGCGTGCCGGATCTACCGGAGCTCAAGGAGGAGATTCTGCGGGAGGCGCATGCTGCCCCATATGCAGCGCATCCCGGGGGAAACGAAGATGTACAAGGACGTCAAGCAAACCTTCTGGTGGCCCAAAATGAAGGGAGACGTGACGCGATTTGTGGCACACTGCCTGGTGTGCCAACAGGTGAAGGCCAAGCACCAGCGCCCGGCAGGAAAATTGCAACCGTTACCGGTGCCCGAGTGGAAGTGGGATATGATCACCATGGATTTTGTGACCGGATTCCCGAGATCGCCACAGGGACACGATGCGATATGGGTGGTCGTGGACCGATTGACGAAATCGGCCCACTTTTTGCCCATACACACGACGTGGACTCGGGAACGACTGGCACAAACATATATCGATGAAATAGTAAGGTTGCACGGAGTACCGACATCCATCACGTCGGACAGAGACACACGTTTTGTGTCGAACTTTTGGCGAAGCTTGCAACAAGCGATGGGGACCAAGTTGCACTTCAGCACAGCTTTTCATCCGCAAACCGATGGGCAATCAGAGCGGGTGATACAGATCGTGGAGGACATGCTTCGAGCATGCGTTCTGGACTTGGGCGAAGGGTGGGCACGGTGTTTGCCCCTGGTGGAATTTGCCTACAATAACAGTTACCAGGCCAGTATTCAGATGGCGCCGTACGAGGCACTGTACGGGCGCCGCTGTCGGTCTCCAATATGCTGGGACGACTTAGGTGAGCGAAAGTTTCTGGGCCCAGATTTGGTGGAGGAGACCGAAGCAAAGGTGCGATTAATTAAGCAAAGGCTACTGACCGCCCAGAGCAGGCAGAAGAGTTACGCGGACAACAGACGCCGAGACCTAGAGTTTATGGTGGGCGAGCATGTGCTGCTCCGGGTTTCACCCTCCAAGGGAAACCGGCGTTTCGGCATAAAGGGAAAGCTAAGTCCGAGGTACGTGGGACCGTTCGAAATCCTGGAGCGCGTAGGACCGGTGGCATACCGCTTAGCCCTGCCACCGAACCTCGAACGAGTCCACAACGTCTTCCATGTTTCAATGCTCCGGAAATACCTGGCAGACCCCTCTCATGCCTTGGATGCCTCCACCATCGAGTTGCGAGAGGATTTGAGCGTCGAGGAGACGCCGGTGCGGATTTTGGCAAGAGAGGACAAGAAGTTGCGCAACCGAACAATCCCCTATGTGAAGGTCCAGTGGAGCAACCACGACGAGCGCGAGGCGACGTGGGAACTGGAGTCGAAAATGAGGGAATGCTTTCCTGAGGTGTTTAGTGAGGATTGAGCTTAAGTTTCGGGACGAAACTTTTTATAAAGTGTGAGTGGTGTAGTGACCCGACCCTTAGGGGTATTTTTGAACTCACATGTAATCGCTTAAGCCTTAAGCGAAATAAAATTATTTAATTTTCAAAAGTCGGCCGGGACAAGGTGTGTGTATTTTTCTGCGATAGAGCGCGAAAAACGATGACCGACGGTGCGATCGGATTCGAAATCCGATGTCGGGATCTCCCGGAACGGGATCCTTAGCGACGCGGTAATTAGTCACGCTTCGAAAACCGTGCAAAAATATCTTGCACCCGTTAGAGATAGGTGGGTTATCTCGTAGGGGATAATTAATTAATTAATAATCAATTATCCGGTGACGGAAATTTAAATCCTCCTACGTACGAATAAAAGGGGGGATTTTATCTCGCGGATTGGATAAGAGATAAAATCCAGATACTTAAATTTGGAAATTTATCTTTCCAAGATTATTTAATGAAGGGGATTAAATAATCGGTGACCGGGATTTGAAAATTGGAAATTTAAATAATCGATGATTTAAATCCAAGTGGGAATTTATCCCCCATGATTATTTAATGAAGGTGATTAAATAATCGGTGGCCAGGATTTAAAAGGGTGAAGATTTTATCTCGTAAGTCAGATATTTATTTGAGAAATAGAAACAGGATGTTTTGGGTTTTCCTAGTTACGCACGTGTAAGATAAAGCGGATATTAATTAAATAATTAAGTAATAGGGTTATCGGTAAGGACTAATCAATTAATAAATTAATTAATCGGAGTCAAAATATCCGAAAGGATTTTGGACGGTGCGTATGCGTGAAATTGGATAAATAGATAATGAGATCTATTTATTCCCCCGTTTACCGAACGAAACCCTATTTTTAAAAACACCGCCTCCTCAAACCCTCCTCTTTCGTGCGTACCGAAACCCCAACCGGTGAGGAAAAGGAAAGAAAAGAGAGAACGGAACCCTAACCGGAGGAAGGAGAAGGAAAAGAGAAGGAGCCGATCGTCCCAAACGCCGACCCGAAGGCAAGAAACACGACCGGACACCTTCCCGACGATCTCCGGTTAGTAGAATATTTTTTAGTAATTTTTCCGGATTTTTCCTGTCGCCTTTTCGTCAATTTCTTGAGTTTCTCCGCCGTCCCCGTTACCGTCGCCGTCGTCGTAATTGTGCTAGACGGACGGAACGGACGGCGGAGACGCGCGGTGCCGCTAGGGCATCGCGCGGGGAGGGGGAAAACAATCGCGGACGACCGGACGCCGCCGCAAGCGGCGACGGCGCCGCGCGGGTCGCACCCGCGCGGGCGCCGCGCGGACACCGCGCGGGCGCCGCGCGGGGCGCCGCGCGGGGTGCCGCGCGGGCGCCGCGCGGTCACCCGCGCGGGGTGCCGCGCGGGCGCCGCGCGGGCACCCGCGCGGGCGCCGCGCGGGCGGACCCGCGCGGGCGCCGCCCGGGCACCCGCGCGGGCGGCCCCGCGCGGGCGCCGCGCGGGCACCCGCGCGGGTGCCGCGCGGGCGGCCCCGCGCGGGAGCCGCGCGGGCACCCGCGCGGGGTGCCGCACGGGCGGCCCGCGCGGGCGCCGCGCGGGCGCCGCGCGGGCGGCCGCGCGGGCGCCGCGCGGGCGGCCGCGCGGGCGCCGCGCGGGCGCCGCGCGGGCGGCCGCGCGGGCGCCGCGCGGGCGCCGCGCGGGCGCCGCGCGGGCGCCGCGCGGGCGCCGCGCGGCGGCCGCGCGGGCGCGCGCGCGGGCGCCGCGCGGGCGGCCGCGCGGGCGCCGCGCGGGCGCCGCGCGGGCGGCCGCGCGGGCGCCGCGCGGGCGCCGCGCGGGCGGCCGCGCGGGCGCCGCGCGGGCGCCGCGCGGGCGCCGCGCGGGCGCCGCGCGGGCGCCGCGCGGGCGCTGCGCGGGCGGCCGCCGCGCGGGCGCCGCGCGGGCCCGTGTCCGCACGGGCACCGCGCGGACACCGCGCGGGGCACTCTGCGGGCGCCGTCCGCGGAGCCACGCCGCGCGCGGCTCCTACGACGGCGACGGCCGCTCAAGGCAAGGGTGTCCCGCCGGACAGCGGGACGGTGCCGGACTCTTCGTACATAATAGAGTGGGGTATTTCTGTTGCAATATGTTAGTATGTATTCTGATCTTAGTATCCGTGCGGACTTTTATAGGTCCAGGTGCGCAGCGGGAGAGTGCAGAGGGCTCGGGTGACCCGTCTTCTCTCCAACCAGGTGGGTAGGGTTGCTATAAGTGCAACAAGTGCAGTAAGTGCATTTATCGCCATTAAAGTACTCTTAAATTTACCTAACAAAGTAGATGGACAGTTTAACCTTTCGCTTAATGATGTTTTATCTAACAATTTAAGCGGCTGCGGTCGCGGTGCTCACCACACGCCAATCTTGGCCATCCGGTTTCGGATGCTGCACGTACACCGGCGGATCGGGCCACCGCATGGTGTACTTTTCCGGAAAAGTGGTCTTTTTGACCCGTGTGCCTCACAAAGGGGTGGGAGCCGTGAGGACCCCTTCACGGCAGCTATAGGGGCCGCACTAGCCCCGTGAAGAGGTTAAAAGCATCAAAAGGTGTTTGTGCACGAGGGGGGACTTTAGTCTCCCCGACAGGTACTCTGGGGTTGGTGCCCAGCTTAATTAATAAATAATCTGGGGTTGGTGCCCAGTTTAAAATATGCACAGGGGTTTAACGAAAGGTTACGGTGTACTCGGTGTTTTCGGTTCGTTTTTCCTTCCTTGATACTATTAGACATCTACTTTGTTTGTCACTGACGTTACCCACTCCGTGACAGGTACTGCTACTAGGTGCGTCAGCCGGGGTGACGGTGGGGCTGCGTCGTGAGGACCGTAGTCGGACACTTGGTTATTATGATTATATCTCATTTCCTTTTTCGTATAAATACTTAATTTGCTTGTGGATGGCTTTAGTTGTGAACATGTATTAATTAGCTCTGTGGATGAGTTGTATTCTTATGTTTTAATTACGTTTAGTGGCGTTCCTTTTATGCGGCATGTTTTCATGATAAATTAAAGTATTGCGAAAATGTTTCTCAAAACGAAGTGCCGTGTGGGCACGGGTTTTGCAAACGCTGGGTTTTATCCTTTCCAAACACTGACGCCGCTTTATAAACTTGCTTTAATTGGTGATGAATGTCTACGGTATGGTTGTTGGTTGGTGATTAATGTGTGATGAATTGTATGTTGTAAATGAGACGCCGTGCATATACAAAGGAGACTCTGTCCGTGGACAGAGTGAATTTGTGTATGTGGCGGTCTGGCACGCACCGGGGTTGAGGTTTATATCACCTTATTAAGAAAAAAAAAATAGACACGCAATTTTCCGCTTTAAATGACTCAAAAACCCCCGGGGGCGTGACAGTTTTGTGCTGTGAGTTATTGGTGAGGCTTGTGTCTCGTGTTTCACGTGAGCTGATCAGCTGAGTCGTCGAGAGTGCTCCGACTGTTGTGCGAGATGTTTGTGGATTCTGAGTCTTTCCGTTCTGAGCGTGAGCGTGGATTTTGGACTATAGCCTGCAGTGCCACTTTGAGCTCGACAGAGTGCGCGGATACCTTCTTCCTCGGTGTGGTCGCTCCCCACGAGAGCCACGCCCGGGGTGGATTTGCTACTTTTGTATCGCGACTTGTCGACGCCGTCCCTCTGACTGGGCCAGTTAGTGGCAGTCACGGACCCAGTCCCTCTGGCTGGGCCAGTTAGTGGTAGCTACGGACGCCCTACGTAAGTCTGGTCCTCCGGGATGTCACGGCAGTAGGTAGGCGCAGGTTTGACTGGACCCTATGCGGCAGTCAGTATAGATTGGGTGACTGTACTGTGTAAGTTAGTAGATGCATCATGTCTCCATCTGTTTCATTTTCTTGAGCATCTAGATAGAGGCATAGTAGCTGTAGAGTTACTTTTCCAGCCCTTTCATTTCAGTATTATTATTGTTACTTTATGCCTCTAGTAGACTTAGTGGGCAGACCGTCGGGCTTGTTGGCGGCACCCACTGAGAACTACTTGGGACGTAGTTCTCACACCCGTCGTGGTGTCTTTTCCCACAGGGACTTCTACTCCTGTTCCAGTTGCTCCTGTTGCTGCTTCTTCTGATCGAGGTAAGGGAGTCGCGAGCTAGATCCCTACCAGTCGTCGTCCTGAGAGTAGATGTACCCTTATTACTTTTGAGAGTTCATGTTGAGAGAACTTTGTAGTGAGGTATAGAGTTGTATTTATTTTACTGCTCGAGAGATTTCTGTATTTTGGTGAGGTTGGATTGTATTATTTGAGAGTTGTAGTTGTTCACTTAGTTTTTATTTCTAGCAGTTTTACTTTCAGCTCTGATATCTGTATAGTATAGTTGATCTTTTGCAGGTTAGTCGCTTCGTCTATGCGGGGCTTCCCGTATGGGCGGCGGATCTGTTGGCGAGCCCGGGTCGCAGTTTCGACGCCGGGGCGTGACAGATTAGGTGGTATCGGAGCCTAGGTTGTAGGTCATTATGGACTTAGAAACCCTAGGCTTGTGGATGGACATTAGGATGACTTCGTGAGAGTCGTGACTTTTAGCGAGAGTCCTGATTGAGTGATTTACCTCTCCGAAGGGACGAGATGAGTGATCGGCATGTTTATTCTCCTAAGCGATTATGTTGGCTGCAGACAACATAATGCTAGGGAATGGATGACATGTCGTAGACTTTCGCTGGATTGGGTCGAGTGTTGTTTGGTACTGTCCTGATGTTTGCTTGTGTGTGCAGGTGGGCACGATGCCTCCCCGACGCAGGGTACAGACGCGTTCTCAGCCTTTCCCCGCCGACGAGCCTGGGCAGGAGGAGCCAGCACAGGGTCAGCAGAGTGAGGTGCCGGAGCTTCAGGCTCAGATGGCTCGGTTGTCAGAGGCTGTACGGCGCCATGAGGAGGCTACACGGCGCCAGGAGGAGGCCATGGGTCGGTTGATGCTTATGTTGGAGCAGAGGGTATAGCCAGTTGTAGCACCCCCAGGGAGTTTCCCCGCACCTTCGTCGCCAGCTGTGGCACCCCCAGTTGTACCAGCAGTGCCGGCAGCCCCTTTTGCACCAGAGACCGGTAGACAGCCGTTCGGGACGGCAGGGCAGTTGACCCGAGCAGAGCAGGGAGAGGTGGTGGATTTGTTGTTGAGATTCTGTCAGTTTAACCCACCTCGTTTTTCGGGACAGAGTTCGGAGCCGTGGGAGGTAGAGTCGTGGATCACGGCTATGGAGCGCCATTTCGAGAGCCTATTTATCGAGGAGCGATTTCAGGTCCTATTGGCGACTCACTTTTTGGAGCGCAACGCCGAGGCTTGGTGGCGTCGTGTTCGGCCAGTTGGTCCACCTGGGACCCAGCTGCTTACTTGGACGGAGTTCCGCGGTCTACTTCTTGGAGCATTCTTTTCGGAGAGCGTCAGGCAGAGGTTGGAGGAGCGGCTGAGGAATCTCCGACAGGGAGATCGGCCCGTGCATGAGTACATCGCAGAGTTCAACCAGTTGTTGGCTTGTGTACCCCACGCGGCTAGGGATGAGGTGTAGAGTACCGGAATTTCGGATAGCGCACCGACCTTGCATGATGGCGTGGTGCGGGGAAATCGCTTTGAGCGTGTTCCATTTTGGATTACAGTTGAGTTCGGGTCGACTCGGATCTACGCGGAAGCCCCAGGTCGATTCGGGGTTTTCCGGGCATTGTCCGTCGTTGAGGACTGGTTTTGGGGAAGCCTCGACTTCACAGTGGAGTGCAGAAAATTTAGGAATACTTGGAATAGGTGTACTTTGAGATTACAGCGGAGTTCGGGAGGTTCCGGACTGACGCGGAGGACCCGAAGGTGAAAAGTGAGTCGGAATTGACAATTTTGGAGTCGGTTTTTGGATTGAGCACCCCGACTCCACAGTTGAGCTTTTTGAGTTGGAAAAATTATGGACATGTGTATTTTCAGATTACAGCGGAGTTCGGGAGGTTCCGGGCCGGTGCGGAGACTCCGAAGGCAAAAAGTGACTTGAAGTTGGCTAATGAGGAATTTAATTAATTAATTTAAATTATTTGCCTAAAGTCTTTCCTGTAGTGTATTAAAGAAAGAAAATGAATTAGTGAAAGAAGGATTGGATTTAATGGATTTAATATTAAGGGTGTTAGATATTTTGTGGTGAGGGGAATATTTTATTATTCTTCCCTCCACCCTTAATTAGTGGCCACCACTAATTAAGTAGTGGCCACGTCTCCTCTCTTCTCCAACCTGCAACAGAGGAAATCCAAAGGAATAGAGGAAAGAGAGAAAGTGAGAAAAGAGGGAAGATGAAGAGGAAAAGAAGGAAAAGAGAAGAAATGGAGAGGGTGATGGTGTGTTCTCCTGCTTGTAGCCGTGGGTGGCCGTGCGGCGCGCGTGCGGGGACTTCAATGAGGTATGCATTTGTGCAGTTTTTAGAGAGAGAGAGAGAAAGAGAGTGAAATAGCTTGGATTAATGGGTTTTTTTTTAGGATTCTTGGGTTCTTGATGGATTTTTGTGATGGAATGGGAATTATGTAAATTGTGTTTTGTGAACATGGGTTTAATTAAGCTGCAGCATGGGTGTGTGTGCAGAGAGATTATGGAGGGTGTTGTGGATACTTGGGGCTTGCATTTGTGTGAGTTATATATTTAATTTGTTCTGAAACCTCCATTTGTGAAGCTTGGTCTTGACTGGTTGAGCATCCCTCTACGTCGCGTTTTCTTCCAGGAGGGCTCCCGAGCTGTAGGAGTGGAATTTCTGGGCCATTTTTGCGGCGTTCTCTTCTCAATCTCGAGAACTCCAACTTTGATAGTGAAGAGGAAGCCTAGTTGAAGCTGGAAGACAGGTAAAATTAGTGATCTTTGCAGCGTTGATTTTCTGCTCGGATTTCTGCGCAGTAGTTAGTGTTTTTGCTACCCTGGGATGTACAATTGGAATTTTGAGGTGATTTTTTTTGGGAAATTTTCAGGATTCAAATATCTCCAACTTTCGTGTTTATTGAAGTTTCTAAATTGGGCTCCAAGATAGGTAATTGAGGCCATCTCTGGGATGTATGTACACAGTTGAGGTTTTTGTTTCAGCTTTGAGTTATGTGCAGTGTTTGTACCCTCTAGGGTTGTAGGGATGGACTCTTGAGCTCGGCCTTATGGGGATTTCACCAGAACTTAATAATCTATAAGTTTTATATTGAAGAGAAGGTTTAATTCCTGCTGCTAATAAGGTAAATTAAGCCATCTTTGGGACTTTTGTGAACAACTGAGATTCTGGATGTGGTTTTGAGCAATGTTCAGTGTTTTTGCTCCCTAGGACTGAAGAAGTGGAATTTTAAGCTGATTTTTGCGGGGAATTCATCAGGACTCAGAGACCTACATTTTTTATATTAAAGAGAAAGGCTAAATCTTTCTACAAATCAGGTGAATTTCATCATCTTTGGAGCCCTTGGTTCAGATTTCAGTTTTGGACAGCATGTAGTAATCTTGGCATATCTTTTTTCTCCTCTTTATGAAATGGTGAATTTCAAGTTGGGTAAGTTTCTAGACTTCAAGAGGAACAATTTAATACCTTACTCTTGAAATTTGGATAAGAATTGGTGTACCATATTTAGTCCTCTTTGTAGTACATTGTTGCTGAAAACCTGCATGTATATTGGGAATAACTTATGTACCTAATTGGACTTTGGACTTTAATTATTGCATGCATTGGAATAAGTATCTAAGTGCAAGCGATTTATGTTGTAATGGACTTGATGTGCAGATTCTTTTAATGGATTCAGATTTATGAAGTGGGCTTATATGAGCTTGATTTTGTGTAAGCTGCTAGTGTTGTTGGTGGAGCTCCTTGGCGGCCTTTTTCTCTTCTACTTTAATCAATGTGTACCGGAGGTGAGTCGGAGTTTTCGGTGTACTTGGGCCCTTGTTGTTTTGTGACTTTGGCCATGGACTGACCCAGTTGCGCGCAGGTCTTTGTGTGAACTCGACGGGATTATTTGAGCTTCCGGGGGATCTTTCGTGGTTCGCGGCAGTGCGCGCGCGGCGCGGCTTTCGGTTTTTCCTCCGTTTGAGGGTTCGGCGCTTCCCCGACTTCAGCGTTGCCTGCGAAATGCGATCCAGGTGGGTTGGAATTTCTCCGAAATATATGGAATGCCCTCTAAAGCTTCTGTAAGCATGTTGATCATATTTAGCTTAACTGTTTTATTCTCTTGATTCTGATAGTTGTCTGGAAATTATAGGAATAATTTCCTGAGCCCTGTTATCTCTTACCATGATTTAGAGGCCATTCGACACTAGACAGCTTATTTTCTTGAGATTCGGGACCTATCTGGACCTACATAGTAATTTTATAATCGATTTCAAGCGGAACTCAGATTTTAAAAAGGGCTTTTAAATATTTAGAGCATTAGGAATGGTCCAGGTAGTTCGAGGTGCATGTATACTCGTGCCGTGGGGCCGGGTAGATCTTTTGAGCATTGTGAGTCGGCTTTCTAGTGTCATGAGAGGGTTTTAGCATTGTTTCAGTGCGGGGGCAGAAGCTATGGGCGGCTATGCCTGCAGTCTGTTCTTGTTTGATAGGGTTGTAGGTGGCAGTCGTTCAGAAATTTCCAGGCCTCCCGTGTGAGAGATTGAGAATTTGTTCCCTGATTAGTTCACTCTAGATCCTGGGTTATGTTTCTGATTTAGTGGTGGAGGTGGTTCTCCCACTTAGTTCTGTGGATATTTGGGGTTCTGGCAGATCGAGTCGCGGAGGTTTTCCGACTCAGCCATGGTCGTGCATTATCAGATTGAGTCGTTGAGGGATTCTCCGACATAGCTGTGAGAGTGTTCGGGTTATTCATGATCGAGTCGAGGTTCTTTTCCGACTGAGTGGTGTTTTGAGCTTTGAGATACCGATCTGTTTGATCGTGGACTATAGCCTGCATGTGCCGTTTATGAGACAGTGAGACAGATGTGATACTTGAGTTCGGTGGGGTCGCTCCCCTCGAGCTACGCCCCGGGTGCGATGATGATACCGAGCCTGACGAGGCTGCGATGATGCGACTAGTTGATACACTAGAGTTCGCTTGAGATAGTCAGACAGGACGCCCCACGTAAATCCCGTCCTCATGTGGATGTGTGGTAGTGGGCAGGTGCGTACCTAGTCGACAGGCGCAGGCTTGACTGGACCCTATGTGGCAGTCATAGAGATTGGGTGTTATTGAGCGGGTGGGTTCATATTATGATCTTAGAGGGTTTTCCTTTGATCATTGATACTGAGGTATCTTAGTAGTAGAGAGTGTATGCATATGGTAGTATTGGTAGAGTTCCTTTTTGAGCTTTATGTTTTAGACTTTCTAGCTGTAGTTTTCTATTCAGCTTACCATTGTTTATCTATCTACCTATCTATCTGCCTATCTATCTGTTTTGCCTCCAGTAGACTTAGTGGGCATACCGTGGATTTTTGGGACGGTACCCACTGAGATCTACCTTTGCAGTAGATCTCACACCCGCTGCGGTGACAGGTTGAGGCAGTTGTCCCGGCTTGGTGCGTACGGAGACAGCAGATTGAGGTGAGGACGCAGCCGATTAGTTCCTTACCAGCATTGAGAGTCAGAGGTAGTTGTACCCGGGATACATATTTATATTATTTTTTTTGGGTTCCACTGTTGTACTGAGAGGGTGAGGCTTGCAGTTTACTTTCTTTTGAGGGACTGTATTGAGGATTTTTGGATTAGTGGAGCCTTATTTACTTCAGCTGTTAGATATTTATTTTTGTTAGCTACTAGTTTTATTTTCAGCTCTGATACATGTGTAGCTTTAGATCTTTTGCAGGGTAGACGCTTCGTCTGTACGGCAGTTTCCGTACAGATGGCGGATCTGTTGGCGAGCCCGGGTCGCAGTTTCGACCCCGGGGCGTGACAGGTTTAGAATGTGACACCCCCGGAATTTGGATTAGTCCTCTATATAAATGATATAATAGGACTAAAGCTCTAACCCGGCTATAGCATTTTGGATGGTAGCAAGATCCAAGAGGAACATGAGAGTTAAGCGTGCTAGAGCTAGAGTAGTTCTAGGATGGGTGACCCCCTGGGAAGTGGGGCGTCACAGTTGGTATCAGAGCCATTCACCAGCCGGAAATGTGAGATGAGTCTCGGCTGAGCCAGGGTTATATAGCGGGTAGAGCGAGGCTCCCCGGCTAATGACCGTTGTGAGTGGAGTGCAGCTCCTCACAAGGTCGGCTAAGGCTAGCGAGACGAGTCTCACATCGCCTGGTGCTTGTGAGTGTGCTTGAGCCTGACGTGGACGTCAGGGTTTAAAGGGGGGAAGAATGTGACACCCCCGGAATTTGGATTAGTCCTCTATATAAATGATATAATAGGACTAAATCTCTAACCCGGCTATAGCATTTTGGATGGTAGCAAGATCCAAGAGGAACATGAGAGTTAAGCGTGCTAGAGCTAGAGTAGTTCTAGGATGGGTGACCCCCTGGGAAGTGGGGCGTCACATGAGGCGCACCGGATCTACATGTTTGAGCGAGGACTGCGCCGTGATATCTACTAGTTTGTCCGCTCGCAGAGATTGCAGACTCTGGATGCCTCTATGGAGCAGGCCCTCTATGTGGAGCACGGTGAGACGGTTATGGTCGGGGTGGCCCCAGCTCCCGTAGAGATTTCGAGGGCGAAGCGCCCCGCACTGGATGATGAGGGTCAGACGAGCCGGCAGGGACCTCCGAGACCTCCACGTTCTCATCCTGAGGGTCGTGGGTTTCGTAGGCGTCAGAGATCAGGTGGGCCGCCGCAGCAGCAGTATCGGCAGCAGCGACAGGAGCGGTGTGTCATCTGTGGTGGGCCTCATCCACCGTCGCAGTGTGATCAGAGACAGGGGCGGTGTTTCCTCTGTGGAGAGTTGGGACATTTCCGCGCAGCTTGCCCCCATGCCATTTTGTCAGTGCGGCCGATTGCGACAGCACCTCCCTTGCCTATTCTTGCAGCGGAAGCCCCTCCGGTACACCGTCAGACAGAGTGGGCCACGACGTCGGGACAGACGGGACGACGATCTGCAGCACCCAGTGGACGGGTTTATGCAGCCCTGGTGGAGGACACCCCCGCAGCAGATCATGTAGCGGCAGGTATGATTTTATTTCTGTTAGCTGAGTTGAGCTTTTCGTTACCGCTGCATTTTCTGCTTATTTAGTAGAGCATCTGCATCAACATCTTTGCACGGTTATGGGTTAGGAATTTCTGCTGCATGTTTTAGCGTTTGGATTCTTCCCTGTATCTCACTAGTAGAGGAGGATCGCTGTGTTTGATCAGTGCAGTTGAGACTTGGAACTTTACCTGCTGATGTGATGATTCAAGGATAGCTCCAGAACTTGGATTGAGCACACAGGTTGGACTGGTTGGTGCGGTGCAGTGCTACGACTGATAATGGAATGAGAGCTGTTACCCTTCTGCGAGTTGGACTGGAGGAGTTCATTTTCTCGGATTGCCGGCGTATCCTTCCAGTAGCATTGGCTTCAGCGGCATTGGTCAGACGCCACCTCAGGAGCAGTTGTGACGTTTAGGACTAGGGTTTGCGTCCTTAGGAGTCTCGTTAGTGGTAGCATTCGTTTGTAGCCACAGCAGGAACGGCACCAACACTTCCCTCCCTTTTTCCCGCCTTTGTACTGAAATTTACGAACAGGACGAAAACGTCGAAAGATTGCTCTAGAAATGGAGACAGTGCCCGAACCTGTTCTTGTTTGATTGGGGCGAAGGCACTGATCTTTCGAAATTTTCGGACTTTTCGCTAATTTCAGCTGTTTTCTCAATCGAGGGTTGTGGTTGATGACTCTCCTGCTGGTGGAGCCGTACCTTTCTTGCTAGTTTAGTGTTTGCGTCTTTGGTTGATTTGATTGTTTTAGTTTTGTTGTGGGTTGTTTTAGTTTTGGGGGCGAAACTTCCTTTTAGTGGGGGAGGATGTGAGGACCTGGTTCCCCGCGGGGGAGTTTTCTGGTTGTTTGGCAGCTTTCGAAGGCTTGTGTGGTGTGTTGGAGGTGTTTGTGCGCGATTTGGACACAAGTGGTGGATTTCGGGCTTAATTATGGATCACGGGAGTATTTGGAGGACCCGTCGAGTGTTTAGAAGTGATTTCGCGCGACACGGATGTCAAATTTGGACTCAGGGCGAAGTTTGGATAAAAGATCACCTCTTCGGATGCCTTCGGGAATTTTTAGAGATGGAATTTGGCAAAATGGATTTTAGAAATGGACCCGGCGCGAAAATCGGATCAAGTGGGCTTTCCGGGGGCCTTCGGCAAAATTTCGGTTGAGAATTTGGAGAAACGGACATCGGATTTGGATTCAGCGAGCGAAAACGGTGAAAATGGACTATTTATTTGCATTTTTCGGAGCCCAGATGTCGCGAACGGTTTTCGAGGTAGCTTGGTACTGTTCCGGCGGCCGGCGGCCAGCGGCGGTAGCGGCGGAGTGCGGCGGTGCAGGCGCGCGGGCAGGCGCGGGCAGGAGCGCGGTCCACCGCGGAGGCGTGCACCGGGCAAGGGCCACGTGGCGGCTCCCGGTTGGCCGGCGCAGCAGGCGCGGTCCACGGGAAAAGCGCGGTGTACGGTGGACCGGAGGGTGACACGTGGCGGCGTGTGGTTGATGCGGTCTAGCGCGCTCGGTGCACCGAGCTGGTGTGGCTCGCCTCGGGACGCATGCCCGACAGTGTGCGCAGGCGGCGCTGGCCCGCGCACGTGGGCGCGTCAGACGCGCGTTGACCGGGGAGCCGCCACGTTTCGCCTCCTCGTTGGGCCACGTGTCGCCCGCTGGGTGGCCCTGCACGGCTGTCCGCTGTGTTGTGGGCGACGTGGGGGCCCGTGGGAGATTCGGGCCTGCACAGTGTTGGGCCGGGCCCAACACTGTAGCAGCCCGAATCTTTCGGGCGCCCGAAAAAACGGACACATCCGTCATTTCTTGATTTGTTTTTCTGGGCCTATTTAAACGATCCGAGCCGCCTTGTTCACCTCTTTTCTTCCACTTCCGAGCTTCAAACTGAAGGGAGGTCTTCAGCAAAGTTGTTCCCCTCGCTGTGTAGCTTCCATCTGCAGAGTTTGGGGATTTTTGGGGGCACGCTTTTCGAGATTCTCATTTTCTTGGCGCGGCGCGACGCTCTTTCTTCGGTGTTTCTTCCGTCGCTCTTCGGTGCACGAGCTCCCCCGGCCTACTCCGACCATCTTTTTGAGCGATTTTTTCGCCATTGGATTTGCAACAGGTGAGGCTACGATTTTGGTTCCTCGCACATTTTCTGGTTTCGCGTTTTTCGAGGAGTTCTACCTTGCTCTCTGAGGACCTTGTTTGCTGTGTGGATTTTTGAGGGCAGCAGATTGATGGAATTTTATCTCCGCAACCGGGCATCGGATTGAGACGCTCTTATAAACTTTTTTCATCTACTCGACGCAAGGATCATCGTGGTATTTTTTTTGGAATTTCTTGAGAGCTTCCCGGAGGTATACATTTTCCTTCTTTAACTGTACAAGATTTTACAGTTATGTGGTTGTATGTTTTCGCGCGCCCGTATTGTGGAATTTATATCTTGGCCTACGAGACTCCGATTTGGACGTGCAGGTACTCGTTTTGAAGCTATCGACGCGTAGAATGCAGGGATATTTTATTTGGAATTTATTGAGCACTTTTAGCAGGTGAAATTTTGACTTCTTTGCAGCTGAAAATTCAGCGTGTGTTTTTGGGCAGATTTTTGGGATTTAAGTGTAACTGTAGCCTTTTGTTGTACCCAGGAGGGATTGTGGACTGTACTGGACCTGTTGGACATAAGAGTTGCTATTTTTATGGTTCTCTCAGCTGTGTGACCCCGGACAGTTAGCACCATCAGGTGGGTGGCTTTGCTTTCAAGATCTATGGACTGTGCTCTAATTCTATTGTTATAGAATCATGCATGATAGTGTTTGGACTGGGTAGCATGCTAGAATGTGAAGGTTAATATTCCTTGTAATTAACTGATGATCTCTTCTGCTTCCTTCTACCTGTTAAATATTTATTATCTTGGAACCTGACCTAGCACCCCCGCCATATGTTGCATGTGTAACCAGACCAGTAGAAAACCCTCACTTGGGCTAGGGTTCTTTATGTTTAGACATCCACACTGTTCTTTCATTCCTGGACTTAGTGTTATCCTCGCCCGGGTAGTGGGCCGAGCGGTCGGGACTTCTTTTTAGTGTGGGTTGCATTTGCACTCGTGCTTGGGAGCAGAGTGGAGTCTGGTAGTTGTAGTGGGTCGCTGATCTGTGCCGGGAGCCGTTTGGGTAAACGGTAGTCCCGGAAGGTCTTGTATCCCTGTTGGTGCTGTCGCCACTGTGTTAGTGGCAGTTGTGTGCTTGTATTAGCTGGACCTAGAACCCAGAACCTTTTTGACATACACATGATTTTTAGTGTATCTATGTTTTTCTTCCAAGCTTCGAAGGGCCGCTGAAGTCTGTTCTTGTTTGATTGGACAAAGGCATCAGCTCTTCGGGGTTTGGGTAAAACACTTATTTTCTAACTATTTTTCTAAAAAGAACTAAAATCATTAAATATGAATTTCTTCCAGATCAAAATGGTTTTCAATAACAAATGTCACCTGTTTCCTGTAATCTCCCCACTCGAAAGGGTTCGAGTGGTCTGGGTTCTAGGGGCCGTTCCTTCGTTCGGGACGGAAGCCGCGGGGGCCGAGCCTAGAACCTGTTCTTGTTGATAGGGTTGTACGCGTAGGTCTCCCGGGACTTTCGGGCCCTAGTTGGTGTCTTCTGCGTGTTGTACCGTGGTTGTTGTGTCCCCGAACTATAAGGGGTCGGGAACTTCGATAGGCGGAGCCTAGAGTCTGTTCTTGTTTGATAGGGTTCTAAGCACCGGCCTACCGGGTTTTGCGAACTCTTATGGTGTCGGTCTTTCCTGTGAGTTAGTGTTCTGTTGTGGGTCGATCCTGGCTGTGGAGTATCTCCAGCCAGTGTGTTTTGTGCTGTGAGTTATTGGTGAGGCTTGTGTCTCGTGTTTCACGTGAGCTGATCAGCTGAGTCGTCGAGAGTGCTCCGACTGTTGTACGAGATGTTTGTGGATTCTGAGTCTTTCCGTTCAGAGCGTGAGCGTGGATTTTGGACTATAGCCTGCAGTGCCACTTTGAGCTCGACAGAGTGCGCGGATACCTTCTTCCTCAGTGGGGTCGCTCCCCTCGAGAGCCACGCCCGGGGTGGATTTGCTACTTTTGTATCGCGACTTGTCGACGCGGTCCCTCTGACTGGGCCAGTTAGTGGCAGTCACGGACCCAGTCCCTCTGGCTGGGCCAGTTAGTGGCAGCTACGGACGCCCTACGTAAGTCTGGTCCTCCGGGATGTCACGGCAGTAGGTAGGCGCAGGTTTGACTGGACCCTATGCGGCAGTCAGTATAAATTGGGTGACTGTACTGTGTGAGTTAGTAGATGCATCATGTCTCCATCTGTTTCATTTTCTTGAGCATCTAGATAGAGGCATAGTAGCTGTAGAGTTACTTTTCCAGCCCTTTCATTTCAGTATTATTATTGTTACTTTATGCCTCTAGTAGACTTAATGGGCAGTCCGTCGGGCTTGTTGGCGGCACCCACTGAGAACTACTTGGGACGTAGTTCTCACACCCGTCGTGGTGTCTTTTCCCACAGGGACTTCTACTCCTGTTCCAGTTGCTCCTGTTGCTGCTTCTTCTGATCGAGGTAAGGGAGTCGCGAGCTAGATCCCTACCAGTCGTCGTCCTGAGAGTAGATGTACCCTTATTACTTTTGAGAGTTCATGTTGAGAGAACTTTGTAGTGAGGTATAGAGTTGTATTTATTTTACTGCTCGAGAGATTTCTGTATTTTGGTGAGGTTGGATTGTATTATTTGAGAGTTGTAGTTGTTCACTTAGTTTTTATTTCTAGCAGTTTTACTTTCAGCTCTGATATCTGTATAGTATAGTTGATCTTTTGCAGGTTAGTCGCTTCGTCTATGCGGGGCTTCCCGTATGGGCGGCGGATCTGTTGGCGAGCCCGGGTCGCAGTTTCGACGCCGGGGCGTGACATTGCTCTCGAAAAAACCCGAAAAAAACCAGAGAAAAGAGGGTCGGGAGGCCTATTTATAGGCCCAGCCAAAAATCCCATTTTCGAATTTTCGGGCCGAGAATCCAGGCGACCGAAATGTTTCGGGACCAAAAACGCACCCGGCCCGGCCCACTCGACGAGCGCTCGAACGCGCCTAGGCGCGACGCGTGTCCGGAACACGGGTAGCGGCGCCCAGCCGCTCGGGCGTTGCCGCGTGTCCCGTGCGGGGCGGCGGGGTGAGTGGAGCCCACCAATGACAGGGCACCACGTGGCGCCCGCGTGCGCTGCCTCGCCCGCCACGCCAGTCGGCCGCGCCCACTGGCCGCCTGCCACGCTTGCGCCCCCCCGCCACGCGCCCACTGGCCGCCTGCTCCCCTTGCTGCGTGGACCGCGCGCGTGTGAGCCAGCCCACCCGGGGCCGCCACGTGGCCTGCCCCGGTCCAGGCGCGCCCCACGCGACTCCGTGGACCGCGCCGTGTGCGCCGGCCAATCCCCGGCTGCCACGTTGCTCTCCCGCCGGTCCATGGCTCCCCCGTGGATCAAAATGCACCGAAAACTTCCGGTTGTCCATTTTTTTGCATCCGGACTCAGAAAAATGTAAATAAATAGCCATTTTTCAACGTTTTTCTGCGCTGAATCCAAATCCGACCTCCGATTAGCTTGAAACCACTTCTAAAATTCGACGAGAGCAGCCGAAAGACAGGCTTGATCCAGAACCCTCACTGAGTCCGTCTAACGCGTCCATTTGACGCGTTGCGGGTCCGACACACCAGTAATAGGTGTTTCTCACCACGGATCACGGGGGAAAGCTATACGGGGATCTGAGCCACTACGCTATATATATATATATATATATATATATATATATATATATATATATATATATATATATATATATATATATATATATATATATATATATATATAGTTGAGCTGGAATGCTATCAGTAGCAAACGGACTCCGTTACCACCTATTTGTTTTCAATTTTAGAGCTTCCAAATCGACGATTGATACAATTGAATATAATCTAGACCACTAGAAGTTATCTAGAAATCAAATTTCAAATATTTTCAATATCGTTGACCTAATGATCAATAGTAGATATGAGTCTTTTACTAGTTGTTGGGGCCGAAAATGTCACGTTGACCGGGCTTGGTCGTCGATCGGCCCCTGGGGGTGACCCTCTATATGTGATGCGCCGCGTGCCAATGGATCAAGCGATCGGGCCGAGGAGGGATCCGCTCGGCTGGATTTTTCTCAATCAAACTGTCACGCCCCGGAGTCGAAACTGCGACCCGGGCCAGCCAACAGATCCGTCGTCCATACGGGAAGCCCTGTATAGACGAAGCGTCTAACCTGCAAAAAGAAAGATACTATAGCTATACAGATATCAGAGCTGAAAAGCAAACTACTGAAATAAGAAATAATACATCTCCATATAGTACAAGTCTGAACCTCCCTACATAAGTCTCTCAAAAAAATAAAACTCTTTACAGCAACTATCTACAATAATCCAGCAGACTATACTATAAGCTCCAAAAAGGGGTATAGCTATACTCCAAGGACGGGTAGGGAACTAGCTCGCGACTCCCTCACCTCGATCAGCAACAGAAGGATCAGTAACACCCGCAGAAGACTCTGCAAAACGAAGGAGAGGAAAGAGGAAGGGGGGGAGAACCCCCAGCGGGTGTGAGAACTACACTAACACGCAGTTCTCAGTGGGTACCGCCACCAAGCCCGACGGTCTGCCCACTAAGTCTACTAGAGGCATAAGATAACAGGAAAACTGTAATAATGTAAAGAAAAGCTGAAAAAAAAAATCTACAGCTATCATGCCTCTATCTACAATGCTCAATGGGTGATACAGATGAAAATGATGTATCGACTCTAACCCACAATACTCAATCAACCCAATCACAGTGACTGCCACATAGGGTCCAGTCAAACCTGCGCCCACCTACTGCCATTACATCCACGGAGGACTGGACTTACGTAGGGCGTCCGTGACTGCCAAAACTGGCCCAGCCAGAAGGACTACGTCGACAAGTCGCGATAGCAAAGTAACAGGCCTAGCTCCGGAGCGGCACTCGAGGGGCGCGACCCCACCGAGGAAAGTATCTGCGCATCTCTGTCGAGCTCAATATGGCTCATGCAGGCTCTAATCCAAATCAATAATCAACAAGATCAACAGTGCCCAAATCACATCTCTAACTCACTAGCTGGAAGTACTCGAACAGTCAGGACCGCTGTCAACCCAACAGCTCCCCAAGTAGAACATCAACCCAACATGCTAACTCACTAGCAGGAGATACTCCACGGCTGACAACAAAGAAGGGTCTGAAAACCCCGAAAGACTAGAACCTACAACCCAAATCAAACAAGAACAGGCTCTAGGCATAACCTCTCGTTGTTCTCGACCCAAAGAAAAAGGCAGCCCTAGAATCCAGATCACTCGAACTCTCTCTCGGGTGAAGATGTTTACCGAAGAGGCGACATTTATTACCGAAAACCATTTTCACTCGAGCCCACGAGGGGTGAGGACTAAAGTAGTTCCTTTTTGTAAAACCATCTTGATTTAAGAAAATCCATTTTAATGAATTTTAGCTATTTTAGGAAAATCAGTTAGAAACAAGTTTTATTCCCAAACCCCGAAGGGCTAATGCCTTCGCCCAATCAGACAAGAACAGACTCCGGTGACCCTTCGACATTTGGAAGAAAAATATTGATTTACTAAAATCATGTGTGTCCAAAAAGATTCTGGATTCGAGGTCCTGCTATCACTGGTACACCACTGCCACGAACACAGTGGCGACAAATAAATTGAAGAACTCGACAACCCGGGACCACCGTTTACGCAAACGGCTCCAGCCACTGGTACAAGACTAGCTACATCTACTAGACTCCACTCGGCCCCCAAGCACGAGTGTAACATGCATCCTACACTAAGAGAAATCCCGACCATTCGGCCCACCACCCGGGCGAGTAAAACACTATGTCCAGGGATAGAACATAAAGTGTGGATGTCTAAGGAATAAATAAACCTAGCCCAAGTGAGAGTTTTCTACTAGTCTGGTTACACATGCAACATATGACAGGGTGCTAGGTCACGTTCCAATAATAGCATTTAGTTTAACTAAAGCAAGATCAGGGAACATTAACCAACATGATTTCAATAACGACACAATAAAGACAACATCTCTCTCTCTAACATGCATTCTAACATATCTCACAATCATGCATGTTTTCTATACAATAGAATTAAAGAACCGTCCACCGGTTTTGGAGACGAAGCAACCCACCTGAAAGTGCATGTCAATCCAAAGTCCAAATAGGCTGAAACTGAACGGGGATAATCCTCGGATTCCCACGATTCCAACGAGTCCAAAAACACCAGAAAACTCCTCCTGGGTACAAAGATACGGTCCAAACATCGCGGTAAGCAACATTTCCCACATTCACAACACTGCTGTAAAATTAGTCTAGAAAATGCTTAAATACCACCTGCGAGATGATCTCCAAAAATTTCAATAAAAGTACAACGGCGATCCTCGCGAAGCGTAGATGTCGATCGAGTCCTCACATGTCGAAATCCGATAACCGAGCGCGGAGATAAAAATCAGACAATGCTCCGCTGTCCAAGAAAAGCACCAGCAGAAAAGGGGTTAAAAAATGTCCCCAAAACCCCAATAAAAACTCAAAACTGGGAGGAGTGGAAAACACAAAAAACGGAGATGTACCTTTTGTGAAACCGATGCCGCAAAAATTGTCCAAAAAATCCTTCGGGGCAGCTCTGGGGACCTCGTGGACCGAAACGCGATGAAATGGGCCGCCGAAGAGAGAACGTCGCACTGCGCCGACTCGCCTAAGACGTCGATGCTGCGGCCTCCAAAAATTCCGAAACTCCTTCAAGAGATGCAGCACAAGATGAAGAACAAGTTTACTTGAGGGCTCAACAGGATATGGGCTCGGAAAAAAGAGTCCAAAGGCAAAGAAAAAGGGCCTATTTATAGGCTCTCCCACAAAAATCCAAAAAGCTAAGCCTATTAGGCTTTTAGCCCCAACATTCGGGCGCCCGAATGTTTCGGGCGCCAAATCCGCGCCCCCGACGTCGCTGCAACTAGCGCCCGAATCACCCAGCACCCGACACATGTCCCGAACAGCGGACAGCGTGTGCGGGGCTGCTGGGGATTAGCCGCGTAGCCCGACCAAGGTGCGTAGGGTGGGTAGCGCCCGCCAACCGCCGGGCGCCACATGGCGCCCCGCGTACTGCGGTCACCTGCCCCCGCATGCCCCCACCTGCCCCGCCTGCTCCCCCTGAATCGTGGACCGCGCGTTCCAGAGCCGGCCACTCACAGGCCGCCACGTGGCCCACCCGGCCCATGCGCCATCCCGCTCAACGCCGTGGACCGCGCCGCGTGAGCCCGCGAATCCGAAGCCGCCACGTGTCCCTCGCGCCCGCTCCATGCACCAGCGCTTCTTCTCTGTGGACTGCGCCGTGTGCGTCGACCAATCAGCGGCCGCCACGTGGCATCCGGCCGGCCCACGGCTTCCCCCATGCACCAAAAATCGCAGAAAACTTCCGGGTGTCCGTTTTTGGGCATCCGGACTCAGAAAAACACGAGTAAATAGCCGATTTTCGACATTTTTTCACGCTGAATCCAAAGCTGGTCTCGAATTAGCCTGAAACCCTTTCTAAAGTTTGGCGAAAGAAATCGAAGGATAGTCTTGATACAGAACTTCACTGAGTCCGTCCAACGCGTCCATTTGACGCGTTGCGGGTCCGACACACCAATAATAGGTGTTCCACAACATGTGTCATGGGGAAAAGCCGCACGGGGATCGGGGCCACTACACAAACTCTCGCGACTGTCCGGCTTAAATTAGCCGAATCGGGATGTGGAGGTAGAGAGAGCTCGGCATAGGATAGCCGAATCGGGATGTGGAGACAAAGATTTGACATAGTTAAGGAGACAATTAGGAATTTGTATTGATTGGAGTGGGTTGACAAGAGTAACTGGTAGCCTATTACAAGTTAATCTACTCCTAGAAAATGCGGTAAATGTAGATATGAAAGATATGAAAAAGTAGGGGGTGGTCCTGGCTTACGAGTTTGCATGACTCATTTTCCTTCCTTCGTTCGCTTATTTATACATTCACGAACCAAGTGTATAACCGCCGATTTTAGAAATCAACGTGACCTAAGGGGAATCATAGTAAATTCCTCAACTACTTTCTTTTGTGTCGATTCTTCTCAATTGGATAATAGCCATTTTTTTCGTCTAGGTTCATCCCCTTACTTGTCGTGCCGAAGCGTGATCCTCGGCACTTTCCAATGCTGGGTGCCGCTTACCGTTCTAGAGTCAGTTATGAGATTTGCGCCCAAATTTCGCACACTTTCCAGAGTCTTTCCTTCTGCTGCTTTAAGCAACCGAGAGTTGACCCTAACTTCGCCTCTTTCGTCGCTTGATTGGGGCGGTTTGATATTTGTCTTCGGCCGCGGTCGGTTCTGGATGAGGCGAAAATCTTCTTGTTGGCCGCTTCTCCTATCGGCTAATATCTTTAGCTGATGGTGTATGTCGCGTGTTGCACTCCCACGCAACTGAGGTTGGTCTTAGCCAAGACGCGGGTCCTTCTTTGTTGACTCATTCTTTTGTCGGCTGATGTTTTTAGCTGATGGTACACGCCATGTGTCACTTCCTTGAGTGGCGAAAATTTTGGTCTCAGCAATGCCCCCTCGGTAATCGCCTAATGTGTTGTTTGGGTGATTGTCGAAGTTGAGTCAAAAGCCTGGCGCGCATCACAATGCCCATGATCATCCCCATATGTATCAGTTCTTTGAATGTGAAGCTTTCTCCTACTATTTTACTCCACATCCTCCCAGACTGATGGATGATAGTATTTCAAATATTTTCAGTTGAACAGCTGATTGCCTTCCGATCCTTCCAAAGTTTTCAAATAGTAGGAGTTTTTCCTTTAACTATTCAGCTGATTCAGAATGGTCTCTCCCAATTTGGGGACCACTTTCTATATAATAAGACCTCGACTAGGGGACCTTATGCTTCTAAAGTCTTCTCGCCGTTCTTGATTGGTGAATCCCTGAGTAGTCTCCCATGATTGCTCCCTCGGCCCTCTCAGCCAAGTCTTTGGCCTGTGGTGCAATAGCCGAATTTATTTCGTCGCTGACTCCTTGTGCTTGCTCCTTTTTATGAGGCCTCGACATGGCCTTGCCTACTGCCCCCCCCCTCACGTGCCACTTGATCTAGGCCGAGGGTCCGTTACCTGCCGTTAATAGGTTGGTCTTGCTGAGGGGCTTCCTTGTACCCCTTCTTCGGTTATCCGGACGAAGGAGATTTTGTCCGAGTCTTCATCGACCGTCATGTTATCGGTCCGTGTCTACTTTTCTCCAGCCTTTGTTTCGGCCGAAGATGGAGTCAGGATTTCTTCATCATCCCTTGGTGGCCATCTTTCGCGTCGGGCCACCTTGCTGTGGTTTCTCTCGGAGAGCACTTCGACTTCCTGTCACTCCACCAGCGCCTCAAGATTGTGCCTCACTTTGGCCTCTAAGGCCTTTAGACAGGCGTCCAGTTCTAACCAGTCGTCTTTATCCTCCGGCTTGGCTACCATCGATCTGAGCATCGGTATTTTCTTCTAGGGTGGCATAGTAGAGCCTCCCGCCTTATAATCGCGCCGCTTCGGTGCCGCGGGGTGCCACTGCACAGGGTGTTCCTGCCTCGAGTTCAACTACGGCTATTGGGCCGTAAAGCCATTGTTGCGGGCGTCGACTTCCATCCTCTGAATGCGACGCTTCTACGTCTACGTCATGACCAGCCCATACCAATGGGCCGGTCCTCTGGACGTGAACCATTGCTCCACCAGCACATCTGTCGGTGGGTCCATATTTCTCAAGTGTTCCCTAAGGATCTTTCTTTTTTGCCACGGCTTGGGCCATGGCCAGATCCTGAGTTCCTGAGCCAGCTGAGCGCCCTGGGTCTCTACTTCTCCCTTGGTGAGCTAAGGAAATTATGCATCAGGGGTCGAAGGGGTCTCTGGTGCCCTTGGTATCCCGCGGTGCGGAGGCCATGTGTAGTACCCCGAACCCCCATGCAGCTTTTTCCCGTGAATCCACTGTTTAGACACCTGTTGATGGTGTATCTGGCCCATAGTGCATCAAAGGGATGCCACCGATGGACCCTGTGAGCTTTGGTTAGCCGTTTTGGCCTTCGGCTGCTTTTGCCGAATTTTAGAAAAGGATTTAGGCCAAACGGAGGATGGATTTGGATTCAGCGCGGAAAAACACTTGAGATTGGCTTTTTTGTTTGCCCAATTCTGAGTCCGGATGTCCAAAAGCGGACTCCCGGAAGTTTTGGCAGTTTTTGGCGCTTGCGGGAGCCTCCGGCAAATTTTGGAGGCGGAATTTGGCCAAACGGACCTCGTTTTTGGAATCAGCGCGCGAAAACGGTCAAGATGGGCTATTTACTTGTCATTTTTGAGCTTGCGGGTACTGTTCACGCCGGAACAGTGTCGCCGGCGATCGCCGGCGGTGGCGGGCAGAGCCGGCGGGCGGCGGCGCGGCCTCGGGCAGGCGGCAGGCGGCGGCGCGCGGCGCGGGCAGGGCACGGGCAGGCGCACGGGCGCGCGGGCAGGCGCGCGGTCCACGGCGGCGCGCGTGCACCAGGCGGTGCCACGTGGCGAGGCCTTGTTGGTCCGGTTCTGTGCTCCCGGTCCACGCAACCGGCGGAGACGGTGACCGGGGCAGGTGGCCGTACGCCCGGGTCAGCCGCGACGTGCGCGGTCCACGGCGCGACGTGCGCGGTGCACGGGTTGCCGGGCCACGTGTCGCGCGGCCATTGGCGGGCTCTGGTGCTCCGGGTGCAGCGGGGTCTGAGGGAGTGGTGGACTGGGCTGCGCGGTGGACCGGGCCGCACTGTGCGCGCCCGGAAGTTCTGGGCCGGGCCGCACTGTGCGCGCCCGAAATGGGCCGAGCGCCCGAAAGTGAGGACTCATTGGGTATTAATCCAATTGTTTTTCCCTCAGCCTATTTAAAGCCAATCCGAGCCCACTCTTTTGGGTTTTTTCTCCCAAACCGAGCCTCTTCAGCCCAAGCACCCTTAAGCAAAGATTTTCATCTTTTTGTGCTGGATCTCCCTGCCAAGTTTCAAGAGTTTTGGAGGCACGAATCCCGAGGTTCCCCATTTTACGGTGCGGCGCGACGTTGCTTCCTAGTGTTCTTCTTCGGCGCAGCGATCGTATTTTTGCTCCCCTGGGCTACCCCGACATCATTTTCCTGTGATTCTTGCACCAGTGGACTCCTAAGAGGTAGGACTTCATCTTTCGTTTTGGTCGCGCTTTCCCGTTTCGAGGTTTTGGCACGGATCCCGAGGCAAACAGTGACCCCTTTTTCTGCGTGGATTTTCTTGACAGCAGCGGAGTATTTCGGCCATATCTTTGCGCACGAGCGTCTGACGGAAACGAGCTTATACAACTTTTTCATCTACGGATCGCAAGGAACGCGCTCGTATTTTTATTGGATTTTTGTGAATTTTATTTCGAGGTGATAATTACTGTTTTCTCAGTGAACAGTAATCTGCCCTTAATACAGATTTTAGTGTGTGGGTGCCCCCTTGCCGAATTTTTATCTTGATGTACAGAACTCGGATTTGGGCGTGCAAGGTACCGTTTCGAAGCTATCGACGCAAGGATCGCCGTGATATTTTTATTGGAATTTTCTGGGCAATTTCTGCAGGTGATAATTAAGCAGTTCTGAATTCGAGGTTGTATGTGATTATTAGTGCTATATTTGGGAGCCTAAGTGTAATTAGTGAGCTTTGTACTGTACCAGGATTATTTCGGGTGTGCTGAAATTTTGGAAGCAAGGATTTGGAGTTTTGGTATTTTCCAGCTGTACGGACTTGGACAGTTGCACTTCAGGTGGGTGGTTGTTGTACTCCTCTCTTTGTATGCCCACTAGGAATATCAGAGTACCCTTGCTATGACAATGCTAAATGTGTTGATTGGTAGACTTGCATGCTCTAGGAAATTGATTATTGGTTATCAGATCTCTAATAAATTATTGTTAGATTAATCACTCGATTTAATCGCTTATTGATTCTGGAACTGTATACTTGGAGACAAATAGAAATAGAGGACTGCAAAACTGATGTTTGTTCATGTGAGACGGTCACCCTAGCTTATGTCACTTCAAAACTGTTTATACTTGGAAATTGGACAAAATATTGGAACACTGCATGATTAAATTGGTCACATAATTATGTCATCTTTTACTGCTACACTATTTTGGGACTTGACTTAGGAGAAACCATGCTTTTGCTCTTTTCTTCTTCCATTGTTGGCACTTGCGGCTTAGTCGCTCAGGTTCGAGCGTCTGTTGGACAGTGTAGTCAGGTATTGGGGATTGGGACAGGTTGGGGTATGGCAGGGTGTTGCGGCGACCACGGATCTTGGGTGGTTGACCGGTTTGTACTATCGCATCAGATTGGGTGTTTTGGGGATCGGGCTTTCTTTAGTGGAGGGTTGTTCCCACTTCTGTGAGTCTCGATCCAGTCCTGCTATTATGAGACAGTGGTACTGATGTGATACAGTGATATTTTACTCGTGTGGGTCGCTCCCCTCGAGTGCCACTCCGGAGTAGGCTTTCCACGGTGCAGAGCGCCGGGCACCAGGCTGGGTTCTTGAGTTCGATGGCAGAGCAGGCAGTGCCAGTGTTCACTGGCGGTCAGATTGGGTCATTTGGACAGGCTTCTTGATTACTGATGCATCCTTTCTTCCACCTTGTTGGTTATCATATAGAGGCATATTAGGGATAGCACTTTATCAGTTGCTTTATTTATCTGCATCCCCTTTCTTTTCCTTTCCCTTTTCGCCTCTGATCACCTGGTGGGCATATCTGAGCTGAGGCTTTACCCACTAGGGGAGGCTACTGTTTATAGTAGTACTTACCCCCATTGTTTTTCTTGTTTCTTTCTCTTCCCTTGTTTTGCAGAGTCCTCAGTGGGAGTTGCTGGGCCGTCAGCAACTGATCGAGGTAAGCGGATTGCGGACTAGATAGAGAGCCACCGAGGGTCGTAGCTGGAGATTTTTGGGTACCAGGACTTCTCAGACAGTGTTTTGTTTTCTTTTTGGGGACTGGCTTCTGCCAGCTGTTTGTATTATAGTTGTGAGCTGGGAGAGACATCTGTATTTTATTTTACTGTTGTACCTTTTACTTCCAGCATCTGTCTGAGATACAGTAGTTTTATTTCAGCTCTGATTATTATGCTCTTTTATTATTTTTCTTATCTGAGCAGGTTACCGACGCTTCGTGTATGTGGGAAATACCGCATGCACGGCGGATCTGTGGACGGGCCCGGGTTCTGGTTTACACCCGGGGCGTGACAGATTAAGTTGGTATCAGAGCTTAGGGATAGGTCAGTTGGGACTTAGGAAACCCTAGGCTTTTGGACAGACCCTAGGATTATAGGGCGTGAGTGGCGTGACTTGTTGCGAAAGTCGGTGATTTTTATTGTTAACTCTTCCTGTGAGTGAAGAGTGATCGACATAGTCTATTTCTGTTGAACCATTATGTTGGCTGCAGACAACATAAGGTTACAGAAATAGGGGGATGTCTTTTGACTTTCGCCAGATTGGGTCGTGTGGGGTTTTGTTGCTGATGTTTGGTTTCTTGTGGCAGGATGCCTCCTCGACGTCGGATTCCCACCCGGGGTGTCCCTTCGCCCCCTGTTGAGCCAGAGCAGCCTACACCACCCGAGCTTACTGAGTTGAGGGCCTTGGTGGCCCAGTTGGCGGAGGGTCAGCGCCGCCAGGAGCAGAGGATTGAGCAGCTGCTTGCTCAGAGGGAGGCACCACCCCCAGCTGTTCCGGAGGTCCCTGTGCCTCTTGTTGCACCTTTTGTGCCGTCAGCGCCATCTTCGAGTAGCGGGGCTCCTGCGGCATTTCAGCCTTTGACTGCGGAGGAGGAGCGGGATTTTGCTGACAGACTCGCTGCGTTTGTTAAGCGGGGACCACCTAGATTCTCGGGGCGGGATGCTCAGCCCCGGGCTGTTGGGATTTGGCTTTCTGCGATGGAGAAGCTTTTTCGGGACTTCTTCATCGACCCGAAGTATCGAGTGCACATGGCGGTGCACTGTTTGGACGGAGATGCTGATTTTTGGTGGCAGCGAGTTGAGCCACTGGAGTTCCGGATCACCAGGCAGTTACCTTGGGAGGAGTTCAGACGGATGGTGTTGGACACCTATTTCTCTACCAGTGTGAAGAAGAATTGGAGGACGATTTGAAGAATCTGCAGCAGGGCGATCGACCGGCCCATGCCTATTTTCAGGAGTTCAGGGAGTTGCTGAACTGTGTGCCCTACGTCGCTCGTGACGGTCCGCACCAGGTTGAGTTGTTCGAGGGAGGCCTTCGTCCAGAGATTTACACACTTGTGCATGCTCAGAGATTTCAGACCCTGGAGGCAGCCGCAGAGCATGCACAGTGGGTGGAGAGAGGCGATCAGGAGGTGGCCAGACGGAGGGCCGCGGTCGCGCAGAGTTCCGACAGGAAGCGACCAGCCCCAGAGGACGGGGGACAGGCCAGCTCTTGGAGACCGCCACGGCCGCCGCAGTCCCAGTCTTATGGCCGTGGCCGATCTGATAGGAGAGGGCCTGGGGGACCCCAGAGACCGCAGCAGCATCAGCAGCAGCACCAGCAGCAGAGATCACAGCAGAGGCAGCAGAGATCTCAGCAGCAGTCCTCGAGACAGCAGCAGCAGCAGCAGCCGAGACAGCCCCGATCTTCTGACCGATGTATTTTCTGTGGAGGTCAGCATGCCGCCATTACTTGTGACCAGAGATGGGGTCGATGCTTCCGTTGTGGACAGCCAGGGCATGTGCGAGCTACTTGCCCCCTTTCTACTTCCTCGGCACCTTCATCGGCATCGGTTCCATATCCCCCTCAGCAGCAGCGGCCACCAGCTCAGCGGCCTTATGCTCCAGCGAGCAGGCCGTCCACTTCTTATCCTGTGGATTCTCGACCTCCAGCACCGAGCGGGCGGGTGTATGCCGCCCAGTTGGCGGATTCTTCAGCGGCAGACCAGGTGGTGGCAGGTATTATTCTACTCTTTGGTATTCGGGCTCGTACTTTATTCGACACTGGAGCATCTCATTCTTTCATTAGTCGAGCATTTGCATCCCTGCATGGTCTAGAGGTAGAGTCCTTGTCTTGTGCATTAGAGGTGCGGATTCCTGATCATATTTTGCATGTCGAGGAGCGTTGTGTGGCTTGCCCAGTGCAGTTGGGGCCTTGGATTTTGCCTGCAGACTTGCTTGTTTTGCAGCAGCTCCAGGATTTTGATTTGGTGCTAGGGATGGATTGGCTGTCGCGGTATTCCGCCACTATCGACTGCAGAGAGAGGACGGTGACTCTTCGCGAGCCAGGACAGGAGGAGTTCATCTTCAGAGGCTGCCAGAGCACGCTGTTCGCAGCGACCATTTCCTCGGCCAGAGCTAGGAGGATGATGAGTAGGGTTGCACTGCCTTTTTGGCCACTGTGGTGGAGGTGCCTACGGCGGCACTGGGACTCGAGGATATCCCTATTGTCCGCGAGTTCCCAGATGTATTTCCCCCTGAGTTGACGACGATGCCGCCGGAGAGGGAGATTGAGTTCGTGATTGATGTAGTTCCTGGAACTGCACCAATCTCAAAGGCACCCTATAGGATGGCGCCAGCTGAGTTGAGGGAGTTGAAGGCCCAGCTTCAGGATCTTTTGGATAGGGGCTTCATCCGACCCAGTGTTTCTCCGTGGGGAGCGCCTGTGTTGTTTGTGAAGAAGAAGGATGGGTCACTGCGGTTGTGTGTGGATTATAGGGAATTGAACAAAGTGACCATCCGGAACAAGTATCCCCTCCCCCGGATTGATGATTTGTTTGATCAGTTACAGGGAGCATCGGTGTTCTCGAAGATTGATCTGCAGTCCGGTTACCACCAGCTGAGGGTGAGGGCCGAGGACATCTCCAAGACGGCTTTCAGATCGCGGTACGGGCATTATGAGTTTACTGTGATGCCTTTTGGGTTGACAAATGCCCCTGCCGCATTCATGGACTTGATGAACAGGATTTTTCAGCCGTTTTTGGACCGGTTTGTGGTGGTGTTTATAGATGATATTTTGATCTACTCCCGCAGTGATTTGGAGCACGAGGAGCACTTGAGGACCGTGCTACAGCTTCTGCGAGAGAAGAAGCTGTATGCTAAGTTCAAAAAGTGTGAGTTTTGGCTCCGGGAGGTTGCTTTTCTGGGTCATGTTGTTTCAGCTGCTGGAGTGGCGGTGGATCCGGCCAAGGTGGATGCTATTCGAGATTGGCCGAGGCCGACGACTATCACCGAGGTGCGGAGCTTTCTTGGTTTGGCGGGCTACTATCGGCGTTTTGTGGAAGGCTTTGCGAAGCTTTCCTCCCCCTCACTCGTCTGACCAGGAAAGGAGTTAAGTTTGTTTGGAGCGAGACTTGCCAGAGCTGTTTTGAGGAGCTGAAGCAGAGATTGATGACCGCTCCAATCCTTGCCCTCCCTGTTATGGGGGAAGGATTTGTGATTTACAGTGATGCCTCACATAGTGGTCTGGGGTGTGTGTTGATGCAGCAGGGTAGGGTGATTGCCTATGCTTCGCGGCAATTGAAGGACTATGAGAAAAATTACCCTACTCATGATCTGGAGTTGGCAGCGGTGGTGTTTGCTCTGAAGCTGTGGCGGCATTACTTGTATGGTGAGCATTGCGAGATATATACTGATCACAAGAGCTTGAAGTATCTGTTCACCCAAAAGGAGCTGAATTTGAGGCAACGCCGGTGGTTGGAGCTGCTAAAGGATTATGATCTGAGTATCCTTTATCACCCCGGCAAGGCCAATGTTGTGGCGGATGCTTTGAGCAGGAGGACGAA
>JAQOTM010000115.1:202333-238777 GCA_029168755.2 Tillandsia fasciculata | reverse complement strand
AAAGATTTGCGAACACCGTTTTTAAAATCTTAAGTGTGTGTGGGCACTGGTTTCAAAACCACTGTGGATTTATGGATTGCGAAACGAATTTCAAAACTGGGGTGTCGTGTGGGCACCGTTTTCAAAACCTTGTGGATTTATGCTGATTTTGAAAAACTAGTCTTCAAAACGTAAGTGCCAGGGTGGGCGCTCTTTTAAAACTGTGGATTTATCCTTTCCAAACTGACTCGGCCGTGTTACCCTTAATGAATTAGAATGCTGGTTGTATGTTAACAATTGTTGTGATATGAATGGTTGTATATGTTTGGGTATGTACTGAATGCTACGCAGTGCACATACAGGGGGGGGCTCTGTCCGTATTTACAGAGAGATCCTGTATGTGCGGCGGGTCTGGAGCACGCGCCGGGGAAGAGGGGTTTCCTTACTTCTTTCAAAAAAAAAAAAAAAAAAATCTTTCGTCGAAACGTACGACTTTTGCAAACCGTTTCCGCTAAAACAAATCCCCGGGGCGTGACAATGGTGAATAGAAACAAAAATATCCTTTTGAATTTTCTTTTGTGGATTTGTGTTTTGTCACGAAACCGCCAAAGGGGGAGATTGTTACGGAATTTGAGTTGGCGTATTTCGTGAATGTAATATGTCTTGAAGATTGAAGATGAAGAAACTTCGGATCGTATACCTCAATCTCAAGAAAGAAGAATTCAAAAGGATCAGGTACGTTTAACTAAAGAATTTTGATGATCCGAATACTTCTTATAGAGTAGAAACACTTGGAAGAGGTTTTAATTGCTTTAACATCAAAAACTGGACATGGGACATGTTCAGGATCCGGATCAGAATGTGCAATCCGGATCCCGAAAGATGTGTTGTTCATACACTGCTTCAATCCGGATCACAGCTTCTGCAATCGGATCCCGAACATGGATTATTTGCAACAATGTATGAACAATACGCGAGTCGGGGACTACGATCCGGATCCCGAACATCAAGTTTTTCTGGAAACCGTATCATGCTTCTGCAATCCGGATCGCCAAATCCAATCCGGATCGCCGACGGGATTTCTTTCCAGAAAAGTTTGTTTTTGATCCGAATATTCTTCCTAGGGTTTCTAACCTATAAATAGCCCTTCCTTTTCATTTCTAGGGCATCCGCAATAGATCGGCTGATTAAGAAGAAAAGATAGCCGAAAAGAAAAATCCACATATATAGAGAAGAACGGAAATCATTAGATCTATTCATGGTTCTTCATCTATATTGATTGATTTGATTCTAGGTTTTCCATACTCACATTTTGAGTAGAATCAAATCAATGAATACTTAGATGGTATTTCCGATCTATCTTTAATCTAAGTATTGCGGCGGATCATCACCACCCAAATCAATCAACGATTTATCCCAAAATCGGCGCGTGGACTCGCGTGGCCTTGTGGATTCAAGGTGTTATCGCTCTCGTGGATTCGGAGCGAGGTGCGTTCGTGGATTCGAAGCGTGCCATTGGGTGAAGACCGTGGATTCGGTTGGACGTCGTGGACTCGACGTTGGACGCTGTGGATTCAGCGTTGGCCGCGGATCGTGGATTCGAGAAGCGTCGTGGAGCGGAGCGGAGAGATCTACTAGGAGCGTATGGTAAGAGGTTGAGTCGTCAGTGAGTACGCTATATCACCTTGTACGTGTGTTAATTCTAGTGGATTTCGCCGTGTTATCGGGTCCCGTGGTTTTTTACTCCGGTTTGGAGTTTTTCCACGTAAAAATCTTGCGTGTTATTTATTTTTCCGCATTGGGTTTATTTGCGCAATGATTTTTGAGTGTTTATTGTTTACACTATTCACCCCCCTCTAGGTGTTTTTTCCCTTATTTAGATCCTTATTAACCTAAAACCCAACAAGTATCTGCGCATCTCTGTCAGAGCTCAATATGGCTCATGACAGGCTCTAATCCAAATCAATAATCAACAAGACAACAGATGCCCAAATCACATCTCTAACTCACTAGCTGGAAGTACTCGAACAGCAGGACCGCTGTCAACCCAACGGCTCCCCAAAGTAGAACATCAACCCAACATGCTAACTCACTAGCAGGAGATACTCCACGGCCGACAACAAAGAAGGGTCTGAAACACCCCGCAAAGACTAGAACCTACAACCCAAATCAAACAAGAACAGGCTCTTGGCTCTAGGCTCACCTCTCGTTGTTCTCGACCCAAAGAAAAAGGCCCCAGCCTAGAATCCAGATCACTCGAACTCTCTCTCGGGTGAAGATGTTTACCGAAGAGGCGACATTTATTACCGAAAACCATTTTCACTCGAGCCACGAGGGGGTGAGGACTAAAGTAGTTCCTTTTTGTAAAACCATCTTGATTTAAGAAAATCCATTTTAATGAATTTTAGCTATTTTAGGAAATCAAGTTAGAAACAAGTTTTATTCCCAAACCCCGAAGGGTAATGCCTTCGCCCAATCAGACAAGAAAAACAGACTCCGGTGACCCTTCGACATTTGGAAGAAAAATATTGATTTACTAAAATCATGTGTGTCCAAAAAGATTCTGGATTCGAGGTCCTGCTATCACTGGTACACCACTGCCACGAACACAGTGGCGAAAAATAAATGAAGAATCGACAACCCGGGACCACGTTTACGCAAACGGCTCCAGCCACTGGTACAAGACTAGCTACATCTACTAGACTCCACTCGGCCCCCAAGCACGAGTGTAACATGCATCCTACACTAAGAGAAATCCCGACCATTCGGCCCACTACCCGGGCGAGTAAAACACTATGTCCTGTTACGGCTTTTTGGTGTTGGCATATTTCGTGAGTCAAGTCAGTGAGTTGAGTCGGAGTCTTAAAGGGATCAAATTGTCAATCAGCAATCAAAGACTTAGAGAAGATTCAACAAGAGCTCAAGTTGACACTCAATGTCTTGAGTCTTGAAGATTGAACATGAAGAATTGTGGATCAGTTACATCAATCTCAAGAAGAAAGTATTCAAAAGGATCAGGTATGTTTAACTAAATAATTTTGGTGATCCGAATACTTTCTTATAGTGTAGAAACACTTGGATGAATTTTTAATTGCATAAAAATTAAAAACTGGACATGGGACATGTTCAGGATCCGGATCAGATGATCCAATCCGGATCCCGAAGGGTATTAGTTCATGTGCAAATCCAATCCGGATCCAAGCCTATTCTGATCCGGATCCCGAACATTGGATGTTGCTGAAATTCATGAACGATCCGGATCGGGCCTTGCGATCCGGATCCCGAACCCTTGGATTTCTGGAATCGTCAATCTCGTTACGACGATCCGGATCGCAGTAATCCGATCCGGATCGCCGTCCTGAAAATTTCCAGATAAGGTATGTTTTTGATTCTTATCTCTTTCCAAAGGTTTCTAAACTATAAATAGACATTTAGGGTTTCTCAAAACGTGGGGAGCACGGCCGATCAATTTATAAAACACTTGAGAGCAACCCTAGAGGCTAGGTTTTTATCGTTCTTCTTTATAGCCTCTTTTAGGTCAATTCGATGGTTCTTTCAAGAACATATCTTTTGTCGAATTGATCTAATCTTTGCTTAGAGATTTTTTCCCATGGATCTTCATTGATAATCTAAGCAAAGGATCACCATCGAAGCCAATATTCTTACCGGCTGAGTTTGCGTCGTGGATTCGACGTGGCACCGTGGATTCGGTGTGTTGAAGGCGTTTCGTGGATTCGAAACGTGTGCTCGTGGATTCGAGTGGCGTTCGTGGATTCGAACGTGTGCAGTGGACGTGCAAACGTTGGAGCGCAAGGTCCGAAGAAATTGAAGGAGGGGTTAAATCCGTGGAGACGGTAATCACCTTGTTATTCTTCTTCTTAGTGGATTGTTATTGCGTGGATATCCAACCGGTCAGCGCAAGGTCCGAAGAAGTGAAGGAGGGGTTGAGTCCGTGGAGTCGGTAATCACCTTGTTATTCTTCTATTCTTAGTGGATTGTTATTGCGTGTTGGTCCCGTGGTTTTTCTCCTGGATTGGAGTTTCCACGTAAATCTCGGTGTGTTGATTTTTATTTTCCGCATTATTTTTTATTTTTGCACTGAGATTGGTTTTTATAATATTACACCTATTCACCCCCCTCTAGGTGTTTGATAGTACCTATTTAGATCCTTGTGGATCCTAAATAACTCTACAATTGGTATCAGAGCGGGTTTTAGGTTTATCTATCATGATGGGTGAAAGTGGTAATATTTTTAGACCTCCTCTTTTTGATGGGACCAATTATGCATATTGGAAAATGCGGATGAGAGCTTTTCTCATCTCTATTGATGAGCGGGTATGGCAAACCGTTGAATACGGTTGGGTGCATCCGGTTGAGGAAGTAGGAAATTCTACTACCCCAAAACCTCGCTCTAGATGGTCTAAAGAGGAAATCGAAAGATCTTCTTACAATGGGAAAGGTATGAACGCTTTATATAATTCTCTTTCCTCGACTGAGTTTACAAGAATTTCCGCGTGTGAAACCGCGAAGGAAATTTGGGATATTCTCAAAATTACACATGAGGGTACTAATCTTGTAAAAATTCAAAAGCTCCAGATGCTTACAAGTCAATTTGACTCTATTCATATGGAAGAGCATGAATTGTTTACAGATTATTACACTAGACTTCAAGATGTAATTAATACATGTGCTAATTTAGGAGAAAAGATCCCGGAGTCGAAAATTGTAAGAAAGATTCTTCGGACTCTTCCGGAACGGTTTAGGGCAAAGGTTACCGCCATTGAAACCGTTAGTCATCCGGATGAGATGAGTGTAGAGGAATTAGTAGGTGCTTTGCAAACTTATGAGATGACTTTTCCTACTAATCAAAATTCTTCCAAGTCTTCTTCTAAGCTTACAGGTATTGCATTCAAATCAACAAAGGAAGAAGATGACGAATCGAGTTCCGACGATGAAATCTCTTTTGCCGATTTTGAAGAACAATTGGCGCGGATCACAAAGAAATTTCGTCGGAAATTTTGGAAGAATCGAACCGATGGATCTTCATCCACGAAACCATCTAAAGGATCATCGGGTTCTAAATCCTCTAAACTCAAAGGCGTTGCAAAACCTTCTAAAGAAAAAGAAAAAGATGATTTCGAAGGGGAAATCCGATGCTATCGATGCAAAGGCTACGGCCATATTTCAACGGATTGTCCTTCTAAGAAATCATACAAAAGAAGGCTTTGCAAGCGAAAACTTGGGACGATTCTAGTTTCGATGAATCGACCTCAAGTGAAGAGGAAAAAGAAAAAATTGTTGCTTTTCATGCCTCTCAAATTCCCTCTTCTAATTTGTGTTTATCATCTTTAGTCACTGACTCTATTCCTTTGATTTTGCATGAAACATCAACATCCGGAGGAGAGTCATCAAGTGAGGGGGAGTCGGACGAAGAAGAACTCGTTGAGGCATACCAACAACTTCTTGCGGAATCAAAGAAGATGGCCAAACTTAACAAGAAGTTGAGGAAGCAACGACTTGAAGTTCAAGACGAGAATCAAGCTTTAAAGATCAAACTTCATGATCTCGAGGAGGAACATGGACGGGTTATTAGATAACAATAAAATCCTCCAAGAAAAGCTAAACCAATCGGAGACAAACGCTAAATCATATATGGACAAGATTGGTTTTCTTGAAAAGCAGTTTGAAGAAATTCATGTCACCAACCAAGCTTTGACCAAGCAAGTTCATCAACTTAAATCCGACATACAAAGGCTTTCAACCGGTTCCAAGAAACTTAATTGTATGTCCGGATTAGGTCAAGCAAGCAAGGTTGGTTTGGGATTTAAAAAGGACCAAACTGTGCATGCTTCAAGTTCCACAATAAAATTGAAAGGAAGGACTTGTCACCTTTGTGGACTTGAAGGACATTTGGTGAAGAATTGCCCGAAAAAGAGAAAGAAAAATTCTTCGGCAACTTCATCTACGGAGCGGACTCAACGGAATCAAAAGACACATCAAGTCAAAGGAGTTCACTCAACCCACCAAAGGTCCGAGCCACAACATCAATCATTCAAGTGGATCATTGCGAGGCAAAGACCTAAGGTGGACCAACAGTCAAAGCGGACAACCCCCGGCCACAACGAATCAAGACAACCCAAAATCCAGCGATTTTGGATTCGGAAAGGTGATATCTTTCCTTGTCTTAAGTTCTAAATAGCTTATGACTGCGTGTAATGCTTTGATTGGTTTTCCCTTCATATTTTTCTTAATCTCTGCATTACATGTTTTCAATGCTCTTTGTTTTTATACTTTGTTTTTGAACAAAAGTTTTTTTTTAACGAACAAGTGCATTGAATAAAAAAGGGCTTCACGTTCATTCACTCCAAATTAATTTTACTTGATTATCAACTTGACTCCTTAATCATAATCTTGAAGACACTTCTTTAGAGGAGTTGTTTAATTGAGCATTGGTTAAATTGACTTTAATTGCATCCTTTCACGCATTTAGAAATTTATTATGCTTTTGATATCATAATATTTCAATGTTGCAATGATCATTTATGTTAATTAATTCATCTTTTAAGTGATCAAAGTCAATTTCTCTCTCAGTGATCTCTTGGTATAGTCATTATCATATTTGATTGCTTAGTCGAGTATGAATGCGAGATCAATTTTTGGTTGAATATCTTATATATTAAATAATTGATAGCCAATTGAGGGGGAGTCAAAGAAAAGTAAAATGCTCAAAAGATGTGGAAAGAGTTACATCCCAATGAGGAGTGTGAAAACTACCACCACATGGAGGAAAAGAAAAAGAAAAAGATACTCCATGAATGCAAAGCAAATTTTTGTTTCAAAAATGTTGATGAAATGCATAATGAAATATTTGACTCAGTCATATTTCATGGTTGGTATAAGGTGGGATTTTTGATAAAAGATGCTCAAAGAGCCACTCCTTCAACAGATTGTCTAGATATATTATCTAACTTATCTGGGATTTCAAACATCTATTGATCTTTGTATTTCATTTTCTTTACCAAAATTGATGATTTGATAAAGGCATTACGCATAAGATCAGGTTAGATGTAATTGAAAGTGTTCAACTTTAAGAGTTTTAATTTTCATAAATTTTCGTTTCATTTTTGAGTATTTTTGATAGATTTGGTATAATCTATTTCTTGTTGCATGAAACGATGACTTTTGTTTAAAGTTGATACGCTAAAGTGCTTACATACTCTTTCTGGTTTTTATTTTTCTAAATTATTCTAATGAAAGAAATTTGGATTGAATGACATCTATGTGAATTCATTGTTCTTCAAAGCACTTAAATGGATTTCTTGATGGAATACAAATCGGTATTTGAAAAGTTTCCAAAATCTGGATTTGTTTCAAGAAATTATTTGATTTTTGCTTTCTGGTACCGGTACGCAATCTGCATTTTTGTTATATACCGGAACTGAGTTTTTATCTCTCTTTCTCTATGAACTAATATTGTTAGATTTCCTTTTGTCTAGTATGTTCACTGTTTGACAATTTGTGACAAAAAGGGGGAGAAGAGAAATGACGGAGATGAGATCATCAAGAGAGGACAAACGAAAATGGAAAAATGGGGGAGAACGGAAAATGATGATCGTATCACAAAGGGGGAGAACATAGATGCTCAAGAACATGGAGAACATGTTAGAGATGTGAGATGCTCAAGATAGGGGGAGACAAAGAAAAAATTGAAAGAGCCGAAAAACAAAAGAACCAAAAGGAAGACGGATCAAATGTAGGATTTTAATTTCTAACGACTAACGTTTGATTTTGTGTGGAGTTTTGTTTTGCAGGAATTACATCACTTTAAGACTCCAAGTCCTAAGTCATAGAGTATGTTCTAGGACTGTTTGGTTCAAATGTAATTTTGTATTTATTGGATCTTTCACGCAAAGAAAATCAATGTTTTGGTGATGACATTGAATTTCGATTTTTTGGTTTAAGATGAGTGACTTGAGCGTTTTTATGTATTTTTGGGTTTTGTCACGAAATTGCCAAAGGGGGAGATTGTTACGGCTTTTTGGTGTTGGCATATTTCGTGAGTCAAGTCAGTGAGTTGAGTCGGAGTCTTAAAGGGATCAAATTGTCAATCAGCAATCAAAGACTTAGAGAAGATTCAACAAGAGCTCAAGTTGACACTCAGTGTCTTGAGTCTTGAAGATTGAAGATGAAGAATTGTGGATCAGTTACATCAATCTCAAGAAGAAAGTATTCAAAAGGATCAGGTATGTTTAACTAAATAATTTTGGTGATCCGAATACTTTCTTATAGTGTAGAAACACTTGGATGAATTTTTAATTGCATAAAAATCAAAAACTGGACATGGGACATGTTCAGGATCCGGATCAGATGATCCAATCCGGATCCCGAAGGGTATTAGTTCATGTGCAAATCCAATCCGGATCCAAGCCTATTCTGATCCGGATCCCGAACATTGGATGTTGCTGAAATTCATGAACGATCCGGATCGGGCCTTGCGATCCGGATCCCGAACCCTTGGATTTCTGGAATCGTCAATCTCGTTACGACGATCCGGATCGCAGTAATCCGATCCGGATCGCCGTCCTGAAAATTTCCAGATAAGGTATGTTTTTGATTCTTATCTCTTTCCAAAGGTTTCTAAACTATAAATAGACATTTAGGGTTTCTCAAAAACATGGGGAGCACGGCCGATCAATTTATAAAACACTTGAGAGCAACCCTAGAGGCTAGGTTTTTATCGTTCTTCTTTATAGCCTCTTTTAGGTCAATTCGATGGTTCTTTCAAGAACATATCTTTTGTCGAATTGATCTAATCTTTGCTTAGAGATTTTTTCCATGGATCTTCATTGATAATCTAAGCAAAGGATCACCATCAAAGCCAATATTCTTACCGGCTGAGTTTGCGTCGTGGATTCGACGTGGCACCGTGGATTCGGTGTGTTGAAGGCGTTTCGTGGATTCGAAACGTGTGCTCGTGGATTCGAGTGGCGTTCGTGGATTCGAACGTGTGCAGTGGACGTGCAAACGTTGGAGCGCAAGGTCCGAAGAAATTGAAGGAGGGGTTAAATCCGTGGAGACGGTAATTACCTTGTTATTCTTCTCTTCTTAGTGGATTGTTATTGCGTGGATATCCAACCGGTCAGCGCAAGGTCCGAAGAAGCTGAAGGAGGGGTTTGAGTCCGTGGAGTCGGTAATCACCTTGTTATTCTTCTATTCTTAGTGGATTGTTATTGCGTGTTGGTCCCGTGGTTTTTCTCCTGGATTGGAGTTTCCACGTAAATCTCGGTGTGTTGATTTTTATTTTCCGCATTGTTTTTTATTTTTGCACTGAGATTGGTTTTTATAATATTACACCTATTCACCCCCCCTCTAGGTGTTTGATAGTACCTATTTAGATCCTTGTGGATCCTAAATAACTCTACATGTCCAGGGATAGAACATAAAGTGTGGATGTCTAAGGAATAAATAAACCTAGCCCAAGTGAGAGTTTTCTACTAGTCTGGTTACACATGCAACATATGACAGGGTGCTAGGTCACGTTCCAATAATAGCATTTAGTTTAACTAAAGCAAGATCAGGGAACATTAACCAACATGATTTCAATAACGACACAATAAAGACAACATCTCTCTCTCTAACATGCATTCTAACATATCTCACAATCATGCATGTTTTCTATACAATAGAATTAAAGAACCGTCCACCGGTTTTGGAGACGAAGCAACCCACCTGAAAGTGCGTGTCAATCCAAAGTCCAAATAGGCTGAAACTGAACGGGGATAATCCTCGGATTCCCACGATTCCAACGAGTCCAAAAACACCAGAAAACTCCTCCTGGGTACAAAGATACGGTCCAAACATCGCGGTAAGCAACATTTCCCACATTCACAACACTGCTGTAAAATTAGTCTAGAAAATGCTTAAATACCACCTGCGAGATGATCTCCAAAAATTTCAATAAAAGTACAACGGCGATCCTCGCGAAGCGTAGATGTCGATCGAGTCCTCACATGTCGAAATCCGATAACCGAGCGCGGAGATAAAAATCAGACAATGCTCCGCTGTCCAAGAAAAGCACCAGCAGAAAAGGGGTTAAAAAATGTCCCCAAAACCCCAATAAAAACTCAAAACTGGGAGGAGTGGAAAACACAAAAAAACGGAGATGTACCTTTTGTGAAACCGATGCCGCAAAAATTGTCCAAAAAATCTTTCGGGGCAGCTCTGGGGACCTCGTGGACCGAAACGCGATGAAATGGGCCGCCGAAGAGAGAACGTCGCACTGCGCCGACTCGCCTAAGACGTCGATGCTGCGGCCTCCAAAAATTCCGAAACTCCTTCAAGAGATGCAGCACAAGATGAAGAACAAGTTTACTTGAGGGCTCAACAGGATATGGGCTCGGAAAAAGAGTCCAAAGGCAAAGAAAAAGGGCCTATTTATAGGCTCTCCCACAAAAATCCAAAAAGCTAAGCCTATTAGGCTTTTAGCCCCAACATTCGGGCGCCCGAATGTTTCGGGCGCCAAATCCGCGCCCCCGACGTCGCTGCAACTAGCGCCCGAATCACCCAGCACCCGACACATGTCCCGAACAGCGGACAGCGTGTGCGGGGCTGCTGGGGATTAGCCGCGTAGCCCGACCAAGGTGCGTAGGGTGGGTAGCGCCCGCCAACCGCCGGGCGCCACATGGCGCCCCGCGTACTGCGGTCACCTGCCCCCGCATGCCCCCACCTGCCCCGCCTGCTCCCCCTGAATCGTGGACCGCGCGTTCCAGAGCCGGCCACTCACAGGCCGCCACGTGGCCCACCCCGGCCCATGCGCCATCCCGCTCAACGCCGTGGACCGCGCCGCGTGAGCCCGCGAATCCGAAGCCGCCACGTGTCCCTCGCGCCCGCTCCATGCACCAGCGCTTCTTCTCTGTGGACTGCGCCGTGTGCGCCGACCAATCAGCGGCCGCCACGTGGCATCCGGCCGGCCCACGGCTTCCCCCATGCACCAAAAATCACAGAAAACTTCCGGGTGTCCGTTTTTGGGCATCCGGACTCAGAAAAACACGAGTAAATAGCCGATTTTCGACATTTTTTCACGCTGAATCCAAAGCTGGTCTCGGATTAGCCTGAAACCCTTTCTAAAGTTTGGCGAAAGCAATCGAAGGATAGTCTTGATACAGAACTTCACTGAGTCCGTCCAACGCGTCCATTGACGCGTTGCGGGTCCGACACACCAATAATAGGTGTTCCACAACATGTGTCATGGGGAAAAGCCGCACGGGGATCGGGGCCACTACACAAACTCTCGCGACTGTCCGGCTTAAATTAGCCGAATCGGGATGTGGAGGTAGAGAGAGCTCGGCATAGGATAGCCGAATCGGGATGTGGAGACAAAGATTTGACATGGTTAAGGAGACAATTAGGAATTTGTATTGATTGGAGTGGGTTGACAAGAGTAACTGGTAGCCTATTACAAGTTAATCTACTCCTAGAAAATGCGGTAAATGTAGATATGAAAGATATGAAAAAGTAGGGGGTGGTCCTGGCTTACGAGTTTGCATGACTCATTTTCCTTCCTTCGTTCGCTTATTTATACATTCACGAACCAAGTGTATAACCGCCGATTTTAGAAATCAACGTGACCTAAGGGGAATCATAGTAAATTCCTCAACTACTTTCTTTTGTGTCGATTCTTCTCAATTGGATAATAGCCATTTTTTTCGTCTAGGTTCATCCCCTTACTTGTCGTGCCGAAGCGTGATCCTCGGCACTTTCCAATGCTGGGTGCCGCTTACCGTTCCAGAGTCAGTTATGAGATTTGCGCCCAAATTTCGCACACTTTCCAGAGTCTTTCCTTCTGCTGCTTTAAGCAACCGAGAGTTGACCCTAACTTCGCCTCTTTCGTCGCTTGATTGGGGCGGTTTGATATTTGTCTTCGGCCGCGGTCGGTTCTGGATGAGGCGAAAATCTTCTTGTTGGCCGCTTCTCCTATCGGCTAATATCTTTAGCTGATGGTGTATGTCGCGTGTTGCACTCCCACGCAACTGAGGTTGGTCTTAGCCAAGACGCGGGTCCTTCTTTGTTGACTCATTCTTTTGTCGGCTGATGTTTTTAGCTGATGGTACACGCCATGTGTCACTTCCTTGAGTGGCGAAAATTTTGGTCTCAACAATGTCCCCTCGGTAATCGCCTAATGTGTTGTTTGGGTGATTGTCGAAGTTGAGTCAAAAGCCTGGCGCGCATCACAATGCCCATGATCATCCCCATATGTATCAGTTCTTTGAATGTGAAGCTTTCTCCTACTATTTTACTCCACATCCTCCCAGACTGATGGATGATAGTATTTCAAATATTTTCAGTTGAACAGCTGATTGCCTTCCGATCCTTCCAAAGTTTTCAAATAGTAGGAGTTTTTCCTTTAACTATTCAGCTGATTCAGAATGGTCTCTCCCAATTTGGGGACCACTTTCTATATAATAAGACCTCGACTAGGGGACCTTATGCTTCTAAAGTCTTCTCGCCGTTCTTGATTGGTGAATCCTGAGTAGTCTCCCATGATTGCTCCCTCGCCCTCTCAGCCAAGTCTTGGCCTGTGGTGCAATAGCCGAATTTATTTCGTCGCTGACTCCTTGTGCTTGCTCCTTTTTATGAGGCCTCGACATGGCCTTGCCTACTGCCCCCCCCTCACGTGCCACTTGATCTAGGCCGAGGGTCCGTTACCTGCCGTTAATAGGTTGGTCTTGCTGAGGGGCTTCCTTGTACCCCTTCTTCGGTTATCCGGACGAAGGAGATTTTGTCCGAGTCTTCATCGACCGTCATGTTATCGGTCCGTGTCTACTTTTCTCCAGCCTTTGTTTCGGCCGAAGATGGAGTCAGGATTTCTTCATCATCCCTTGGTGGCCATCTTTCGCGTCGGGCCACCTTGCTGTGGTTTCTCTCGGAGAGCACTTCGACTTCCTGTCACTCCACCAGCGCCTCAAGATTGTGCCTCACTTTGGCCTCTAAGGCCTTTAGACAGGCGTCCAGTTCTAACCAGTCGTCTTTATCCTCCGGCTTGGCTACCATCGATCTGAGCATCGGTTTTCTTCTAGGGTGGCATAGTAGAGCCTCCCGCCTTATAATCGCGCCGCTTCGGTGCCGCGGGGTGCCACTGCACAGGGTGTTCCTGCCTCGAGTTCAACTACGGCTATTGGGCCGTAAAGCCATTGTTGCGGGCGTCGACTTCCATCCTCTGAATGCGACGCTTCTACGTCTACGTCATGACCAGCCCATACCAATGGGCCGGTCCTCTGGACGTGAACCATTGCTCCACCAGCACATCTGTCGGTGGGTCCATATTTCTCAAGTGTTCCCTAAGGATCTTTCTTTTTTGCCACGGCTTGGGCCATGGCCAGATCCTGAGTTCCTGAGCCAGCTGAGCGCCCTGGGTCTCTACTTCTCCCTTGGTGAGCTAAGGAAATTATGCATCAGGGGTCGAAGGGGTCTCTGGTGCCCTTGGTATCCCGCGGTGCGGAGGCCATGGTGTCGGGCCCCTCCAAGGGTGGCTGACTGGGCCCCTCTGTGCCCCCAGCAGTCCGAGCCTCCGGTAGGGCCAAATCTGTCTTGGGCGTTATGAAGGCTCATACGCTAGTCTCCCTTCGGCCTGTTGGCCGAAAGGTTTCGGGGTGCCCCCTGAACCCGGCTTTGTTCATAGCCGTGGTAAGGGTCGTGCTGCTGCTGTGGGGCTCGTGGCCGACTGGAGTCGACCTCGGCCTCTTGCAGTCGTAGAACTCCCGAAAAAACCTTTGGATGAGAAAATCTTGCTTCTTTCTTGCCCTCCTCTTCGGTGGACTGCTTGTTGAATCTTCGGCGAACTTGGGTCCGACCGGTGGTTGTGGTGGTCCGCGTCGATGAAGGCGAACCATTTCTTTATCTCCTATGGTATATTGAGGAGAAGAGCATCCCAGTCTTCCCCTGTCATTTCGGCCTGCAGTGAATGCATAGCCGAAACTGTTGTGTGCCGATTGTTTCTTTGCGGGGGACTCGGGCCCCTACATCGGCTTCTTCCCTTTCGGGTCCACCATGTTTACTAGGGGAGAAAAAGGTTTAATGTCGATTTCCATTTCTTTCTTTTCTTGGCTGGCGAAAGCAAGCCGACCCTCATTAATTCTTTTTGAATTTGCTTCTTAAAGGCGAAGCATTCACCCGTTCGGTGGCGCCATGAATGGTATCATTTGCAATACATTTGCTCTAGAGCTCCTCGTAGGAAGGGATTGACTACCCCTCCTAGAGCTTGATTCGGCCACCCTTATACAACCGATCGAATATTTGATCGGTCTTGGATGTGTTGAATGTGAAGACGTTAGCCAACACTTGAGTTTTAAACTCTCGGGCGTTACTCGGCTAGAGGCTCTGACAAATGTGTTGGGGCCAAAATATAGCTTGCGCGCGATCGGTCCCTGCTGGGTGACCCTTTAGAAGGTGTCGAAGTGCGTCGCGTGCCAACAATCAAGTGATCGAGCCCATGAGGGATCCGTTCGGCCAGGTTCTACCTCAGGTAACTCCCCACAACCGCAAATGAGCGGTGATTGCTGAAAGTGGGTTCGCAGAGCTACAGAGGGATCACTGGTTTTCGACTTAAATGAGTCAAAATGCTCGTGGAAATGTACGACTGATGTGTCGATGATGAATTAATATATGAGGGCAAATAAAGATACGACAACGGGTCGGTTTACACTTTAAATGCAAAAAGGAAAAATAAAGACATGGCGAAGCCGGTTTACACTCTAAATACAAATAACAAAAAAAAGACACGACCGAATTGTCACGCCCCGGGGGTTTGTTTTAGCGGAAACGGTTCGTTTTTTTTTTTTTTTTTTTTTTTTCAAAGAAGACTTCTCTTCCCCGGCGCGTGCCCAGACCCACCGCACATACAGGATCTCTCTGCAAACGGACAGAGTCTCCCCTGTATGTGCACGGCGTAGCATTTAGTACATCTCCCAAACATTCACAACCATTCAATCACAACGGTTACTAACATACAACTAGCATTCAAGTTTGTTAAAGCGTATGGCCGATCAATTTGAAAAGGATAAATCCACAGATTTAAAAGAGCACCCACCCGGCGCTTATGTTTTGAAAACGAGTTTCACAATCCGCATAAATCCACAAGGTTTTGAAAACGGTGCCCACACGACACCCAAGTTTTGAAATCCATTTCGCAATCCATAAATCCACAGGGTTTTGAAACCAGTGCCCACACGACACTTAGATTTTAAAAACGGTTTCGAAATCTTTTCTTTGGTTTGGTTTTTCTTTTCAATCGGCCAACAGAAGTGAAAGGAAAAGTAACGCATACGAAGATAGCTAAATGCAATCCATACCGACATCCATGCCGACCCCACGAGGGTATCGAGACCTCACACATAACTACAAAGTAAATGAAATGCAAGGAAAAAAGAAAATACAATCCAGGGTCCCCAGCGACCCAGCTGCTCCTGCCCCGTCCTCACCGCCGCCTTAAACCCTAGCCGTCATGAGAAAAAACCCGAGAAGGAAAAACCCTACGGCCCCCGATTTAAAGAACCCTAAAATAACCGGAACAAAACCGACGGCTAAGATTGTCTCGTAAAGCGTGTCCATCGCTCGCACGGATCCCGGAGCGCCTAAAAGGGGTCCAACTTCAAATTTAAATTCTGGGAGATCCCGGGATCGGAATTCAAATCCGATCGCGCCACCGTTCACCGTTTTGCGAGCTCTACCACCTAAAAATACCCGCAAACTCCGACGATCAGCCCGAAAATTCTCGAATTTCGACCCCTCCCCTTATCTGCCGAAAATATTAATTTAGGACCCAAAACGAAAAACCGAAAGGTCGAGGTACCACCCAAAGGATAAAATAACCATGGACCATAACAAGATGAAAAAGTCTGATCGCCTCGAAAAGCGTGTCGGCCACCTAGCACGGATTCCGATGCACCAGTTAAAGCAAACGCTTTGATCCCCATTCCGGGAGATCCGCAAATCGGAATCCGAATCCGTTCGCTTTGCCGTCCTCCGTTCTTTGAGCTCAATCGCTGAAAAATGCTCGCGGTCCAGGCCAGCCCATTGCAGAAACCACAGAAAAGTATTCCTAACAGTCCCGTCAGAAATAAAAGGGAGGCATACCAGGGCAAGGGGACGCCAGGACTCTACATCACTCACCACTTAAAAGAAGTTTCGTCCTCGAAACTTAATCCTGGTCCGCAACGAGTAAATCTGGGTAGCACTCGCTCATCTTTGACTCCAGTTCCCAAGTCGCTTCACGTTCTTCCTGGTTGCTCCACAGCACCTTCACATTGGGAATTGTCCGACTTCGTAGCTTTTTGTCCTCTCGTGCTAGGATCTGTACCGGCACTTCCTCGAAGCTTAGGTCTTTCATAAGCTCAATTGCAGGGACGTCGAGCACTCGCGGTGGGTCGGGAGATGCTCCGAAGCATGGACTCGTGGCATACATCGTGAGCCAGGTCAAGGTTCGGCGGTAGGGCGAGGCGGTAGGCCACCAGGCCGATGCGCTCCAGAATCTCGAACGGCCCCACACACACCGTGGGCTCAGCTTGCCCCTCAACCCAAAACGCTTCACCTCCTTTGACGGCGAAACCCGCAATAACACATGCTCCCCACCTGGAATTCCCAAACGCGACGCCTCCGCTCTGCGTAGCCTCTTTGCCGGCTCTGGGCGGTCGCCAACCGCCGTCTGATGAGGCGTACTTTTTCCTCAGTTTCCGCCACCAAGTCTGGTCCCAAAAACCTTCGCTCCCCCAGATCGTCCCAACCAATCGGGGGTCTACAGCGTCTGCCGTACAATGCTTCGTACGGCGCCCTCCGGATGCTCGCCCGGTAGCTGTTGTTATAAGCGAACTCTACAAGGGGTAGGTGGCGCGACCATCCGTCTCCCAAATCTAGTACGCAGCCCGGAGCATGTCCTCGAGAATCTGAATCACCCGCTCGGATTGTCCCTCCGTCTGGGGGTGAAAGGTGAGCTGAAGTGCAACTTGGTTCCTAGGGCTCGCTGTAGACTCTGCCAAAGGTTCGACACCAGCCGAGTGTCTCTGGTCCACGTCGTACAGATGGGTGGAAAGAGAGTCGACTTCGTTAGTCGCCCCACTGTGACTCAAACTGCATCGTGCCCTTGCTGCGATGCAGAAAAAACCCGTGACGGATTCCATGCTGATTGCTCCCATTTCCACTCAGGTACAGGTAGAGATCGTAGTTTTCCCCCCGCCGGGCGCTGATGTTCGACTTTACTGGTTAATCATCCAAACAACGGGCAGTGAACTGTGTTGCATCCCCCTTCGATTAGTCCACCAAAGATTCTGCTTGAGGTCCTTGTATATTTTCGTGTCACCGGGATGCGCCGCATAGGGAGCGCAGTGTGCCCCGGACAATACCTCTTCCTTCAACTCTGGCAGCTCGGGAACGCAATTTCGCCCTCGAAAAAGTGTCGTGCCATTCGCACTCGCCGAAAGGTCGCTCACGTGGTCCGGGGGATTTGTCTCGAACAAGCTGTATCTGTGGGCCTGTCCTCTGGCCTTTCAGGATTTCCCTAATAGGGTTGGCTTGACCATCAAGGACAAGAGTCGCGCGATCGTACCGCCCTGCTGAGTAATCGCGCTTATCGATTCCTCCTCGATTTGACCCTTCCCGCTCAAGACATCCGCCTCATACTCTTGCTTTTCCCGGGGTGGCACTGAATGGACAAGCCGAGTCCTTCAGTAACTCCAACCAATGTTTCTGCCGCAAAAATCAAATCCTTCTATGTGAACAAAACTTAAGGCTCTGGCGGTCCGAAAACACATCACGATGAACTCCCAAAAGGTGGTGTCTCCAAAGCTGTAAATCGAAAACGACTGTTGCCAGTTCCGGATCGTATGTCGGGCAGTTCCGCTCACCTTCTCTGTGATTCCCGTTGCTGACACAATGTGCCCCCCAAAAGTCCACTTCGCGAAGTCAGAACACACCTTCTTAAATTTAGCAAACAGCTTCTGGTCCCTGAGATTCTGGAGAAAAGTCCGTAGGTGCTCCTCGCAGTGATTGGAGAGGTCTCAATCCCGGACTTGTTCTTCACTGTAACATTGCTTATCTCCCTATAGTTGATGCGTAGGCGTGGGCTTCCGTTCTTCTCTCGCACGAAGCGCACGGGTGCACCCCAAGGTGACACACTCGGTCTGATGAACCCTCTATTCAGAAAAACTCCTTGTGCCTTAAATTCCCTCAGTTCCGCAAAAGTCATTCCGCAAGGCGCCTAACTGATAGATTGCGTGTCTAGTAGAACTCGAAGATAGGATGGCCTCTCGCCCGGGGTATTCCCGGCAATTCAATCAGGGGGATGACAGAAGAAACCCTTACCAATGATTCTTTAAAAGTCCAAACATCCAACCCGACGACGAGGAAAACAACCACACAACGCCCTCACAAGGCTCCGAGAGGTGCCAACAAACAGGCTGGGTTACTAACTACCATAACTCTCCCCTGAAAACCCTGAACTCACCTGTCACCGACACGGACCGCTCCCCTCCGTCCCCAACACGGGACACTTTCCCCCCGTCACCAACACGGCCACAAGCTCGGAGCATAACCACCAACCGGACCACCCGCTCCGACTAACCATCCTATCGAGGCGACGGTCAAGACTAACGTTAGGTTTCAGCTCTAAGACCTACCACAAGGTCTACCCAACCGAAAGGGCTGCGTACAGGGCCTCCTAGTCGAAGGTGACCAGTACCAGAACTCTGAGTAGTCGCCAGATCCCCCCCCCTTGACTCACACCAGCCCCAAAAGATCATAATCCACAACGCTCCCAGCCAAGCCTCAAGGCTATGCCTTAGTCATGGGAAGCTGGCGACAAAACCCACAAGGTAAGGTCCTACTTCCGTCCTGGCACCGACGGGGTGCGACGCTCTAATTTGCCACTAATTCTCGGTCCCAAACCGTTGCCCCACCAAGCACCGGGCATCTACTCGAGCGGTAAACTTCCAGACCGACGGCGACACTCCCAACTAAAAGAAAATCTAAGCTCTAGGTCCGTTCAGCAAAGACCCCCAGGTACTGAAGACTATCTATCTGAAATCTAAAGGGTCGGAAGAAGGCAAACAACGAAAACAGCGAGAAGAAACGTGTCAAGAGTTGCCTAGGTTCACTAAACGCACTCGAGGGTCACACGCCAACCCACCCGCAGGACAACCGAACTGACGCACTTGTGCAGAAAACGGAAACCCACCCAGAGCTTTTCCACCACAACCCCACCAAAGGAGCCACCCGTGAACCCATCACGACGATCTCTGCAAGCGTCGCAGTGTCTACGGCGAAAGGCCGAACTATGGGTAGCAATTATAGGGGAAGAATCCGCATTCCCACCTGTACCTTGCCCATAGTGCAAAAGGAAACGACCGACTACCCGCTGTAACTCGACACCAGATGACCCAGGAGGTACAAGTTTAGCCCAAACAGCTATCCGGTTACCCACGGCCGACAGACGGCCAACAAAACAACAACTACCGGTGGGTTGTGCTACCACCCGAGCCCCATCGAGAAAAGAAACTCAATAGTCCCGCACTCTCGCATCTGTTGCCGCAGGAGCTAGTTTTTCGCGGCCGTCGACGTCGTCGTATCTGCCTCCGCGTCCCCGGCCGATGATCTGGTACGGGCCATATCTGTACACACATAACAAGAGTCAGCTCTAGACTTCACCTACAAAACAACGAATCACCTAGCGAGAGAAAAGGACTCGAACTTTTCCCACCCCTCGATCACTCGCGTTCTACCTTCCTATGCCCTACCCATTTCATTCACCTGTAGGCAAGTGAGGTATCCCAACGGATGTCGGCACTAACTGTTGTGATTGAAAGAACTTCTCTGATACCATCTTAATCTGTCACGCCCCGGGGGTTTGTTTTAGCGGAAACGGTTCGTTTTTTTTTTTTTTTTTTTTTTCAAAAGAAGACTTCTCTTCCCCGGCGCGTGCCCAGACCCGCCGCACATACAGGATCTCTCTGCAAACGGACAGAGTCTCCCCTGTATGTGCACGGCGTAGCATTTAGTACATCTCCCAAACATTCACAACCATTCAATCACAACGGTACTAACATACAACTAGCATTCAAGTTTGTTTAAAGCGTATGGCCGATCAATTTGAAAAGGATAAATCCACAGATTTAAAAGAGCACCCACCCGGCGCTTATGTTTTGAAAACGAGTTTCACAATCCGCATAAATCCACAAGGTTTTGAAAACGGTGCCCACACGACACCCAAGTTTTGAAATCCATTTCGCAATCCATAAATCCACAGGGTTTTGAAACCAGTGCCCACACGACACTTAGATTTTAAAAACGGTTTTCGAAATCTTTTCTTTGGTTTGGTTTTCTTTTTCAATCGGCCAACAGAAGTGAAAGGAAAAGTAACGCATACGAAGATAGCTAAATGCAATCCATACCGACATCCATGCCGACCCCACGAGGGTATCGAGAACCTCACACATAACTACAAAGTAAATGAAATGCAAGGAAAAAAGAAAATACAATCCAGGGTCCCCAGCGACCCAGCTGCTCCTGCCCCGTCCTCACCGCCGCCTTAAACCCTAGCCGTCATGAGAAAAAACCCGAGAAGGAAAAACCCTACGGCCCCCGATTTTAAAGAAACCCTAAAATAACCGGAACAAAACCGACGGCTAAGATTGTCTCGTAAAGCGTGTCCATCGCTCGCACGGATCCCGGAGCGCCTAAAAGGGGTCCAAACTTCAAATTTAAATTCTGGGAGATCCCGGGATCGGAATTCAAATCCGATCGCGCCACCGTTCACCGTTTTGCGAGCTCTACCACCTAAAAATACCCGCAAACTCCGACGATCAGCCCGAAAATTCTCGAATTTCGACCCCTCCCTTATCTGCCGAAAATATTAATTTAGGACCCAAAACGAAAAACCGAAAGGTCGAGGTACCACCCAAAGGATAAAATAACCCATGGACATAACAAGATGAAAAAGTCTGATCGCCTCGAAAAGCGTGTCGGCCACCTAGCACGGATTCCGATGCACCAGTTAAAAGCAAACGCTTGATCCCCATTCCGGGAGATCCGCAAATCGGAATCCGAATCCGTTCGCTTTGCCGTCCTCCGTTCTTTGAGCTCAATCGCTGAAAAATGCTCGCGGTCCAGGCCAGCCCATTGCAGAAACCACAGAAAAGTATTCCTAACAGTCCCGTCAGAAATAAAAGGGAGGCATACCAGGGCAAGGGGACGCCAGGACTCTACACGAATGGCCGGTTTACACTTTATATTGATAGAAGAAGGGGATAAAAGTAGGGAAAAAAGGATAGAAAGATTAATTAAGCCTACTCCTAGTAAAGCATTAAAAAAGAAGATAAAAAGTTAAGTTACTCTACTCCTAGATAAATGAAGAGCTGGGGTGGTATCAGGCTTACGAGGATTGCCGGACTCCGATCTCTTCGACGGTTCGAGTATTTATACACATTCCGAACCATGTTATTGGGTGCCGATTTTGAATTTCAAATGATCGGCGCACTCTGGGGGAGGTTGTCAAAAAATTCTCAACCATTTCCTTTTGAGTCGATTAGCCGCAATAGGATGGTCACAAACTTCCGATCTAGGTTCATCCCCTGATTATTGCGCCAAGGCGTAATTCTCGGTGCCTTCCAGCACTTGGGGCGTTGTCTTCCTTTCTGGGTCAACCCCTTAATTTTTCGTAACGAAGCGTGATCCTTGGTGCCTTCCTTTGTTGGACGCCGCATGCTGCTTCGGGGTCTGTTATGAGATCGCGCCTGAATCTTGCCTTCATTCTTTTCAAGATCTTTCCTTCGGGAGCCCAGGGCAATCGAGGCTCGACCTTGATTTTGCCTCTCCCGTCGCTTGATTGAAGCGTTCTGGGATCTTTCTTCAACCGATAAATGACATGAGATGATTAATCTTTCTGTTTCTCTTGCTGGCTGATGCCTCAAACCGATAGTGCACCATAAACGGGATGCCTCTGCATTCGGGGCTGGTCTCGACCGAGATGCAAGTCCTCCCTTATTGACTCAAACCCCTGTTAGCTGATATCTTTCAACCGATGGGTGACGACAGTGTCGTTTCTTCCTGTGGCAGAAAAATTCTGGTCTAAACAATACCCCATCGGCAATCGACTGACTTGTCGTTCGGGCGATTGTCGAAATCGAGTTAACTTCTTGTACGGATAATACTGTCTAGCGATCTCCCTTATATCTCAGGCAGATATTTTTTCACTACCTGAGGGATTCGCGAACAGGCTTCAATCTTTCTAAGTTTTCAGTGAAACCGTCCTTCGCCGTTCTCCCTATTAGATGATGCTGCTTCCCGAGTGATGGATTATTACCCTATTTCGTTGGTCCATAAGTAGGGCCACGACTCGCAGCTTTCTCCGCATCTCCTTATTTTCCATATGGTGATTCCCATGCCAATGCTACAGCAATGTTCCGGCCGTAGCCTTTCCGTTCTTGAGAGTGCTTCCCGGGTAGTTTCTCAATTGGACCTTGGCGACGTTTCAATGCCAGCCGGTGAAAGTGTCTTCATTCTTGCGCGTTTTAACAAAAAATTTTCAGGAAGACCTTGGGAATGATCATCTGGTTTGGGATCTTACGCACGATGGCCCGGCCGACTGGCGCCTCCGTTTTCAAGAGTTGGAAGCTCTCGTGCCGTTCGGCATCTGATCTCCCTTGGCGGGGCGTTGCATCATCGCACTTTGGCCATCCATGCTTCGAGCTTGGTTTCCATTGTCCCAGGGGAGGGCATCGTGCCTAATACGAGTTTGTCGTGGTTCAGGGATTTCGAGACCCGTCGTCATCGCAGTGGTCGGGTGTCTCAATTTTCAAAAGGCAGTGCTCATCCCTCTGCCTTTAGCCTCCCTCCTAGTTCGTTCTAGCAGGAATTCTGTTCTCCTTCCACCTTCTTCGTTAACCACGACTTTTCTTTTTTCTGAAACACTTTTTTATTTTACTCTTTTTACGAGTTATATACATGTCGGTTTACTGAATGTGAAGTATTTGTATATTTTTTGCTCCGCATTCTCCAAAACCGATAATTGTGTTTCAAGTATCTTCTTGATCGGTTTATTTCCTTTCGATCTTTTTGTTGCCCGTGTATTGGACTCGGCTCTACGCATACTTAGACGCTTTTTAGCCGAATCTAGCCTACTGCACCCGATGTCTTCAACCCATCGGGCACCTCTCATTTTTCAGTCTTCAAAAGCCAAAAATCTCTCCTGGCCGCCCTCTTTGGTCGGTCCTTTCAGCCCTACTGCTAAACTTGGGTCACGAATCACTTGGGTTCGACCCCGAACCGTCAGTTCCGGCTAAATCTTCATTGGCCCAATCAGCCCAGCATTTTTTTACCTTCACCACTTCGGCTGTTTTAGTCGGCGAAAAATGCTCAACCTCCGCCCTTTTCCCTTCCAGGGGTCGCTCCTCATGATCTTCCTTAACGTTGGCGTCGCGCTTGGTCCCTACTTCGAGGGCTTTCAGCCAGGCGTTAAGCCTCTGGCCAACACTCGTCAGTCCATCCTTTAACATTTTCGACCCTTCGATTTCACTCTCACCTTGCGTTGGTTGCACCGTCTTTCGAAGCGCGGCTTGCGCCCCAATTGGGCTTAGCTGCGGTCCCCGAGCCGACATAATCTCCTTCAATGCCTTGGCTCGAATTCGCTGCTGCCGACGCATTTATGTCATCGTCAACGCTGACCCGTACCACCAACGCGATTCACGTGCGACGGGCTGCGACTCGACCGTGCTATCGTCCAATGCGCCTACTTCCCTCAGGTGTTCTCTTAGGATTTGCCGCCTCTGCTCTGGCTCCGGGCAAGGTCGAATCTGGCGTTGCTGCATTAAGCGCTTTGTCAAAGCATTCACCTCTCAAGTTGTAAGCTAAGGGAACTCGACGTCTGGTGTGAAGGGGGTAGTTCTTGCCCCTACACGGTTGTCTTCACAAAACCAAGCCCGGGTTTTCGGCCTGATTTGCGGGGGTCCACCCACTAATCTAAATTTCTCGTGGGTCCCCGCCTTCCTGGCTATGAGCTAGGGAAACTTGAAATTAGGTGCGAGGTGGGTAGCCCGTGTCCCGACCTGTTGGCTCCATGGTAAAAGATTTGGGGGTTCATCCCCAAGCTATCTCGACATGGTAGTAGCCCATTCCTTTGCTCATCCTCAGCCCCTCGGCTGAAGGCCTCTCTGGATGCCCCCTGCCTTTGGTCCTCCTGACAGCCGAAGCGGGAGCTTGATCGTAAAGGTGGGGCTCTCAACCCCCTATGACCGCCTGTTTGCGGCCTCGGCCTTCCTAGGCCGTAAAAATCATCTAGAACCTGCTGAATCGCGCGGTCCCGTTCCTCCTTCTTAGGAGGTTGCTTGCTGAAATTCCCGGTCGAAAGTTGCCCTAGCGTCAGACCACAGCTATCCTTGTCTTCGACCGAATTGGGGAAGGCGAACCGTCTCTTGACTTTCTCGGGCAAGCCGAAGAGGAATTCGCCCCACTCTTCGGCTGTCATCTCGGTCTTACATCGAACGCAGATCCGAGGACTGTTACCCGCCAGTGCCCCTTCCTCAAGGCATTCAGCTTCCAACCCCGGCTCATCTTCCGTCGTCTCCATCATGTTTGCCTGTGGGAGGAAGGAATTAGTCTTAGTTTATTCTCATGGTCGGCAAACATAGGCCGACCTTCACCATTCTACTGGCTTTTAGTTTTCAACCAGCGCTTCTTTCGCCGTTTCTCGACGCTTCTCCGTCGAAACGTTCTATCAGAACAACTCTGGCCATCCAAACCACTTTCGGCCCTTTTGGCTGATTGTGGTTTTGTAAATCAGGACCGATTTATCGTCGGTCAGTATGCCCGATGTGGGTTATGGGATCCAAGGATCTAAAATAGGAAAAAAACCACCTAGAGGGGGATGAATAGGTGGAAACAATAAAACTCAGAAATCTTTGCGTAAAAATAACCCAATACGGAAAATAAAGAATGTAAGCAAGATTTTTATGTGGAAAACTCCAATCCAGGAGTAAAAAACTACGGGACCGATCACACGAAAAAAATCTCCAAGATTAAAACACGTACAAGGTGATATAACGCAAACCTACGACTCAACCTTTTCCATACTCTCTAAGTAGATATTCTCCGTAGTCCTCAACGCGCCTCGATCACACGATTTGAGTCCAACTTCGAATCCACGAAGTCTAACCGAATCCACGAAGTCTAACCGAATCCACGGTCGTCACCAATGTAGCATGTGTCGATCACACGAACACGCCTAACTCTGAATCCACGAAGTCGATATACCTTGAATCCATAAGGCCACGGGAATCCACGCGCCAATGTTCCTTTTGAAAATCATTGTTTGTTTATTGGTGGTGATAATTCTGAATACTTAGAAAATTATAGATAGACAAGAAAAACACTATCTAAGTATTCATCAATTTGATTCTACAACGAAGTAGAGAGTTGAAAAATCCTAGAATCAAATTGATAAATATAGATGAAGAAACATGAAATAGAACGTGTTTTTCCTTTCTTCTCTATATGTGGATTTTCGTCGGCTTGCCCTAAAAGATGATCTTTAGGGTCTATTTATAGGCTAGAAACCTTTTGGAAAGAGGTAAGAATAAAAAACTACCTAAAATAGAATTTTTTCGTACGACGGTCCGAACTGGATTCACGACGGCTCGGACTATCGTTAAAATTCTAGAAAGAAAAGTTTGGGGTCCATACTGGAATGGGTCTGATCTGGACAGATTCATGCGATATAAGAAGCTCAATGTTCGGGGTCCGGACTGAAAGCAAGATGATCCAGACTGGAAATTCGCATGAACCAAACCATGTTTGGGATCCGTACTGGATCTGCTCGATCCGGATCCACAACACTCAAAATGCCCAGTTTTCTATTTTTAAGCCATAAAAAATATTCCAAATGTTTCTAATCTATAAGAATATATTCAAATCACCAAAAATATTTAATTAAACATACCTGAACATTTTGAATCTATTCTTCTTGAGATTGACGTTTTTGATCTTCAAGTCTTCATCTTCAATCTTCAAGACTCAATCAACTTCACGAAATACGCCAATACAAAAATCCTTAACACCCGACCACGCCCGCGGTTACTTCTCCTGAGAACTTGTCGAACACTGGTGTTTTCCAGTCAGCCAAGTACGAGCACACCATACTCGTACTTGTGAAACATAGGAATCCGTAGGCCGACCGCGCATCCGGCCTGGCCTGTCTGCCGAAAGTATATTGTATATTTTTCTTTTGAGCACTTGGCTCAGCATTTCTTGTCGGGTGAGTCAACGTCACCGGCGGCATCTTTTTTGCAGGCGGCGGTATATCGGAGCCTGCCTGTTTTTGGACGGGCCTCGCCTTCGGGTCATGCCCCCTGGTCTCCCTACCCCCAGCATGGGGCTGGGGCTGGTGCACCAACGGAAGAGGCGACACGGGTACCCTCTAGTCGGTTTCTTGCCGATGGCCGACGCCCAGACTTGATAGCCTTTCTTGAGCTGGGGCACGAGGTGTTTGTAGCTGCTCTACCTCTGACATGAGTGCCATTGTGGGGGGCGTAATCTGCAGCGCCTCTGGTGCTGCTAAAATCGACTGTGTCGGTGGCAGCGGTAGTGGGGCCGCTGGAGCTCCATGTAGCTCTCCTCGGGCTAGGAACTGCCCGAATCGAGCGAGGCTTTCATCCGTAGCTGGGGCATTGACATCCCAGGCTCAGATCCTGTTTTCCAGGGACCTCATCATTTGGGCTAGTTGCCCATATATCTCGGACAGGGATGGCTCCGGTAGAGCCGAACCTCCGTATGGTTCTGGGAACCATGATATGCTGTCGGTGGAACTAGATAAAATTTACCTGTGTCCTATCGGGCGTGCCAAGAAGGTTGTTGGAGTCAAAATGTAGCTTGCGCGTGATCAACCCTTACTGGGTGACCCTCCAGAAGGTGTCGAAGTGCGCCGTGTGCCAACAATCAAGCGATCGGGCCGAGGAGGGAACCGCTCGACCAGGTCCTACCTTAGGTAACTCCCCACAACCGCAAGCGACCGGTGACTGACGAAAGCGGGTTCACGGAGCTACAGAGGGATCGCTGGTTTCGACTTAAATGAGTCGAAACGCTCGTGGATAAATGTATGAGTAATGTGTCGATGATGAATTTGAAGTATACACGAGGGCAAATAAAGATACGACTACAGGGTCGGTGTACACTTTAATTGCAAAAAGGGCAAATAAAGACACGGCGACGCTGCTTTACACTGTAAATGCAAATAACAAAATAAAGTCACGACCGAATGGCAAGGAGAAAGAACAAACATGGTTTCTCCTAAGTCAGATTCCAACATGATAGTGTAGCAATAAAGGATGGCCTATCTAGATGTCCATACAAGCATGCATTTGTCCTCAAGGAAGATAAAAGGTAAAATAACAAATACTAGCACTACATGCCAAATCCACTAATCCGCTACACCCATCCATAACCCATGGTCCATCATAAATCATCAGAATGATACCCGCACATAGATATAGCATCCTACCCCATCGAGTAATCATATCATAAAAGGCTATGTGCAACATGGCATGCTAAAAGATCAATACTATAGTATGTCAATCTGCATGATCTAGGCCATTCCTCAATCTTACTGTTGGGTTATATGTAATAATGGATCTAAATAGGAGAAAAAACACCTAGAGGGGGGTGAATAGGTGTAAACAATAAACACTCAAAAAATCATTGCGCAATAAAACCCAATGCGGAAATATAAATGAACACGCAAGATTTTTACGTGGAAAAACTCCAAACCGGAGTAAAAAAACCACGGGACCGATAACACGGTGAAATCCACTAGAATTAACACACGTACAAGGTGATATAACGTACACACAGACTGTAGTGTTCTGGTTTTTCCCATGCAGTTTCCCGATGGATCCACCTTGTATAACACCTAGTGTTGGTGTCTGGTCTATGGTGCACCAAAGGGTGCCACAGATGGACCCTGTGAGATTTTGTAACTATTTGGGCCTTCGGCTGTATTTGCCGAAAGTTAGAAATTGAATTTGGCCAAATGGAGGTTGGATTTGGATTCAGCGCGGAAAAACGCTTGAAAACGGCTATTTGCTTGTTGAATTTGGAGTCCGGATGACCAAAAACGGGCTTCCGGAAGTTATCGGGGCTTTTGGGTGCATGGGGGAGTGTCGGTGGACCGCCAACTGCCACGTGGCGGCCTATAATAGGCCGGTTCGCGACGTTCGGTCCACGGAGCGGCGCGGCAGGGTGCATGAGCCCGGCGCAGGACACGTGGCAGGCGGGGACTGGCGGGCCTTTGGTGCGCGGTCCACGGGAACTCGACCGGCGGTGCAGCGGTTTGAACGCCGGTGCACGGGTTCAGGCGGGAACCACGTTTCGACCCGTGGTTGGCCCGTGCCTGGAGCGCGGTCCACGGAGTTCCCTGCGCGGGTGCATGGACCCGGCGCAGGGACACGTGGCGGCTGGTGAGAGGCGGGCTCAGCATGCGCGGTGTACGGGGTCCGTGGAGGCCCGCCTCGGGACAGGGCGCGCGCAGGGGGGCACTGACGCGGCTGTCGGCCGCACTCGAGTGCGCCACGCGTCGCAACGCGAGAGGCGGCCGCACTCGAGTGCGCCACGCGTCGGCCCGCGGTTGGCGGTCCGTACCTACCCCGCTGACCGCGGGAGGACACGTGGCGCGCGGCAGGGTGCATTGCACCGCTGTCCCCTGTTATGGGGACACGTGTCAGCCCCAGGAATTTCCGGGCGCGTCGGACGGGGGCTGTCCGACCCCTCTTCGGGTTTTCGGGCGCCCGAAAGTTGCGCCCGAAAACCCGGCCCACTTGACTTTGGGCTGTGCCTATAAATAGGACTCCTTAGTTCTTTTGCGGGCTTTTTAGACTTCTTTTCACTGTGGACTCTTCAGAGAAGTTCTTCCCCTCACAGTATACTATCCATTGGAGGACTTTGAGGATTTGTGGAGGCACGCAACCCGAGGTTAGCTATTTTGCGGCGCGGCGCGACGCTTGTTCACCTTCGACCCGCTTCGTCCCTTTTCAGTGTTTGGGCTCCCCCGACTCACCCCGACCTCCTTTTTCGACGATTCTTGCGCCATCGGACTCTCGACTGGTAGGACTTCAACTTTCGTGTTTTGAGCTTCATCGATTTCCGTGCTGATCTTTGAGTTTTTCGGGCTCCCATTTGACCCATTTTTCTTCGCGGATTGTTGGACAGCACCGCAGTGTTCCGGCTGTAACTTTGCGCTCAGGCATCGGATCGAGGCGATTCAAGAGGCAAAATTCATCTACATTTCGCAAGGAATCTCCTGGATTTTTCTCAGATTTTTGTGGATTTTTTGCGAAGGTGAGAATCTCCTTTTTCTGTAGTTCTTCGTTACAGAAATTTTGTACAGTTTGGATTGGGTTGTTCCCCTTGCCGGATTTTTATCTCAGCGTAGGAAACTCCGATTTGGGCGTGCAGGTACTCGTTTCGACGGGCTCGTCGCGAGGATCGCGATAGTATTTTTTCTGGGATTTTTCTGGGCATCTTTCGCAGGTGAAAATTTGAGAACTCTGGACTGTGGTTTTAGGGGACAGATTTTGGGAAATTGAGAATGAATAGCTTATGTGTTGTCTTTGGGGTATGTTGTACAGATTCGTGACCAGTTTTGGACAGAGCGAGAGATTCGCATTTGGGGACTTGGATTAGCGCTCGAGGTGGGTGATGTTGTGAACCTCCTACTTGTGAATGTCACTAGGCCTATTGGAATGCCTTGATCATGTGTTACTAATTGTGGATGTATCAAGCATGCTTGTATGAGATTAAGATTCCTTTGATAATATTTGCATTGTTAGCAAGCTACAAGTTAGTGAGCGGTATTTCCATGTTTTAGATATGTAGTTTAATTATATGAAAATAATGCTATAGCCATATCATGTTGTATGTTAAGTGAAGGTTTGAGCATGTGGTTAGAATTCATGTTGTAAAGAGGGGAGACTTGATAGTAGATTATGCATCCAAATTGTATCATGAATCATATGTCATGCCACGTATACATTAGAGGTTCCAAATACTTAATGTTGCATATGTTAGAATAATTGAAATGATTTTATCAAGTAAAGGACTTTGCATGCTTGAATGGTCATCTAGTTAGGCCACCTTTTTCTGCTACACATACATGCTGGAATTGACTTAGGAGAAACCATGCTTTTTATTCATTCTCCTGATGTCTAGTTTTAGGGGATTGTGTAGTCAGATGTTCAGAGTTGGAACAGTTGGGGATTGATGATTGGGTGTTGCGGCAACCGCGGACTGGGGGCGGTTGACCGGCTTATTAGTATTATTATTATTATTGCATCAGATTGGAGGTGAGGGATCGGGCTTCTTTAGTGGATGGTCTTACCCACATGTTTAGAGTCTTGATCCAGTCCTGCTACATCAGATACTTATGGTTACATACTTTACTCGTGTGGGTCGCTCCCCTCGAGTGCCACTCCGGAGTAGGCTTAGGGCCGTGCCGTGTGCCGGTCGGTTGGATACTTTTAGGGCCGTGCCGTGTGCCGGTCGGTTGGATACTTTTGGGATCGTGCCGGGTGCCGATCAGTTACTTGTTCTTGAGAGGACAGCAGAGCAGGCAGTACCAGTGTTACTGGTGTTCGATTGGGTTGGTCTTGTAGTCTGTGACATCCTGGTCCATATCATTAGCTATTCCTTTAGCTAGGCATCTTTGAGGCATGATAGGGTAGCTCTTCATCAGTAGTTTTACTTATAGCTTACCACCTTGTGTTATTTTTCCGCCTCTGATAGTCCTAGTGGGCATGCTCGAGTTTGAGGTCTACCCACTAGGGGAGGCTACTGTTTTTATAGTAGTTCTCACCCCCCACTGTTTTCTCTTTTCTTTCCCCTCTTTGTTTTGCAGAGTCTTCTGCGGGATTTGCGGGACCCTCTACCCAGGATCGAGGTAAGAGGATAGCTGATTAGATAGATACTTCCCGGGTTTCGAGCTTTGTAGTTTTGGATGTATCCCCTGTACTCTCAGACAGTTGTATTTTTTGTTATTTGGGGTCTGGCTTCTGCCAGCTGGTTGTATTTACTTCGTGAGCTGGGAGAGACACTTGTACTTATTTGAGAGCTTTATTGTACTTTTACTTTCCAGCTTTTGTCTGAGATGTTTTAGTTTTAGTTAGCTCTGTTGTATGCTCCTTTATTATATTATTTCTTATATCTGAGCAGGTTACCAGCGCTTCGTGTACACGGGAAATACCGTGTGCTCGGCGGATCTGTGTTTGAGCCCGGGTTCTGGTTTACACCCGGGGCGTGACAGATTAAGTTGGTATCAGAGCTTAGGGATAGGTCAGTTGGGACTTAGGAAACCCTAGGCATTGGACAGACCCTAGGATGGCAGGGCGTGAGTGACGTGATATTTTGCGAAAGTCGGAAATTATTGTATTAAACTCTTCCTGTGAGTGAAGAAGGACTGGCATATCCTATTTCTGGAGAACCATTATGTTGGCTGCAGACAACATAAGGTCACAGAAATAGGAGGATGACCATGACTTTCGCTGGATTGGGTCGAGAGTGGTTTTGGTTACTGACCCGTGGTTTCTTGTGTGACAGGATGCCTCCTAGGCGGCAGATCCCTACCCGGGGTACTCCTATACCCCCGGAGGAGCCGGAGCAGTCTGGGCCGTCTGAGATTAGTGAGCTGAGGGCCATGGTGGCCCAGTTGGCGGAGAGTCACCGCCGACAGGAGCAGAGGTTCGAGCAGTTGCTTGCCCAGGTTGGGGCACCTCCCCCTACTACTGTAGAGGCCCCTGTTCCCCCTGTTGCACCATCAGTTATTCCACTGGTCCCTTTGGCACCGTCGTCGAGCAGTGGGGCTCAGGGAGCGTTCAGGCCTTTGACCACAGCGGAGGAGAAGGAGTTTGCTGACAAACTCATTCAGTTTTGTAAGCGAGGACCACCTAAGTTCTCTGGACGGAGCACCCACCCTTGGGAGATTGGAACGTGGTTGGCGTCAATGGAGAAGTTATTCAAAGACTTCTTCATTGACCCGAAATACAGAGTTCATTTGGCTGTGCATTGTCTGGAGGGTGATGCAGATGTTGGTGGCGTCGGGTCGAGCCGTTGGAGTTCCAGATTACCCGACAGCTGCCGTGGTCGGAGTTCAGGCGGATGATCCTCGACACTTACTTCTCCACGAGCGTGAAGAAAAAGATAGAAGATGACTTGAAGAATCTCCAGCAGGGGGATCGGGCAGTGTGGGACTATTATCAGGAGTTTACGCAGTTGCTCGACTGCGTGCCTTATGTTGCCAGGGATGGGCCGCACCAGGTGGAGCTTTTTGAGACAGGACTGCGCCCTGAGGTCTATACCTTGGTGCATGCCCAGAGGCTCCAGACTTTATCAGAGGCAGTGGATCATGCCCAGTGGGTCGAGAGGGGAGACCACGTTGTCTCTAGGCGTGGAGGTATGGTCGCGCAGAGTTCTGAGAGGAAGCGACCAGCGACTGATGATGGGGGACAGGCCAGTTCCTGGAGGCCGCCCCGGCCGCCACCGCCTCAGTTTTCGGGCCGTGGGCGTTCGGAGCGGCGAGGGCCTGGGGGATCCCAGAGGCCCCCACAGCAGCAGCAGCAGCCACAGCGACAGCAGCAGCACTCGCAGCAGCAGAAGTCGCAGTCGCGACAGCAGGGGTCACAGCGGCAGTCACAGCGGCAGCAGCAGCAGTCTCGGAGACCCCAGCAGCAGTCTCGACAGCCCCAGTCGTCAGATAGATGTATTTTTGTGGTGGGCAGCACTATCCCAGTACTTGCGATCAGCGATGGGGACGCTGTTATACTTGTGGACAGTCTGGTCACATGCGAGCTACTTGCCCTTATGCGGCGTCGACGGCTCCTTCCTCAGCCTCAGCCCCTTCCGTGCCACAGCAGCGGCCTTATACTCCAGCGAGTAGGGCTCCTTCCTCCCACCCTTCAGATCATCGACCACCAGCTCAGAGCGGGCGAGTCTACGCCGCCCAGGTAGGGGACTCCGCGGCAGCCGATCACGTGGTGGCAGGTATCACTTTACTTTTTGGTACTAGAGCTCGCACTTTATTTGATACCGGTGCATCACATTCTTTTATCAGTAGATCTTTTACATCATCACATGGACTAGAGTTAGATCGGTTGCCACATGCATTAGAGGTACAGATTCCTGCTCATATATTGCATGTAGAGGAGTGTTGTTGGTCTAGCCCTGTACAGATAGAGTCTTGGATTTTGCCAGCGGACCTGTTGGTCCTTAGTCAGCTGCGAGACTTTGACATTGTACTTGGGATGGATTGGCTGGCTCGCTATTTCGCGACGATTGATTGTGCCGCGAGGACTGTGACTTTTAGCGAGCCAGGCCAGGAGATGTTTGTTTATAGGGGGTGCCAGAGTGCTTCCTTCGCCTCGGTAGTTTCGACTTCCCGTGCGAGGCAGATGATGCGCAGTGGATGCGTGGCCTTTTTGGCTTCTGTGGTTAAGGAGCCTACGGCGGCACCGGGACTCGCGGATATTCCTATTGTCCACGAGTTCCCGGATGTGTTCCCTCCTGAGCTGATTAGCATGCCGCCGGATAGGGAGATTGAGTTTTTGATTGACGTAGTCCCAGGAACTGCGCCAATCTCTAAGGCTCCTTACCGTATGGCACCGGCTGAGCTGCGAGAGTTAAAGGCGCAACTACAGGACTTAATGGATAAAGGTTTTGTAAGACCGAGTGTATCGCCTTGGGGAGCGCCGGTGCTATTTGTGAAGAAGAAGGATGGTTCACTTCGACTTTGTGTTGACTACCGGGAGCTGAATAAAGTGACCATCAAGAACAAGTACCCTTTGCCGCGCATTGATGACTTATTTGATCAGCTGCAAGGGTCTTGTGTCTTCTCCAAGATTGATTTACAGTCTGGTTACCACCAATTGAAGGTGAAGGCCGAGGACATCCCAAAGACGGCGTTCAGGACGCGGTACGGGCATTATGAGTTCACCGTCATGCCTTTTGGATTGACAAATGCCCCTGCTGCTTTTATGGATTTAATGAACAGGATTTTTCGACCATACTTGGATCGGTTCGTCGTCGTTTTCATTGATGATATCCTGGTTTACTCCCGGAGCGATGCAGAGCATGAGGAGCACTTGAGGATTGTGCTGCAACTTCTGAGAGAGAGGAAGTTGTATGCCAAGTTGTCTAAGTGCGAATTTTGGCTTCGGGAGGTTGTCTTTTTGGGCCATGTGATTTCAGCCGCTGGAGTGGCAGTAGACCCGGCGAAGATTGAGGCAGTCCGGGATTGGCCCCGACCGACGACGGTATCTGAGGTCCGCAGTTTTATGGGCTTGGCTGGTATTACCGTCGGTTTGTGGAAGGTTTTGCGAAACTTTCCACACCCCTCACTCGTCTGACGCGAAAAGGGATTAAGTTTGTTGGAGTGAGGATTGCCAGAGGAGCTTTGAGGAATTAAAGAACAGATTGATGACGGCTCCTATCCTTTCCCTCCCTGTTATGGGGAAAGGATACGTGATTTACAGTGATGCATCGCACAGTGGACTTGGTTGCGTGCTGATGCAGGAGGGTAGGGTAATCGCTTATGCCTCTCGGCAACTGAAGGATTATGAAAAGAATTACCCTACCCATGACTTGGAGCTAGCTGCAGTGATTTTGCACTGAAGTTGTGGCGCCATTACCTGTATGGGGAGCACTGCGAGATATACACCGACCACAAGAGCCTGAAATACCTGTTCACACAGAAGGAGCTCAATTTGAGGCAGCGCAGATGGTTGGAGCTGTTAAAGGACTTCGATGTGGACATATTATACCATCCGGGCAAGGCCAACGTGGTTGCTGATGCCCTGAGCAGGAGAGCAGTACAGAGCTATCCTTGATGATCACTGATCAGGCGCCACTACTGGAGCAGATGAGGCGGCTGAGCTCGAGGTTGTGTCCCCTGGGGTCTCTGCTAGACTTATGTCTCTAGTCGTGCAGCCCACTCTGCTGGACAGGATTCGGGAAAACAGAGTGAGGACCCCCACCTGATGAGGATTCGAGAGCAGATTCAGACTGATGTGACAGGGGATTTTTCAGTTGATGCTTCGGGAGTACTACGGTACAGGGACCGAGCTTGCGTGCCTATGGATCAGAGATTCGAGAGCAGATCTTGAGGGAGGCCCACTATACACCTTATACCATCCATCCTGGTGGGACTAAGATGTATAAGGACCTCAAGGCACAGTTTTGGTGGAATGGGATGAAAAGAGACATTGGGAGATTTGTATCCACTGTTTAACTTGTCAGCAAGTAAAGGCTGAGCATCGTTTACCTGCTGGCAAGTTGCAGAGTCTCCCAATCCCTGAATGGAAATGGGATCATGTTACGATGGATTTTGTCACTGGGTTGCCGAGAGCACAGACGGGAGCGGATGCGATATGGGTGTAGTCGTGGACAGGCTCACCAAATCCGCTCACTTTTTACCGGTTCAGATGACTTGGCCGATGGGCGACTGGCACAGTGTACTTGGCTGAGGTGGTCAGATTGCACGGGATACCCGTTTCCATTGTATCAGATAGAGACCCGAGGTTTGTTTCGCACTTCGGGAGGAGTTTACAGACAGCCTTGGGGACACGGCTCGGTTTAGCACAGCATTTCCACCCACAGACCGATGGGCAGTCGAGCGCACCATTCAACCCTCGAGGATATGCTGCGAGCCTGCGTTCTGGACTTTGGAGGAGGGTGGCACCGACACTTGGGATTAGTTGAGTTTGCGTACAACAACAGCTACCAAGCGAGCATTCAGATGGCTCCGTGTTTTGAACGTTGTATGGACGCAAGGGGGTCCCGTCCCACCCACTGTCATTGGAGTGACGTGTGGTGAGAAAGAAGAACTTTGGTCCTGATCTCCTAACTTGCTGGCAGAAGGAAAGGTCAAAGTGGTTAAACGCGACATCTGCGAGACTGCCCCAGAGTCGACAGAATGAGTGTTTATTGCTGATGGACTCGACGGCGCGAACGGGTAGAGTTCCGTTGGGCGACCATGTCCCTTTTTTGAAAAGTCTCGCCTTCCGAGAGGATCGGAGATTTGGTATTCGTGGGAAACTGAGCCCTCGTTATATTGTACCCGTTCGAGTGTTTGGGCGCATAGTGGCCAGTTTGCCTACAGCCTTGCACTTCCTCCCAGATTAGCAGGTTGTCCCCGGTGTGTTTTTTTCATGTAATCGACCTGAGGAGGTATGTTTTTTGACCCTTCGCACATTATCGATTTCCCCCCTTTGGCGGATCGCCGAAGGACTTGAGCCTACGTCGAGCGACCGTTGAGATTTTGAGAACCGTGGGAGGTCAGAGGTTTGCGCAGCCGAACCATCCTTAATGTGAAGATCCTCTGGAGCAGTCGGAATTAGCGGAGGTCTACTTTGGGAAGCTGGGAGTCAGACGATGATGGATGCCTACCCCTACTTA
>JAQOTM010000115.1:170079-202233 GCA_029168755.2 Tillandsia fasciculata | reverse complement strand
ATTCAAAATGTTCAGGTATGTTTAATTAAATATTTTGGTGATTTGAATATATTCTTGATAGATTAGAAAACATTTGGAATATTTTTTATGGCTTAAAATAGAAAACTGGCATTTTGAGTGTTCCTGGATCCGGATCGAGCAGATCCATTATGGATCCCAACATGGTTTGGTTCATGCGAATTTCCAGTCTGGATCATCTTGCTTTCAGTCCGACCCCGAACATTGAGCTTCTTATATCGCATGAATCTGTCCAGATCAGACCCATTCCAGTATGGACCCCAAACTTTTCTTTCTATGAATTTTAACTAGTCCCGAGCCGTCGTGAATCCAGTTCGGACCGTCGTACGAAAAAATTCTATTTTAGGTAGTTTTTTTTTCTTACCTCTTTCCAAAAGGTTTCTAGCCTATAAATAGACCCTAAAAGATCATCTTTTAGGGCACAGCCGACGAAAATCCACATATAGAGAAGAAGGAAAAACACGTTCTATTTCATGTTTCTTCATCTATATTTATCAATTTGATTCTAGATTTTTCAACTCTCTACTTCGTTGTAGAATCAAATTGATGAATACTTAGATAGTGTTGTCCTTGTCTATCTATAATTTTCTAAGTATTCAGATTTATCACCACCAATAAAACAAAACAATGATTTTCAAAAGGAACATCGGCGCGTGGATTCCCGTGGCCTTATGGATTCAAGGTATATCGACTTCGTGGATTCGAGTTAGGCGTGTTCGTGTGATCGACACATGCTACATTGGTGACGACCGTGATTCGGTTAGACTTTCGTGGATTCGGTTAGACTTCGTGGATTCGAAGTTTGGACTCAAATCGTGTGATCGAGGCGCGTTGAGGACTACGGAGAATATCTACTTAGAGAGTATGGAAAGGTTGAGTCGTAGGTTTGCGTATATCACCTTGTACGTGTTTTAATCTTGGAGATTTTTTTCGTGTGATCGGTCCGTAGTTTTTTACTCCTGGATTGGAGTTTTCCACATAAAATCTTGCTTACATTCTTTATTTTCCGTATTGGGTTATTTTTACGCAAAGATTTCTGAGTTTTATTGTTTCGCACCTATTCATCCCCCTCTAGTGGTTTTTTTTCCTATTTTAGATCCTTGGATCCCATACCCCACATCGGGCATACTGACCGAGGATAAATCGGTCCTGATTTACAAAACCACAATCAGCCAAAAGGGCCGAAAGTGGTTTGGATGGCCAGAGTTGTTCTGATAGAAACGTTTTCGACGGAGAAGTCGAGAAACGGCGAAGAAGCGCTGTTGAAAACTAAAAGCCAGTAGAATGGTGAAGGTCGGCCTATGTTTTGCCGACCATGAGAATAAACTAATACTAATTCCTTCTCCCAACAGGCAACATGATGGAGACGACGGAAGATGAGCCGGGGTTGGAAGCTGAATGCCTTGAGGAAGGGGCACTGGCGGGTAACAGTCCTCGGATCTGCTTTCGATGTAAGACCGAGATGACAGCCGAAGAGTGGGGCGACTTCCTCTTCGGCTTTGCCCGAGAAAGAAGGTAAGAGACGGTTTCGCCTTCCCCAATTCGGTCGAAGACAAGGATAGCGGGTCTACGCTAGGGCAACTTTCGACCGGGAATTTCAGCAAGCACCTCCAAGAAGGAGGAACGGGACCGCGCGATTCAGCAGGTTCTAGATGATTTTTACGGCTAGGAAGGCCGAGGCGCAAACAGGCGGTCATAGGGGGTTGAGAGCCCCACCTTTACGATCAAGCTCCGCTTCGGCTGTCAGAGGACCGAAGGCAGGGGGGCATCCAGAGAGGCCTTCAGCCGAGGGGCTGAGGATGAGCAAAGGAATGGGCTACTACCATGTCGAGATAGCTTGGGGATGAACCCCCCAATCTTTTACCATGGAGCCAACAGGTTCGGGACACGGGCTACCCCACCTCGCACCAATTTCAAGTTTCCCTAGCTCATAGCAGGAAGGGGACCCACGAGAAATTTAGATTAGTGGGTGGACCCCCTCAAATCAGGCCGAAAACCCGGGCTTGGTTTGTGAAGACCACCGTGTAGGGGCAAGAACTACCCCTTCACACCAGACGTCGAGTTCCCTTAGCTTACAACTTGAGAGGTGAATGCTTTGACAAAGCGCTTAATGCAGCAACGCCAGATTCGACCTTGCCCGGAGCCAGAGCAGAGGCGGCAAATCCTAAGAGACACCTGAGGGAAGTAGGCGCATGGACGATAGCACGGTCGAGTCGCAGCCCGTCGCACGTGAATCGCGTTGGTGGTACGGGTCAGCGTTGACGATGACATAAATGCGTCGGCAGCAGCGAATTCGAGCCAAGGCATTGAAGGAGATTATGTCAGCTCGGGGGACCGCAGCTAAGCCCAATTGGGGCGCAAGCCGCGCTTCGAAAGACGGTGCAACCAACGCAAGGTGAGAGTGAAATCGAAGGGTCGAAAATGTTAAAGATGGACTGACGAGTGTTTGGCCAGAGGCTTAACGCCTGGCTGAAAGACCTCGAAGTAGGGACCAAGCGCGACGCCAACGTTAAGGAAGATCATGAGGAGCGACCCCTGGAAGGGAAAAGGGCGGAGGTTGAGCATTTTTCGCCGACTAAAACAGCCGAAGTGGTGAAGGTAAAAAAATGCTGGGCTGATTGGGCCAATGAAGATTTAGCCGGAACTGACGGTTCGGGGTCGAACCCAAGTGATTCGTGACCCAAGTTTAGCAGTAGGGCTGAAAGGACCGACCGAAGAGGGCGGCCAGGAGAGAGTTTTGGCTTTTGAAGACTGAAAAATGAGAGGTGCCCGATGGGTTGAAGACATCGGGTGCAGTAGGCTAGATTCGGCTAAAAAGCGTCTAAGTATGCGTAGAGCCGAGTCCAATACACGGGCAACAAAAAGATCGAAAGGAAATAAACCGATCAAGAAGATACTTGAAACACAATTATCGGTTTTGGAGAATGCGGAGCAAAAAATATACAAATACTTCACATTCAGTAAACCGACATGTATATAACTCGTAAAAAGAGTAAAATAAAAAAGTGTTTCAGAAAAAAGAAAAGTCGTGGTTAACGAAGAAGGTGGAAGGAGAACAGAATTCCTGCTAGAACGAACTAGGAGGGAGGCTAAAGGCAGAGGGATGAGCACTGCTGTGACGCCCCACTTCCCAGGGGATCACCCATCCTAGAACTACTCTAGCTCTAGCACGCTTAACTCTCATGTTCCTCTTGGATCTTGCTACCATCCAAAATGCTATAGCCGGGTTAGAGATTTAGTCCTATTATATCATTTATATAGAGGACTAATCCAAATTCCGGGGGTGTCACATTCTTCCCCCCTTTAAGCCCTGACGTCCACGTCAGGCTCAAGCACACTCACAAGCAACAGGCGATGTGAGACTCGTCTCGCTAGCCTTAGCCGACCTTGTGAGGAGCTGCACTCCACTCACAACGGTCATTAGCCGGGGAGCCTCGCTCTACCCGCTATATAACCTGGCTCAACCGAGACTCATCTCACATTTCCGGCTGGTGAATGGCTCTGATACCAACTGTGACGCCCCACTTCCCAGGGGATCACCCATCCTAGAACTACTCTAGCTCTAGCACGCTTAACTCTCATGTTCCTCTGTCACGCCCCGAAACTGCTACCAATTTGGCATAGTTCGGGCGCGCTGAGCAGACGCCGAACGGACAGAACCTCCCCTGTCCGCCCAAGGCTAAGCAACAAGATCATGTACAAGAATCACCCAGGAATTAATTCTAGATATACACAATCACAACGAGAGCACAACCAGTGCTAACAAGAACATAAGAGCAAGGTACGAGTATATAACAGTAAACATACAAGCAACAAAGAGAGAAACTCTATCTATTACAACCATTGCATTCGAGCATATGAATAATACATAGATCACATCCAAAACATCCTCACCCTATACAACATCTACTCTCAAAATGTAAAGACAAGGTGACAAGAGCTATAGATGTAGGGAGGCTGCTACCAACGTCTCTAGGGCGCCAAGCCCTTACCGCGATCCTCGCCGGGAGTACCTGTACTCGGCCCTGTAATAATAGTGGGATGAGAACTATGGTCCATAGTTCCCAGTGGGTTCGGCCACCGACTCCACCGGTCTTCCCACTAGGTCCAAGAGGGCAAAGCAGATAGATAGATAGATAGATAGATATATCTGAAAACTGTAAATGCAGTAAATAACTACACTACTATGCCCAACACGGAAAAACATGTATGCATGCTCAGGGGAGAGATATCCAAATATATCACTATGTCCAAGAAGTACTATTTCATACTTGTTCTCTAACTCATTTTCAAGAAGTGTGGTTTTTAACACTTCATCTCAAATCTCACGGCACACCCGAAGGTTGCCCACGGCTCACTATCACGACGAGGGAGACTATGTCTCAACCTACCAATCGAACGCGTCTGCGGGACCTGACTGTCCCTCGGGGTGGCGTGCCCCGTGACCAACTCCGGAGTAGGCGGCCGTAGAGGAGCGACCTCCACCAGCCTAAAACAGACTATGAGCATGATCCAATCCTCTCCACACGAGGATACCCTATCTATAAGGCTAATGGCAACTGAGATCCCTATAGATAATACACAACCTATGTCTCACATGTGTCATGATAGGTTTACCTACACTACTTTTCATATGCCACTCGTTCATTTATTGTGTGGTGTTCACAATTTCTACATATATGCCACTCGTTCATTTATTGTCGACTCACAAGTCCAACACCCAATCCGCACTATAGGATTCCTCGGTATCGACCCAATCTTTCCCAATCCACATATTAGCATAACATTTGCTAAATATCTATATCAACCGGAAAGTATAAAGATGGCAATACATACTATCCTACAATGCAATGGTGCGATATGCAATAGTGTAAGTGGCTAAGACATAGAGAGAAGCCCAACGGCTTCGGTAAAAGCACCACCCACCTCGGGTCCTTGGCTCGGCTCGGCTCTCCAAAAAAATCTACGAGAGCACCGGTCTCGATCACAAGGGTCGCCTCAAGTCGGATGTCCTAAACAAGTCCAAAACGGCCTATTAATAACCTCCAAGCACTATGCTTAGTGTTTTCACGTGCGCGCAAAAGCGCCGACGAAAGACGACGAACTTCCACGATTTGTGGTCTGGATCGTCAAGGGTTTACCCAAAACCCCTCCATGATGGAAGGATTCCATTTAAATCCCCCACCAAAATTACTAATGTAATTATTTCTCTTTTTGCCTCAAAAGTCCTAGAGCGCGTATTTCGGCTCTAACTTTTCGACCGTTTGACGGAATGTCGATCCGTCTTCGCCAACACGTTTCTTTACATAGTAATTGGGTTTCCAAGGGTTCAAATGAGATCAATCCCATGAAAATCCAAAAACTCCTCTTTTAACCCTAGGTTTCATATACACATTCATTATGATTTTTCCACGATTTTCGCCGATTTCTTCGACAAGAATTCTTCTAAGATCATATAGATTTTAGATCTAAAAATTACGGCAAAACCAAATTTATTTTTACAAAACTCACCTCAAAGAGCTAGGATTCCAAGCTTTTCTTGGTTCAAAAGCTCGCCCTCGCTCGCCTTAAGCTTCCCGCAAATCGCTCCGCGATTTAGTGCAACGTGGAGCAAGAAAATTTAGAGAGAGAAAGTGAGTGGAGAAGGTGAGAGAGAGAGCTCTCCATGGATGTGCTTGCGTGCGGTTGGGGAGTGCTGCGCGCGGGTGGAGAAGAAGAAGAAAAGGTAAAGGTAGCCTTTTTGCATAAAGGCCCCCCTACAATAGTGGTAATTTACTATTTAGTCCAATTTGATCTGATACTTGCCTGCGGAACCCTTCTGAATGTCCGTTTGTGCTCAAATTTGACGGGCAGGCTCATCTCAACTTAATTTATCACGAGATATTTTAAATTTTCAGTTTGGGCTATTTTTGGGTCACCAAAAGTCTCGCTGTACTTAAAATCGCTGTCAGGTACCTTTCTCACTGCTCGGGTATCCGATTGATGCGAAACTTTTATTGTAACCTTAAAACATAATTACGAAGCTCCCGTAATTTTCTCAGAATTTTTCGACACTGTTGGCGGAGCCCGTTCTCACTATCTGGCATCCGATCAACACGAAACTTTTTCTGTGGCCTTAAAATAATATTACGGAGCTCCCCGAATTTTTTTGGAATTTTCCGACACTGTGAATTTTCTGCTAATTTATCTGCCCCGTCTCTCACAGAAAATATTAAATCTTCTGTTTTCGCTCCGATTTCGGCGCAGGTCATTTTCAACCTATATTATGCTTCTATGAGTCCAATAAAAATAGTATCTTACACTATTTTTATTTTTATTTATATAATAATTTTTCCGACTTACTATATCCCACCGTAACTTCTATATTGTATTCTTTTAAAAGTTGAACTTGCACATTTTACCTATGGTTAATTAGGATTTCTTTGAATTAATTGGGCATATTCTACTTAATGTCTAACTTCTACTTTTAGAAGTTCGGTATCCTACATTCTTCCCCCCTTAAGCAATTTCGTCCGCGAAATTGAAATTTAATGCAATTCAACCGAATCGAAATTCATACCTCTAATTCATCTCCTCGAAGAGATGAGGATGGTGCGCCCTCATCGTTTCCTCAAGTTCCCACGTGGCTTCGCGATCGTCGTGATTGCTCCACCGGACCCTGACATAAGGAATCTCGCGGTTCCTCAATTTGCGCACCTCCCGAGCAATAATCGCCACCGGGAACTCCTCATAGCTCAAGTCATCCTGAAGCTCCGGCGGCTCATATAGCATCGCATGCTCCGGATCGGGTACATATTTGCGGAGATTGGAGACGTGGAAGACGTTATGTACATCCGCCAACTTCGGCGGCAATGCAAGCCGGTACGCCACCGTTCCCACACGCTCCAATATCTCATAGGGGCCAATATAGCGGGGACTTAGTTTTCCCCGCACTCCAAATCGCTTCACGCCCCTCATGGGCGAAACCTTCAAGAAGACGCGGTCGCCCACCGCGAATTCCAAATCCCGCCGACGCTTGTCCGCGTAGCTTTGTTGCCGAGATTGCGCCGTAAGCAATCTTTTGCGAGCAAGGCGGACCTTCTCCTCCGCCTCCCGCAAAATGTCCGGCCCGAACTCCGTGCGCTCGCCCACATCACTCCAATAGATAGGGGATCGACACTTCCGTCCATAAAGAGCCTCGAACGGTGCCATCTCCAAACTAGCGTGATAACTGTTGTTGTAGGCGAACTCGGCCATCGGCAAGTACTTGCACCAACCGCCCTTGTAATCGATGACGCACGCCCGCAACATGTCCTCCAAGGTCTGAATGGTTCTCTCTGTCTGACCATCAGTCTGAGGGTGAAAAGCGGTGCTAAAATCGAGCCGTGTGCCAAGGGCCTCCTGCAGATTCCTCCAGAAATGCGAGGTGAACTTGGGGTCTCGGTCCGATACAATCGACTTCGGCACCCCGTGCAGCCTCACCACCTCGTCAAGATATACCTGTGCCAACTTCTCTCCCGCCCAGGTGGTGTGGACCGGCAAGAAATGTGCCGACTTGGTGAGACGATCCACAATCACCCAGATCGAGTCGTGGCCTCCTGTTGAGCGAGGCAACCCGACGATGAAGTCCATAGAGATGTCCTCCCACTTCCACACGGGAATAGGCAAGCTTTGGAGTTTCCCCGCCGGGAGTCGACGCTCCGCTTTTATCTGTTGACATGTAAGGCACTTTGCCACGAAGCGCCCAATGTCCGCCTTCATCCCCGGCCACCAATAGAGCATCTTCAACTCGTGGTACATCTTGGTGCCACCAGGGTGCTCGGCATAAGGTGACCGATGCGCCTCTCGCAATATCAGTTCGCGGAGCTCCTCATTTTCCGGCACACACCAACGGTTCCGAAACCGAAGTGTGCCATCGGCGTGTACATGGAAATCGCCGCCTTTGCCCTCCTCGATGTCACGCCGCACCTTTTGGAGACTTGAGTCGGAAGGCTGCACATTCTTGATCCTCTCCAACAAGGTCGGCTGAATAATAAGCGCCATCATCAGGGCCGGCACCCCGGGAGCGACTACCTCAAGGTTCATCCGCCCCATGTCCAAACATAACGGCATTTGATTCGTGACGTCCATAGCGAGGTTCCTCGCCGTCTTTCTACTTAGTGCATCGGCGACCACGTTTGCTTTGCCGGGGTGGTAAAGGATATCGACATCATAATCCTTCAGCAGCTCCAACCACCGCCGTTGCCGCAAATTGAGCTCCTTCTGGGTGAATAAGTACTTGAGGCTTTTGTGGTCGGTGTAGATCTCGCAATGTGCACCATACAAGTAGTGCCTCCACAACTTCAGCGCGAAGATCACCGCCGCCAACTCCAAATCGTGAATGGGATAGTTCTTTTCGTGGTCCTTCAACTGGCGGGATGCATAAGCGATCACTTTTCCGCCCTGCATCAGGACACACCCCAGACCCAGATAGGATGCGTCGCTATACACCACGAAGTCCTCGCCCTGCACCGGTAAGGCGAGAATAGGAGCCGACGTCAACCTTTTCTTCAATTCAATGAAACCCCGGTCGCATTCGTCGCTCCAAACGAACTTGACGCCCTTTTGCGTCAGCCGAGTAAGTGGAGTCACAATCCTCGAGAAACCCTCCACGAACCGTCGATAATACCCGGCCAAGCCCACAAAACTGCGGACTTCCGTGACATTCGTCGGGCGCGGCCAATCCCTAACCGCCTCAATTTTCTTCGGGTCAACTGAAATCCCCCCCTCAGAAATAATATGCCCGAGGAAAGCCACCTCGCGGAGCCAAAACTCGCACTTCTTTAGTCTTGCAAATAGCTTCTCCTCCCGAAGGATTTGAAGCACTATCCGCAAATGCTCCGCGTGCTCCTCGTCGCTCCGCGAATAGACCAAAATGTCGTCAATGAAGACCACGACAAATCGGTCCAAGTACTCCCTGAACACACGGTTCATCAGATCCATGAACGCCGCCGGGGCGTTAGTAAGCCCGAAAGGCATGACCGTGTATTCGTAGTGACCATAGCGTGTGCGAAACGCCGTTTTCTGAACATCCTCCGGCTTGATTTTCAACTGGTGGTAGCCGGATTGGAGGTCAATTTTGGAGTACACTAGCGACCCTTGCAATTGGTCAAACAAGTCGTCGATTCTGGGTAACGGGTACTTGTTTTTGATGGTAACCTTGTTCAACTCCCGATAATCCACACAGAGTCGAAAAGAACCATCCTTCTTGCGCACAAATAATACCGGGGCTCCCCACGGCGATACACTTGGCCGAATGAACCCTTTGTCGAGAAGATCCTGCAACTGATCCCTCAACTCCTTCAATTCTGCCGGCGCCATACGATACGGGGCCTTCGAGATCGGCGCCGTCCCGGGAATCAAGTCTATGATGAACTCGATCGCCCGATCCGGCGGCATCCCCGGTAACTCCGCGGGAAACACATCAGGAAACTCCCGCACCACCAATAACTCCTCCATGATCGGAGTCGCACGGTCCACCTCCACAACGGTCGCCAAAAATGCCGGGCAACCGCTATGGACCAACTTCCTCGCTCTCGTCGCCGACACCGTTGCAACGAAGCACGAGCTTTGATGAGCTCGATAGATAACCTCCTCCTGTCCCGGCTCCCGAAAAGTGACCAACTTCCTCCTGCAGTCGATCACAGCGTGATACTTCGAGAGCCAGTCCATGCCCAAGATGACGTCGAACGCCTCCAACTTCTTGAGCTCGAGCAACCGGACGGGCATAATCCAGTCGCCCACTTGCACCGGGCAGGATAAGCACCCCGTGTAAGTAATAGATGACGACTCCGGGCCTTCGACTCGCCACTTGCCCGTTGCCTCCAAGATAATACCATGAGTGCGTGCAAATGATCCGCTAATGAATGAATGCGTAGCACCTGTATCAAAAATTGCCCTGGAGCGAACTCCATGTATTAGAACCATACCTGCCACGACACTGGGCTCCTCGATGTCGACAGGATCCTGGGCCTGGGCCTGAACGGCGAATACCCGCCCGCTCGGCGCCGATCGCGTCATCTCCTGCTGCCTAGGAGCCATCGCGCGCCCCGCAGAGACGGGAACATAAGGAGCGCCTCCATAATGAACAGGGTTTGCCGGAGTCGACGCAGTTGAGGGGGCACGCGAACCCCTCGCTGGGCACTCTCGGCTCATGTGCCCCTCCTGCCCGCAGCTATAGCATCTGCCCTCACGCTGCCTGCACTGCTGCACCCGGTGGTCCCTGCTACCGCATATAATGCAAGGCCGTGGTCCCTGCCTCCACGGCTGCGATCTCGGTTGCTTCGGGGGCCTCCTGGAGCTAGACTGTGCCCCCGAACCACCGCCCTGGCGCTTCTTGCCCTTATCCTTGGACCCCGCCGCCATCTCGCGCTCCTCGCGCACATGGGCATCCCCGTGCTCTGCCCACAGCGCTCGATCAAGAACCTCGGCGTAGGTCGTGAGCTTGAACAGCTGCACGGCCCGGTAGATCCAGGGCTTAAGCCCCCGCAGAAACCAATCGGCCCGGTCCGCATCGTCGCGAACAACATCGGGAACACAGTCGATGATGTGGGTGAACTCCTCCTCGTACTCCATCACCGAGCGATTTCCCTGCTGCAGCTTGCGGAACTTTTCCTTCATCACCCGCTTATCGGCGTCGGGAAAGTAGTGCCCGTACACCGTCCTCTTGAACTCCCCCCACAACATCGGAGGAAGATGCGCGGGTCGATCACGCTGCACCCGCTTCCACCATACTAACGCCGGTTCTCCAAAACTATGCGTGGCCAGGGGCACCTTGTCCCTTTCCAGGACAGGGAGATCTCCAAAGATAGTCTCCATAGCGCCTAACCACAACTCCACTACCGCCGGCTCCATCTTCCCTCCCTCGAAGGTCCGAGGTTTGAACTTTAGGAACTGCATCAGAACTGCCAATGCGCGCTCCCGCTCCGCCTTTTCCGCCGTCATATCGGGTGTAGTAGAACCCGATGCCGCCAGAGGCGCACTCCTCGGAAGGGGGCACGCCGACAGTGGAACGGCCCCCACGCCCTCACCCTCAACCGCTCCCGGCGCGTGAGTCGAGGGTGCAGGCGGATCACGGCTCCCAGCCGCCGTCGCGGCCGCCAACGCTGCCTGCTGCTCCAACAGTGACTGGAGCTGCTCCAATTGAGCCCCCTGGCGCTGCATCGCGCCTACCAAAGCAGCGACCTGCTCTCGCAGCTCCTGCACCTCGCCAGATCCCGACTGCTCGGGCGCCGCTGGAGGCGGCACCGGAGAGGACCTACGAGTGTGGCGTCTCCCTGACATTCCTTCCTGGAAACAAGAACTTAGTCAGTTAGTTTAACCCGATAGCTCCTTAGCATTTACGAAACTAGACAACTCAATAATAAATCGGGCGGAAGCATACAAGCATACTAGTCCTAGACCCTTAGCATCATGCCGTCGGCCGCCGACATAACACTTCGTGTCACCGAACAAGCACACTTGAATCCGTCTCTATTCTCAATTAGAGACATATAATCTTCTTTGACCCAATCGATTTCACTTCCGCCAACGTCAAGGGTTCACGTTTCACTCACGTCCCTACAACCTTAGGGTTTACCAGCCTAGGGTTTCCTAAGTCATCCTAGACTCTCTCTCTTTACTTGCTCTTATCTTGCTCTGATACCACTTTATCTGTCACGCCCCGAAACTGCTACCAATTTGGCATAGTTCGGGCGCGCTGAACAGACGCCGAACGGACAGAACCTCCCCTGTCCGCCCAAGGCTAAGCAACAAGATCATGTACAAGAATCACCCAGGAATTAATTCTAGATATACACAATCACAACGAGAGCACAACCAGTGCTAACAAGAACATAAGAGCAAGGTACGAGTATATAACAGTAAACATACAAGCAACAAAGAGAGAAACTCTATCTATTACAACCATTGCATTCGAGCATATGAATAATACATAGATCACATCCAAAACATCCTCACCCTATACAACATCTACTCTCAAAATGTAAAGACAAGGTGACAAGAGCTATAGATGTAGGGAGGCTGCTACCAACGTCTCTAGGGCGCCAAGCCCTTACCGCGATCCTCGCCGGGAGTACCTGTACTCGGCCCTGTAATAATAGTGGGATGAGAACTATGGTCCATAGTTCCCAGTGGGTTCGGCCACCGACTCCACCGGTCTTCCCACTAGGTCCAAGAGGGCAAAGCAGATAGATAGATAGATAGATAGATATATCTGAAAACTGTAAATGCAGTAAATAACTACACTACTATGCCCAACACGGAAAAACATGTATGCATGCTCAGGGGAGAGATATCCAAATATATCACTATGTCCAAGAAGTACTATTTCATACTTGTTCTCTAACTCATTTTCAAGAAGTGTGGTTTTTAACACTTCATCTCAAATCTCACGGCACACCCGAAGGTTGCCCACGGCTCACTATCACGACGAGGGAGACTATGTCTCAACCTACCAATCGAACGCGTCTGCGGGACCTGACTGTCCCTCGGGGTGGCGTGCCCCGTGACCAACTCCGGAGTAGGCGGCCGTAGAGGAGCGACCTCCACCAGCCTAAAACAGACTATGAGCATGATCCAATCCTCTCCACACGAGGATACCCTATCTATAAGGCTAATGGCAACTGAGATCCCTATAGATAATACACAACTATGTCTCACATGTGTCATGATAGGTTTACCTACACTACTTTTCATATGCCACTCGTTCATTTATTGTGTGGTGTTCACAATTTCTACATATATGCCACTCGTTCATTTATTGTCGACTCACAAGTCCAACACCCAATCCGCACTATAGGATTCCTCGGTATCGACCCAATCTTTCCCAATCCACATATTAGCATAACATTTGCTAAATATCTATATCAACCGGAAAGTATAAAGATGGCAATACATACTATCCTACAATGCAATGGTGCGATATGCAATAGTGTAAGTGGCTAAGACATAGAGAGAAGCCCAACGGCTTCGGTAAAAGCACCACCCACCTCGGGTCCTTGGCTCGGCTCGGCTCTCCAAAAAAATCTACGAGAGCACCGGTCTCGATCACAAGGGTCGCCTCAAGTCGGATGTCCTAAACAAGTCCAAAACGGCCTATTAATAACCTCCAAGCACTATGCTTAGTGTTTTCACGTGCGCGCAAAAGCGCCGACGAAAGACGACGAACTTCCACGATTTGTGGTCTGGATCGTCAAGGGTTTACCCAAAACCCCTCCATGATGGAAGGATTCCATTTAAATCCCCCACCAAAATTACTAATGTAATTATTTCTCTTTTTGCCTCAAAAGTCCTAGAGCGCGTATTTCGGCTCTAACTTTTCGACCGTTTGACGGAATGTCGATCCGTCTTCGCCAACACGTTTCTTTACATAGTAATTGGGTTTCCAAGGGTTCAAATGAGATCAATCCCATGAAAATCCAAAAACTCCTCTTTTAACCCTAGGTTTCATATACACATTCATTATGATTTTTCCACGATTTTCGCCGATTTCTTCGACAAGAATTCTTCTAAGATCATATAGATTTTAGATCTAAAAATTTACGGCAAAACCAAATTTAATTTTTACAAAACTCACCTCAAAGAGCTAGGATTCCAAGCTTTTCTTGGTTCAAAAGCTCGCCCTCGCTCGCCTTAAGCTTCCCGCAAATCGCTCCGCGATTTAGTGCAACGTGGAGCAAGAAAATTTAGAGAGAGAAAGTGAGTGGAGAAGGTGAGAGAGAGAGCTCTCCATGGATGTGCTTGCGTGCGGTTGGGGAGTGCTGCGCGCGGGTGGAGAAGAAGAAGAAAAGGTAAAGGTAGCCTTTTTGCATAAAGGCCCCCCTACAATAGTGGTAATTCACTATTTAGTCCAATTTGATCTGATACTTGCCTGCGGAGTCCTTCTGAATGTCCGTTTGTGCTCAAATTTGACGGGCAGGCTCATCTCAACTTAATTTATCACGAGATATTTTAAATTTTCAGTTTGGGCTATTTTTGGGTCACCAAAAGTCTCGCTGTACTTAAAATCGCTGTCAGGTACCTTTCTCACTGCTCGGGTATCCGATTGATGCGAAACTTTTATTGTAACCTTAAAACATAATTACGAAGCTCCCGTAATTTTCTCAGAATTTTTCGACACTGTTGGCGGAGCCCGTTCTCACTATCTGGCATCCGATCAACGCGAAACTTTTTCTGTGGCCTTAAAATAATATTACGGAGCTCCCCGAATTTTTTGGAATTTTCCGACACTGTGAATTTTCTGCTAATTTATCTGCCCCGTCTCTCACAGAAAATATTAAATCTTCTGTTTTCGCTCCGATTTCGGCGCAGGTCATTTTCAACCTATATTATGCTTCTATGAGTCCAATAAAAATAGTATCTTACACTATTTTTATTTTTATTTATATAATAATTTTTCTGACTTACTATATCCCACCGTAACTTCTATATTGTATTCTTTTAAAAGTTGAACTTGCACATTTTACCTATGGTTAATTAGGATTTCTTTGAATTAATTGGGCATATTCTACTTAATGTCTAACTTCTACTTTTAGAAGTTCGGTATCCTACAACTGCCTTTTGAAAATTGAGACACCCGACCACTGCGATGACGACGGGTCTCGAAATCCCTGAACCACGACAAACTCGTATTAGGCACGATGCCCTCCCCTGGGACAATGGAAACCAAGCTCGAAGCATGGATGGCCAAAGTGCGATGATGCAACGCCCCGCCAAGGGAGATCAGATGTCGAACGGCACGAGAGCTTCCAACTCTTGAAAACGGAGGCGCTAGTCGGCCGGGCCATCGTGCGTAAGATCCCAAACCAGATGATCATTCCCAAAGGTCTTCCTGAGAAAATTTTTGTTAAAACGCGCAAGAATGAAGACACTTTCACCGGCTGGCATTGAAACGTCGCCAAGGTCCAATTGAGAAACTACCCGGGAAGCACTCTCAAGAACGGAAAGGCTACGGCCGGAACATTGCTGTAGCATTGGCATGGGAATCACCATATGGAAAATAAGGAGATGCGGAGAAAGCTGCGAGTCGTGGCCCTACTTATGGACCAACGAAATAGGGTAATAATCATCACTCGGGAAGCAGCATCATCTAATAGGGAGAACGGCGAAGGACGGTTTCACCGAAAACTAAGAAAGATTGAAGCCTATTCGCGAATCCCTCAGGTAGTGAAAAAATATCTGCCTGAGATATAAGGGAGATCGCTAGACAGTATTATCCGTACAAGAAGTTAACTCGATTTCGACAATCGCCCGAACGACAAGTCAGTCGATTGCCGAGGGGGTATTGTTTAGACCAGAATTTTCTGCCACAGGAAGAAACGACACGTGTCGTCACCCATCGGTTGAAAGATATCAGCTGACAGGGGTTTGAGTCAATAAGGGAGGACTTGCATCTCGGTCGAGACCAGCCCCGAATGCAGAGGCATCCCGTTTATGGTGCACTATCGGTTTGAGGCATCAGCCAGCAAGAGAAACAGAAAGATTAATCATCTCATGTCATTTATCGGTTGAAGAAAGATCCCAGAACGCTTCAATCAAGCGACGGGAGAGGCAAAATCAAGGTCGAGCCTCGATTGCCCTGGGCTCCCGAAGGAAAGATCTTGAAAAGAATGAAGGCAAGATTCAGGCGCGAATCTCATAACAGACCCCGAAGCAGCATGCGGCGTCCAACAAAGGAAGGCACCAAGGATCACGCTTCGTTACGAAAAATTAAGGGGTTGACCCAGAAAGGAAGACAACGCCCCAAGTGCTGGAAGGCACCGAGAATTACGCCTTGGCGCAATAATCAGGGGATGAACCTAGATCGGAAGTTGTGACCATCCTATTGCGGCTAATCGACTCAAAAGGAAATGGTTGAGAATTTTTTGACAACCTCCCCCAGAGTGCGCCGATCATTTGAAATTCAAAATCGGCACCCAATAACATGGTTCGGAATGTGTATAAATACTCGAACCGTCGAAGAGATCGGAGTCCGGCAATCCTCGTAAGCCTGATACCACCCCAGCTCTTCATTTATCTAAGAGTAGGAGTAACTTAACTTTTTATCTTCTTTTTTAATGCTTTACTAGGAGTAGGCTTAATTAATCTTTCTATCCTTTTTCCCTACTTTTATCCCCTTCTTCTATCAATATAAAGTGTAAACCGGCCATTCGGTCGTGTCTTTTTTTTGTTATTTGTATTTAGAGTGTAAACCGGCTTCGCCATGTCTTTATTTTTCCTTTTTGCATTTAAAGTCTAAACCGACCCTGTTGTCGTATCTTTATTTGCCCTCATATATTAAATTCATCATCGACACATCAGTCGTACATTTATCCACGAGCATTTTGACTCATTTAAGTCGAAACCAGTGATCCCTCTGTAGCTCTGCGAACCCACTTTCGGCAATCACCGCTCATTTGCGGTTGTGGGGAGTTACCTGAGGTAGAACCTGGCCGAACGGATCCCTCATGGGCTCGATCACTTGATTGTTGGCACGCGACGCACTTCGACACCTTCTAAAGGGTCACCCAGCAGGGACCGATCGCGCGCAAGCTATATTTTGGCCCCAACACATATGTCAGAGCCTCTAGCCGAGTAACGCCCGAGAGTTTAAAACTCAAGTGTTGGCTAACGTCTTCACATTCAACACATCCAAGACCGATCAAATATTCGATCGGTTGTATAAGGGTGGCCGAATCAAGCTCTAGGAGGGGTAGTCAATCCCTTCCTACGAGGAGCTCTAGAGGCAAATGTATTGCAAATGATACCATTCATGGAGCCACCGAACGGGTGAATGCTTCGCCTTTAAGAAGCAAATTCAAAAAGAAATTAATGAGGGTCGGCTTGCTTTCGCCAGCCAAGAAAAGAAAGAAATGGAAATCGACATTAAACCTTTTTCTCCCCTAGTAAACATGGTGGACCCGAAAGGGAAGAAGCCGATGTAGGGGCCCGAGTCCCCCGCAAAGAAACAATCGGCACACAACATGTTTCGGCTATGCATTCACTGCAAGGCCGAAATGACAGGGGAAGACTGGGATGCTCTTCTCCTCAATATACCATAGGAGATAAAGAAATGGTTCGCCTTCATCGACGCGGACCACCACAACCACCGGTCGGACCCAAGTTCGGCCGAAGAATTCAACAAGCAGTCCACCGAAGAGGAGGGCAAGAAAGAAGAGCAAGATTTTCTCATCCAAAGGTTTTTTCGGGAGTTCTACGACTGCAAGAGGCCGAGGTCGACTCCAGTCGGCCACGAGCCCCACAGCAGCAGCACGACCCTTACCACGGCTATGAACAAAGCCGGGTTCAGGGGGCACCCCGAAAACCTTTCGGCCAACAGGCCGAAGGGAGACTAGCGTATGAGCCTTCAAAACGCCCAAGACAGATTTGGCCCTACCGGAGGCTCGGACTGCTGGGGGCACAGAGGGGCCCAGTCAGCCACCCTTGGAGGGGCCCGACACCATGGTGTCACGCCCCGGGTGTAAACCAGAACCCGGGCCCGTCCACAGATCCGCCGTGCATGCGGTATTTCCCACATACACGAAGCGTCGGTAACCTGCTCAGATAAGAAAAGATAATAAAAGAGCATAATAATCAGAGCTGAAATAAAACTACTGTATCTCAGACAGATGCTGGAAGAAAAAGGTACAACAGTAAAATAAAATACAGATGTCTCTCCCAGCTCACAACTATAATATAAACAGCTGGCAGAAGCCAGTCCCCAAAAAGGAAAACAAAACACTGTCTGAGAAGTCCTGGTACCCAAAAATCTCCAGCTACGACCCTCGGTGGCTCTCTATCTAGTCCGCAATCCGCTTACCTCGATCAGTTGCTGACGGCCCAGCAACTCCCACTGAGGACTCTGCAAAACAAGGGAAGAGAAAGAAACAAGAAAAACAATGGGGGTAAGTACTACTATAAACAGTAGCCTCCCCTAGTGGGTAAAGCCTCAGCTCAGATATGCCCACCAGGTGATCAGAGGCGAAAAGGGAAAGGAGAAGAAAGGGGATGCAGATAAATAAAGCAACTGATAAAGTGCTATCCCTAATATGCCTCTATATGATAACTCAACAAGGTGGAAGAAAGGATGCATCAGTAAACAAGAAGCCTGTCCAAAGGACCCAATCTGACCGCCAGTGAACACTGGCACTGCCTGCTCTGCCATCGAACTCAAGAACCCAGCCTGGTGCCCGGCGCTCTGCACCGTGGAAAGCCTACTCCGGAGTGGCACTCGAGGGGAGCGACCCACACGAGTAAAATATCACTGTATCACATCAGTATCACTGTCTCATAATAGCAGGACTGGATCGAGACTCACAGAAGTGGGAACAACCCTCCACTAAAGAAAGCCCGATCCCCAAAACACCCAATCTGATGCGATAGTACAAACCGGTCAACCACCCAAGATCCGTGGTCGCCGCAACACCCTGCCATACCCCTAACCTGTCCCAATCCCCAATACCTGACTACACTGTCTAACAGACGCTCGAACCTGAGCGACGAAGCCGCAAGTGCCAACAATGGAAGAAGAAAAGAGCAAAAGCATGGTTTCTCCTAAGTCAAGTCCCAAATAGTGTAGCAGTAAAAAGATGACATAATCATATGACCAATTTAATCATGCAGTGTTCCAATATTTTGTCCAATTTCCAAGTATAAACAGTTTAGAAGTGACATAAGCTAGGGTGACCGTCTCACATGAACAAACATCAGTTTTGCAGTCCTCTATTTCTATTTGTCTCCAAGTATACAGTTCCAGAATCAATAAGCGATTAAATCGAGTGATTAATCTAACAATAATTTATTAGAGATCTGATAACCAATAATCAATTTCCTAGAGCATGCAAGTCTACCAATCAACACATTTAGCATTGTCATAGCAAGGGTACTCTGATATTCCTAGTGGGCATACAAAGAGAGGAGTACAACAACCACCCACCTGAAGTGCAACTGTCCAAGTCCGTACAGCTGAAAATACCAAAACTCCAAATCCTTGCTTCCAAATTTCAGCACACCCGAAATAATCCTGGTACAGTACAAAGCTCACTAATTACACTTAGGCTCCCAAATATAGCACTAATAATCACATACAACCTCGAATTCAGAACTGCTTAATTATCACCTGCAGAAATTGCCCAAAAAATTCCAATAAAAATATCACGGCGATCCTTGCGTCGATAGCTTCGAAACGGTACCTTGCACGCCCAAATCCGAGTTCTGTACATCAAGATAAAAATTCGGCAAGGGGGCACCCACACACTAAAATCTGTATTAAGGGCAGATTACTGTTCACTGAGAAAACAGTAATTATCACCTCGAAATAAAATTCACAAAAATCCAATAAAAATACGAGCGCGTTCCTTGCGATCCGTAGATGAAAAAGTTGTATAAGCTCGTTTCCGTCAGACGCTCGTGCGCAAAGATATGGCCGAAATACTCCGCTGCTGTCAAGAAAATCCATGCAGAAAAAGGGGTCACTGTTTGCCTCGGGATCCGTGCCAAAACCTCGAAACGGGAAAGCGCGACCAAAACGAAAGATGAAGTCCTACCTCTTAGGAGTCCACTGGTGCAAGAATCACAGGAAAATGATGTCGGGGTAGCCCAGGGGAGCAAAAATACGATCGCTGCGCCGAAGAAGAACACTAGGAAGCAACGTCGCGCCGCACCGTAAAATGGGGAACCTCGGGATTCGTGCCTCCAAAACTCTTGAAACTTGGCAGGGAGATCCAGCACAAAAAGATGAAAATCTTTGCTTAAGGGTGCTTGGGCTGAAGAGGCTCGGTTTGGGAGAAAAAACCCAAAAGAGTGGGCTCGGATTGGCTTTAATAGGCTGAGGGAAAAACAATTGGATTAATACCCAATGAGTCCTCACTTTCGGGCGCTCGGCCCATTTCGGGCGCGCACAGTGCGGCCCGGCCCAGAACTTCCGGGCGCGCACAGTGCGGCCCGGTCCACCGCGCAGCCCAGTCCACCACTCCCTCAGACCCCGCTGCACCCGGAGCACCAGAGCCCGCCAATGGCCGCGCGACACGTGGCCCGGCAACCCGTGCACCGCGCACGTCGCGCCGTGGACCGCGCACGTCGCGGCTGACCCGGGCGTACGGCCACCTGCCCCGGTCACCGTCTCCGCGGTTGCGTGGACCGGGAGCACAGAACCGGACCAACAAGGCCTCGCCACGTGGCACCGCCTGGTGCACGCGCGCCGCCGTGGACCGCGCGCCTGCCGCGCGCCCGGGCGCCTGCCCGCGCCCTGCCCGCCGCGCCGCGCGCCGCCGCCTGCCGCCTGCCCGAGGCCGCGCCGCCGCCCGCCGGCGCTGCCCGCCGCCGCCGGCCGCCGCCGGCGATCGCCGGCGACACTGTTCCGGCGTGAACAGTACCCGCAAGCTCAAAAATGACAAGTAAATAGCCCATCTTGACCGTTTTCGCGCGCTGATTCCAAAAACGAGGTCCGTTTGGCCAAATTCCGCCTCCAAAATTTGCCGGAGGCTCCCGCAAGCGCCAAAAACTGCCAAAACTTCCGGGAGTCCGCTTTTGGACATCCGGACTCAGAATTGGGCAAACAAAAAGCCAATCTCAAGTGTTTTTCCGCGCTGAATCCAAATCCATCCTCCGTTTGGCCTAAATCCTTTTCTAAAATTCGGCAAAAGCAGCCGAAGGCCAAAACAGCTAACCAAAGCTCACAGGGTCCATCTGTGGCATCCCTTTGATGCACTATGGGCCAGATACACCATCAACAGGTGTCTAAACAGTGGATTCACGGGAAAAAGCTGCATGGGGGTTCGGGGTACTACATCCTCCCCCACTAAAAAAGTTTCGTCCCCGAAACAAAGATAAACAAAGCAGACGTACCTCAAACTGCGGCCTCGAACAAGAAGGGGTAGGCATCTCTCATCTCTGTCTCCAGCTCCCATGTAGCCTCTCGCTCCTCATGATTGCTCCACAGGATCTTCACATAAGGAATGGCCCGATTGCGCAATTCCCTCACCTCACGAGCAAGAATCCGCAACGGGCGCTCCTCGTAGACCAAGTCCTCGCCGATCTCCAACGAAGTGAAGTCAATCACGTGCGACGGGTCAAAAACATATCTCCTCAGAGCTGAGACGTGGAAGACATCATGAACTCCGGCCAGGCGCGGGGGTAAGGCAACTCTGTATGCCACAGGACCAACTCTGTCAAGTACCTCAAAGGGTCCAATAAAGCGGGGACTGAGCTTCCCCCGTACTCCAAATCTCCGGACCCCTTTCGAGGGCGAGACCTTCAAGAAGACATGATCACCAACCTGAAACTCCAGGTCTCGCCGTCGAGTATCCGCGTAGCTCTTCTGACGACTCTGGGCTGTCTCAAGATGCCGGCGAATAATCCTGACTTTTTCCTCTGCCTCCAAAAGTAACTCCGGTCCCAAAGTCCTCCTCTCACCCACGTCACTCCAATATAAGGGAGACCGACACTTGCGTCCATACAACGCTTCAAACGGAGCCATCTGGATGCTTGCCTGATAGCTGTTGTTGTACGCGAACTCAACCAAAGATAAGTGCCGGTACCACCCTCCTCCAAAATCCATAACGCACGCTCTAAGCATATCCTCGAGGGTCTGTATGGTGCGCTCTGACTGCCCATCGGTCTGTGGGTGGAAAGCGGTGCTAAACCTGAGCTGAGTCCCCAATGCAGAATGCAAACTCCCCCAAAAGCGTGATACGAATCTCGGGTCTCGATCTGACACAATCGAAGCAGGTATGCCGTGAAGCCTCACTATCTCATCCATATATAACTGTGCCAAATACTCCAATGACCAAGTCATCTGAACCGGTAAGAAGTGCGCCGACTTGGTGAGTCTGTCAACAATAACCCAGATCGCATCTGCCCCGCTCTGCGCCCTCGGCAATCCAGTGACGAAATCCATAGTGATGTGGTCCCATTTCCACTCGGGAATTGGAAGACTCTGCAACTTGCCAGCAGGGACGCGATGCTCTGCTTTCACTTGCTGACAAGTTAAACAGTGAGCTACGAATCTCCCAATGTCCCGCTTCATTCCGGGCCACCAAAACTGTGCCTTGAGGTCCTTATACATCTTAGTACCTCCAGGGTGGACGGTATAAGGTGTATGATGGGCCTCCCTCAAAATCTGATCTCTAATCTCCTGATCCAAAGGCACACACACTCGGTCCCTGTACCGCAGTACTCCCGAGCTATCCACAGAAAAATCCCCTGTCTGATCCGCCTGAAGCTGCGTCCTGATCCTCGTCAAGTGGGGGTCCTCACTCTGAGTGTCCCTGATCCTCTCCAACAGAGTGGGCTGCAAGACCATAGACATGAGTCTAGCAGAGACCCCAGGGGATACTACCTCCAGCTGTAATCGCCTCATCTGCTCGACCAACGGCGCCTGCTGCGAGATCAATAAGCTCAGACTCGTCCTCCTGCTCAAAGCATCTGCCACAACATTGGCCTTGCCGGGGTGATAAAGGATACTCAGATCATAATCCTTTAGCAGCTCCAACCACCGGCGTTGCCTCAAATTCAGCTCCTTTTGGGTGAACAGATACTTCAAGCTCTTGTGATCAGTATATATCTCGCAATGCTCACCATACAAGTAATGCCGCCACAGCTTCAGAGCAAACACCACCGCTGCCAACTCCAGATCATGAGTAGGGTAATTTTTCTCATAGTCCTTCAATTGCCGCGAAGCATAGGCAATCACCCTACCCTGCTGCATCAACACACACCCCAGACCACTATGTGAGGCATCACTGTAAATCACAAATCCTTCCCCCATAACAGGGAGGGCAAGGATTGGAGCGGTCATCAATCTCTGCTTCAGCTCCTCAAAACAGCTCTGGCAAGTCTCGCTCCAAACAAACTTAACTCCTTTCCTGGTCAGACGAGTGAGGGGAGAGAAAGCTTCGCAAAGCCTTCCACAAAACGCCGATAGTAGCCCGCCAAACCAAGAAAGCTCCGCACCTCGGTGATAGTCGTCGGCCTCGGCCAATCTCGAATAGCATCCACCTTGGCCGGATCCACCGCCACTCCAGCAGCTGAAACAACATGACCCAGAAAAGCAACCTCCCGGAGCCAAAACTCGCACTTTTTGAACTTAGCATACAGCTTCTTCTCTCGCAGAAGCTGTAGCACGGTCCTCAAGTGCTCCTCGTGCTCCAAATCACTGCGGGAGTAGATCAAAATATCATCTATAAACACCACCACAAACCGGTCCAAAAACGGCTGAAAAATCCTGTTCATCAAGTCCATGAATGCGGCAGGGGCATTTGTCAACCCAAAAGGCATCACAGTAAACTCATAATGCCCGTACCGCGATCTGAAAGCCGTCTTGGAGATGTCCTCGGCCCTCACCCTCAGCTGGTGGTAACCGGACTGCAGATCAATCTTCGAGAACACCGATGCTCCCTGTAACTGATCAAACAAATCATCAATCCGGGGGAGGGGATACTTGTTCCGGATGGTCACTTTGTTCAATTCCCTATAATCCACACACAACCGCAGTGACCCATCCTTCTTCTTCACAAACAACACAGGCGCTCCCCACGGAGAAACACTGGGTCGGATGAAGCCCCTATCCAAAAGATCCTGAAGCTGGGCCTTCAACTCCCTCAACTCAGCTGGCGCCATCCTATAGGGTGCCTTTGAGATTGGTGCAGTTCCAGGAACTACATCAATCACGAACTCAATCTCCCTCTCCGGCGGCATCGTCGTCAACTCAGGGGGAAATACATCTGGGAACTCGCGGACAATAGGGATATCCTCGAGTCCCAGTGCCGCCGTAGGCACCTCCACCACAGTGGCCAAAAAGGCAGTGCAACCCCTACTCATCATCCTCCTAGCTCTGGCCGAGGAAATGGTCGCTGCGAACAGCGTGCTCTGGCAGCCTCTGAAGATGAACTCCTCCTGTCCTGGCTCGCGAAGAGTCACCGTCCTCTCTCTGCAGTCGATAGTGGCGGAATACCGCGACAGCCAATCCATCCCTAGCACCAAATCAAAATCCTGGAGCTGCTGCAAAACAAGCAAGTCTGCAGGCAAAATCCAAGGCCCCAACTGCACTGGGCAAGCCACACAACGCTCCTCGACATGCAAAATATGATCAGGAATCCGCACCTCTAATGCACAAGATAAGGACTCTACCTCTAGACCATGCAGGGATGCAAATGCTCGACTAATGAAAGAATGAGATGCTCCAGTGTCGAATAAAGTACGAGCCCGAATACCAAAGAGTAGAATAATACCTGCCACCACCTGGTCTGCCGCTGAAGAATCCGCCAACTGGGCGGCATACACCCGCCCGCTCGGTGCTGGAGGTCGAGAATCTACAGGATAAGAAGTGGACGGCCTGCTCGCTGGAGCATAAGGCCGCTGAGCTGGTGGCCGCTGCTGCTGAGGGGGATATGGAGCCGATGCCGAAGAAGGTGCCGAGGAAGTAGAAAGGGGGCAAGTAGCTCGCACATGCCCTGGCTGTCCACAACGGAAGCATCGACCCCATCTCTGGTCACAAGTAATGGCGGCATGCTGACCTCCACAGAAAATACATCGGTCAGAAGATCGGGGCTGTCTCGGCTGCTGCTGCTGCTGCTGTCTCGAGGACTGCTGCTGAGATCTCTGCTGCCTCTGCTGTGATCTCTGCTGCTGGTGCTGCTGCTGATGCTGCTGCGGTCTCTGGGGTCCCCCAGGCCCTCTCCTATCAGATCGGCCACGGCCATAAGACTGGGGCTGCGGCGGCCGTGGCGGTCTCCAAGAGCTGGCCTGTCCCCCGTCCTCTGGGGCTGGTCGCTTCCTGTCGGAACTCTGCGCGACCGCGGCCCTCCGTCTGGCCACCTCCTGATCGCCTCTCTCCACCCACTGTGCATGCTCTGCGGCTGCCTCCAGGGTCTGAAATCTCTGAGCATGCACAAGTGTGTAAATCTCTGGACGAAGGCCTCCCTCGAACAACTCAACCTGGTGCGGACCGTCACGAGCGACGTAGGGCACACAGTTCAGCAACTCCCTGAACTCCTGAAAATAGGCATGGGCCGGTCGATCGCCCTGCTGCAGATTCTTCAAATCGTCCTCCAACTTCTTCTTCACACTGGTAGAGAAATAGGTGTCCAACACCATCCGTCTGAACTCCTCCCAAGGTAACTGCCTGGTGATCCGGAACTCCAGTGGCTCAACTCGCTGCCACCAAAAATCAGCATCTCCGTCCAAACAGTGCACCGCCATGTGCACTCGATACTTCGGGTCGATGAAGAAGTCCCGAAAAAGCTTCTCCATCGCAGAAAGCCAAATCCCAACAGCCCGGGGCTGAGCATCCCGCCCCGAGAATCTAGGTGGTCCCCGCTTAACAAACGCAGCGAGTTTGTCAGCAAAATCCCGCTCCTCCTCCGCAGTCAAAGGCTGAAATGCCGCAGGAGCCCCGCTACTCGAAGATGGCGCTGACGGCACAAAAGGTGCAACAAGAGGCACAGGGACCTCCGGAACAGCTGGGGGTGGTGCCTCCCTCTGAGCAAGCAGCTGCTCAATCCTCTGCTCCTGGCGGCGCTGACCCTCCGCCAACTGGGCCACCAAGGCCCTCAACTCAGTAAGCTCGGGTGGTGTAGGCTGCTCTGGCTCAACAGGGGGCGAAGGGGCACCCCGGGTGGGAATCCGACGTCGAGGAGGCATCCTGCCACAAGAAACCAAACATCAGCAACAAAACCCCACACGACCCAATCTGGCGAAAGTCAAAAGACATCCCCCTATTTCTGTAACCTTATGTTGTCTGCAGCCAACATAATGGTTCAACAGAAATAGACTATGTCGATCACTCTTCACTCACAGGAAGAGTTAACAATAAAAATCACCGACTTTCGCAACAAGTCACGCCACTCACGCCCTATAATCCTAGGGTCTGTCCAAAAGCCTAGGGTTTCCTAAGTCCCAACTGACCTATCCCTAAGCTCTGATACCAACTTAATCTGTCACGCCCCGGGTGTAAACCAGAACCCGGGCCCGTCCACAGATCCGCCGTGCATGCGGTATTTCCCACATACACGAAGCGTCGGTAACCTGCTCAGATAAGAAATATAATAAAAGAGCATAATAATCAGAGCTAAATAAAACTACTGTATCTCAGACAGATGCTGGAAGTAAAAGGTACAACAGTAAAATAAAATACAGATGTCTCTCCCAGCTCACAACTATAATACAAACAGCTGGCAGAAGCCAGTCCCCAAAAAGAAAACAAAACACTGTCTGAGAAGTCCTGGTACCCAAAAATCTCCAGCTACGACCCTCGGTGGCTCTCTATCTAGTCCGCAATCCGCTTACCTCGATCAGTTGCTGACGGCCCAGCAACTCCCACTGAGGACTCTGCAAAACAAGGGAAGAGAAAGAAACAAGAAAAACAATGGGGGTAAGTACTACTATAAACAGTAGCCTCCCCTAGTGGGTAAAGCCTCAGCTCAGATATGCCCACCAGGTGATCAGAGGCGAAAAGGGAAAGGAGAAGAAAGGGGATGCAGATAAATAAAGCAACTGATAAAGTGCTATCCCTAATATGCCTCTATATGATAACCAACACTGGTGGAAGAAAGGATGCATCAGTAATCAAGAAGCCTGTCCAAAGGACCCAATCTGACCGCCAGTGAACACTGGCACTGCCTGCTCTGCCATCGAACTCAAGAACCCAGCCTGGTGCCCGGCGCTCTGCACCGTGGAAAGCCTACTCCGGAGTGGCACTCGAGGGGAGCGACCCACACGAGTAAAATATCACTGTATCAACATCAGTACCACTGTCTCATAATAGCAGGACTGGATCGAGACTCAAGAAGTGGGAACAACCCTCCACTAAAGAAAGCCCGATCCCCAAAACACCCAATCTGATGCAATAGTACAAACCGGTCAACCACCCAAGATCCGTGGTCGCCGCAACACCCTGCCATACCCCTAACCTGTCCCAATCCCCAATACCTGACTACACTGTCTAACAGACGCTCGAACCTGAGCGACTAAGCCGCAAGTGCCAACAATGGAAGAAGAAAAGAGCAAAAGCATGGTTTCTCCTAAGTCAAGTCCCAAAATAGTGTAGCAGTAAAAGATGACATAATTATGTGACCAATTTAATCATGCATGTTCCAATATTTTGTCCAATTTCCAAGTATAAACAGTTTGAAGTGACATAAGCTAGGGTGACCGTCTCACATGAACAAACATCAGTTTTGCAGTCCTCTATTTCTATTTGTCTCCAAGTATACAATTCCCGAATCAATAAGCGATTAAATCGAGTGATTAATCTAACAATAATTTATTAGAGATCTGATAACCAATAATCAATTTCCTAGAGCATGTAAGTCTACCAATCAACACATTTAGCATTGTCATAGCAAGGGTACTCTGATGTTCCTAGTGGGCATACAAAGAGAGGAGTACAACAACCACCCACCTGAAGTGCAACTGTCCAAGTCCGTACAGCTGAAAATACCAAAACTCCAAATCCTTGCTTCCACAATTTCAGCACACCCAAAATATTCCTGGTACAGTACAAAGCTCACTAATTACACTTAGGCTCCCAATTATAGCACTAATAATCACATACAACCTCGAATTCAGAACTGCTTAATTATCACCTGCAGAAATTGCCCAGAAAATTCCAATAAAAATATTACGGCGATCCTTGCGTCGATAGCTTCGCAACGGTACCTTGCACGCCCAAATCCGAGTTCTGTACATCAAGATAAAAATTCGGCAAGGGGGCACACTCACACTAAAATCTGTATTAAGGACAGATTACTGTTCACTGAGAAAACAGTAATTATCACCTCGAAATAAAATTCACAAAAATCCAATAAAAATACGAGCGCGTTCCTTGCGATCCGTAGATGAAAAAGTTGTATAAGCTCGTTTCCGTCAGACGCTCGTGCGCAAAGATATGGCCGAAATACTCCGCTGCTGTCAAGAAATCCACACAGAAAAAGGGGTCACTGTTTGCCTCGGGATCCGTGCCAAAACCTCGAAACGGGAAAGCGTAACCAAAACGAAAGATGAAGTCCTACCTCTTAGGAGTCTACTGGTGCAAGAATCACAGGAAAATGATGTCGGGGTAGCCCAGGGGAGCAAAAATACGATCGCTGCGCCGAAGAAGAACACTAGGAAGCAACGTCGCGCCGCACCGTAAAATGGAGAACCTCGGGATTCGTGCCTCCAAAACTCTTGAAACTTGGCAGGGAGATCAAGCACAAAAAGATGAAAATCTTTGCTTAAGGGTGCTCGGGCTGAAGAGGCTCGGTTGGGAGAAAAAACCCAAAAGAGTGGGCTCGGATTGGCTTTAAATAGGCTGAGGGAAAACAATTGGATTAATACCCAATGAGTCCTCACTTTCGGGCGCTCGGCCCATTTCGGGCGCGCACAGTGCGGCCCGGCCCAGAACTTCCGGGCGCGCACAGTGCGGCCCGGTCCACCGCGCAGCCCAGTCCACCACTCCCTCAGACCCCGCTGCACCCGGAGCACCAGAGCCCGCCAATGGCGCGCGACACGTGGCCCGGCAACCCGTGCACCGCGCACGTCGCGCCGTGGACCGCGCACGTCGCGGCTGACCCGGGCGTACGGCCACCTGCCCCGGTCACCGTCTCCGCCGGTTGCGTGGACCGGGAGCACAGAACCGGACCAACAAGGCCTCGCCACGTGGCACCGCCTGGTGCACCGCGCCCGCCGTGGACCCGCGCGCCTGCCCGCGCGCCCGTGCGCCTGCCCGTGCCCTGCCCGCGCCGCGCGCCGCCGCCTGCCGCCTGCCCGAGGCCGCGCCGCCCCGCCCGCCGGCTCTGCCCGCCGCCGCCGGCGATCGCCGGCGACACTGTTCCGGCGTGAACAGTACCCGCAAGCTCAAAATGACAAGTAAATAGCCCATCTTGACCGTTTTCGCGCGCTGATTCCAAAAACGAGGTCCGTTTTGCCAAATTCCGCCTCCAAAATTTGCCGGAGGCTCCCGCAAGCGCCAAAAACTGCCAAAACTTCCGGGAGTCCGCTTTTGGACATCCGGACTCAGAATTGGGCAAACAAAAAGCCAATCTCAAGTGTTTTTCCGCGCTGAATCCAAATCCATCCTCCGTTTGGCCTAAATCCTTTTCTAAAATTCGGCAAAAGCAGCCGAAGGCCAAAACAGCTAACCAAAGCTCACAGGGTCCATCGGTGGCATCCCTTGATGCACTATGGGCCAGATACACCATCAACAGGTGTTTAAACAGTGGATTCACGGGAAAAAGCTGCATGGGGGTTCGGGGTACTACACATGGCCTCCGCACCGCGGGATACCAAGGGCACCAGAGACCCCTTCGACCCCTGATGCATAATTTCCTTAGCTCACCCAGGGAGAAGTAGAGACCCAGGGCGCTCAGCTGGCTCAGGAACTCAGGATCTGGCCATGGCCCAAGCCGTGGCAAAAAAGAAAGATCCTTAGGGAACACTTGAGAAATATGGACCCACCGACAGATGTGCTGGTGGAGCAATGGTTCACGTCCAGAGGACCGGCCCATTGGTATGGGCTGGTCATGACGTAGACGTAGAAGCGTCGCATTCAGAGGATGGAAGTCGACGCCCGCAACAATGGCTTTACGGCCCAATAGCCGTAGTTGAACTCGAGGCAGGAACACCCTGTGCAGTGGCACCCCGCGGCACCGAAGCGGCGCGATTATAAGGCGGGAGGCTCTACTATGCCACCCTAGAAGAAAATACCGATGCTCAGATCGATGGTAGCCAAGCCGGAGGATAAAGACGACTGGTTAGAACTGGACGCCTGTCTAAAGGCCTTAGAGGCCAAAGTGAGGCACAATCTTGAGGCGCTGGTGGAGTGACAGGAAGTCGAAGTGCTCTCCGAGAGAAACCACAGCAAGGTGGCCCGACGCGAAAGATGGCCACCAAGGGATGATGAAGAAATCCTGACTCCATCTTCGGCCGAAACAAAGGCTGGAGAAAAGTAGACACGGACCGATAACATGACGGTCGATGAAGACTCGGACAAAATCTCCTTCGTCCGGATAACCGAAGAAGGGGTACAAGGAAGCCCCTCAGCAAGACCAACCTATTAACGGCAGGTAACGGACCCTCGGCCTAGATCAAGTGGCACGTGAGGGGGGGGGCAGTAGGCAAGGCCATGTCGAGGCCTCATAAAAAGGAGCAAGCACAAGGAGTCAGCGACGAAATAAATTCGGCTATTGCACCACAGGCCAAAGACTTGGCTGAGAGGGCCGAGGGAGCAATCATGGGAGACTACTCAGGGATTCGCCAATCAAGAACGGCGAGAAGACTTTAGAAGCATAAGGTCCCCTAGTCGAGGTCTTATTATATAGAAAGTGGTCCCCAAATTGGGAGAGACCATTCTGAATCAGCTGAATAGTTAAAGGAAAAACTCCTACTATTTGAAAACTTTGGAAGGATCGGAAGGCAATCAGCTGTTCAACTGAAAATATTTGAAATACTATCATCCATCAGTCTGGGAGGATGTGGAGTAAAATAGTAGGAGAAAGCTTCACATTCAAAGAACTGATACATATGGGGATGATCATGGGCATTGTGATGCGCGCCAGGCTTTTGACTCAACTTCGACAATCACCCAAACAACACATTAGGCGATTACCGAGGGGGCATTGCTGAGACCAAAATTTTCGCCACTCAAGGAAGTGACACATGGCGTGTACCATCAGCTAAAAACATCAGCCGACAAAAGAATGAGTCAACAAAGAAGGACCCGCGTCTTGGCTAAGACCAACCTCAGTTGCGTGGGAGTGCAACACGCGACATACACCATCAGCTAAAGATATTAGCCGATAGGAGAAGCGGCCAACAAGAAGATTTTCGCCTCATCCAGAACCGACCGCGGCCGAAGACAAATATCAAACCGCCCCAATCAAGCGACGAAAGAGGCGAAGTTAGGGTCAACTCTCGGTTGCTTAAAGCAGCAGAAGGAAAGACTCTGGAAAGTGTGCGAAATTTGGGCGCAAATCTCATAACTGACTCTAGAACGGTAAGCGGCACCCAGCATTGGAAAGTGCCGAGGATCACGCTTCGGCACGACAAGTAAGGGGATGAACCTAGACGAAAAAAATGGCTATTATCCAATTGAGAAGAATCGACACAAAAGAAAGTAGTTGAGGAATTTACTATGATTCCCCTTAGGTCACGTTGATTTCTAAAATCGGCGGTTATACACTTGGTTCGTGAATGTATAAATAAGCGAACGAAGGAAGGAAAATGAGTCATGCAAACTCGTAAGCCAGGACCACCCCCTACTTTTTCATATCTTTCATATCTACATTTACCGCATTTTCTAGGAGTAGATTAACTTGTAATAGGCTACCAGTTACTCTTGTCAACCCACTCCAATCAATACAAATTCCTAATTGTCTCCTTAACTATGTCAAATCTTTGTCTCCACATCCCGATTCGGCTATCCTATGCCGAGCTCTCTCTACCTCCACATCCCGATTCGGCTAATTTAAGCCGGACAGTCGCGAGAGTTTGTGTAGTGGCCCCGATCCCCGTGCGGCTTTTCCCCATGACACATGTTGTGGAACACCTATTATTGGTGTGTCGGACCCGCAACGCGTCAAATGGACGCGTTGGACGGACTCAGTGAAGTTCTGTATCAAGACTATCCTTCGATTTCTTTCGCCAAACTTTAGAAAGGGTTTCAGGCTAATTCGAGACCAGCTTTGGATTCAGCGTGAAAAAATGTCGAAAATCGGCTATTTACTCGTGTTTTTCTGAGTCCGGATGCCCAAAAACGGACACCCGGAAGTTTTCTGCGATTTTTGGTGCATGGGGGAAGCCGTGGGCCGGCCGGATGCCACGTGGCGGCCGCTGATTGGTCGACGCACACGGCGCAGTCCACAGAGAAGAAGCGCTGGTGCATGGAGCGGGCGCGAGGGACACGTGGCGGCTTCGGATTCGCGGGCTCACGCGGCGCGGTCCACGGCGTTGAGCGGGATGGCGCATGGGCCGGGGTGGGCCACGTGGCGGCCTGTGAGTGGCCGGCTCTGGAACGCGCGGTCCACGATTCAGGGGGAGCAGGCGGGGCAGGTGGGGGCATGCGGGGGCAGGTGACCGCAGTACGCGGGGGCGCCATGTGGCGCCCGGCGGTTGGCGGGGCGCTACCCACCCTACGCACCTTGGTCGGGCTACGCGGCTAATCCC
>JAQOTM010000115.1:151944-169979 GCA_029168755.2 Tillandsia fasciculata | reverse complement strand
ATGGGATCTAAATAGGGGAAAAAACACCTAGAGGGGGGTGAATAGGTGTAAACAATAAACACTCAAAAAATCATTGCGCAATAAAACCCAATGCGGAAATATAAATGAACACGCAAGATTTTTACGTGGAAAAACTCCAAACCGGAGTAAAAAACCACGGGACCGATAACACGGCGAAATCCACTAGAATTAACACACGTACAAGGTGATATAACGTACTCACAGACGACTCAACCTTTTACCATACGCTCCTAGTAGATCTTCTCCGCTCGCTCCACGACGCTTCTCGAATCCACGATCTGCGCCCAACGCTGAATCCACAGCGTCCAACGTCGAGTCCACGACGTCCGACCGAATCCACGGTCTTCACCCAGTAGCACGCTTCGAATCCACGAACGTACCTCGCTCCGAATCCACGAGAGCGGTTGCACCTTGAATCCACAAGGCCACGCGAGTCCACGCGCCGATTTAGGGTAAATCGTTGTTTTTGGGTGGTGATGATCCGCCGAATACTTAGATTAGAAATAGATCGGAAATACCATCTAAGTATTCATTAATTTGATTCTACTCAAAATCTGAGTTTGGAAAACCTAGAATCAAATTAATCAATATAGATGAAGAAACATAGAATTAAATCTATTGATTTCCTTTCTTCTCTATATGTGGATTTTTCTTTTTCGGTCGTATCGGATCTATTTTTCCCGTTTATTTTTCGATTATTTTTCGATTATTTTCCGATACCCTAAAAATGAATCATAGGGTCTATATATAGGTTAGAAACCATTGGATGACGATAAATATCAAAAACTAACCTTTTCTGAAATTTTCAGGACGGCGATCCGGATCGGATTTACTGTGATCCGGATCGTCGTAGCATGATAGACAATTCCAGAAAAACAAGGGTTCGGGATCCGGATTGAAATGCCCGATCCGGATCGTTCATACATTTCAGCAAAATCCCATGTTCGGGATCCGGATCGGAAATGGCTTTTGATCCGGATTGGATTTGCCAATGAACTAGCACCCTTCGGGATTCGGATTGGAATGTCTGATCCGGATCCTGAACATGTCCCATGTCCAGTTTTTGATTTTTATGAAATGAAAAATTCTTCCAAGTGTTTCTACACTACAAGAAGTATTCGGATCACCAAAAATCTTTAGTTAAACATACCTGATCCTTTTGAATTCTTCTTTCTTGAGATTGAGGTATATGATTCAAGCTTCTTTCATCTTCAATCTTCAAGACTTAACACTTTCACGAAATGCGCCAACTCAAATTCCGTAACAATTACATCTCGATGCTAGATATTGTATAATTAAACATGCATGCTAACAATTACATAGGGTAAATTCCCTTAGGTAAGCTTTTACTATTCATTATCATGGATATCCAATCTTGCAGGTCCTCAATAATATTTACCATGAATATTAACCTGCAATTCCTTATACAATTATCGTTCCTAAGCTTACCCCTTAATCAAAAATATTGTACCCCGAACATGCATGCATTCTATTAGATAGAATTAGAGAACCGTCCACCGATTCTGGGGACAAAGTAACCCACCTGAAGCGCTTTCCGCAGGCAAAGCCGAAGTCGGTAAAGTGCGTAGTCACACGCTATCCAAAATCCGCCGAAACTGCACCCTCGGTACTCAGTCGCCCAAGCCTCTGCTCCAACCAACATCACAACCACAACACACTAATCAATACCCCAAATCGCACCCGCTGTTTTGCAAAACAGCACAAGGAAGAGGGTTTTTCACCTCCGTGCAGTCCTCCAAAAAATCAAAAAATTCACGATTGCGATCCTCGCGACGAGTAGATCCAAAACAAGTATTTATAGACCTCGTTCAGACACCTGTAGGCCAAGATATGAATACAACAACGCGGTATGCCGAAGTATCCACAAACAAAATTATGTAGGAAACCAGTCCGAAAGAAGCATAATTATCATCTTTGAAAAATTCTCCAAAAATTCCGAAAAAAATACAGGTGCGTTCCTCTCGAAGCGTAGATATCAATCGAGTCCTTAAATGCCTCATTCCGATGCTCGTAGACCGAGAAATCCCAACAATACTCCACCGCTGTCCCGTACCTCCCAGCAGTACAAAGGGTCACAAAAAAGCCTCGAGAACCATGCCAAAAACCCAAAATGAGACGAAGTGATCAATACGGAAATTGAAGGCGTACCTCTCGTGAACGCGTTGCCGTAAAAATCAGCTCAAAAGTCTATCGGGGTAGTCCAGGGGGTCTCCTGGACTGAAAAGCGATGGTAAAAGCAAAAAATCCAAGGAGCGTCGATGTGCGCCGTGTCGCAGAAAACGTCGATGATGCGGCCTCCAAAAATATCCTAGATCTGTCGGAGAGTAGAGGACGAAAGAGTGAGGGCACTGCTCAAAGGGGAGCTCCAGAAAAATCACCAAAAACCCGCACAAGAGGGCACCAAATGCCTATTTATAGGCTGAAATCCGGAAGAAAAATTCTATACCGCGCAGCGCCCGAATCGCTGAGGTTATGCCACGTCAGCGCAAAACAGCGGACAACAAAATCGGCCGCCCGTGTTGCGCCGCGTGGCCCGCGCCCACGTTGACGCGTGGCGCGCACCCAGCATCGCCCGGTCAACGCCCGCCTGCCACGCCCACGTGCGCGCTGCCAGCGCCGCCTGCGCCCCCTGCCGCGCACACTTCCCGAGGCCTGCCGCACCTACCCGTGGAACGCGCCTGCTGCGCCAGCCACCTAGCCGCCGCCACGCGTTCGAAGAGGGCCAATGGGAAGCTGCCACGTGGCACGCCGCCCACGCTGCACCGCGCGCCTGCCCGCGCCTGCGCGCTGCTCGCACCTGCTCCCGTGGGACGAGTCCACTGCGCCGCCACTCCAGCTCCGCCACGTGGCGTACAATGCCAATCGGAAGCCGCCATGTGGCACCACCTCGGTCCACCGGTCCATCGTGCACTCGAAAACATTAGAAAACTTCCGGATGTCCGTTTTCGGGCATCCGGACTCAGAAAAATACAACCAAGTAGTCGATTTCCAACGTTTTCGCGCACTGAGTCCAAAACCGAAGTCCGCTTTGCCCAATTGCACTTCTAAAATTCGGTAGGGCATCCGAATACACTCGTGATCCATTTTTCACACTGAGTCCATCACTTGTGTCCAATTTGCACATAAACACCTCCAACACTCAACATAAGCCTCCAGAAGCTGCTGATCCAACAGTAATCCTATCACGGAGATTCGGGTCCTCACATTTTAGCCTATAAATAAATCCTAATTTTACATCTAGGGTAACCGAAGAATAACCGAGAAATCTAGAAAATTCCACATATAGAGAAGAAAGAAAAACACGATTAATTTCATGTTTCTTCGTCTATATTGATCAATTTGATTATAGGGTTTTCAAACTCTTCTCTCCTGTAGAATCAAATTGATGAATACTTAGATGGTGTTTTCTTATCTATCTTTGATGTAAGTATTCGGCGGATTATCATCACCGACAAAAACAACAATTTTTTCAAAAATCGGCGCGTGGATTCGCGTGGCCTTGTGGATTCAAGGTGCTACCGCTCTCGTGGATTCGGAGCGAAGTATGTTCGTGTGATCGATACGTACTACATTGGTGAAGACTGTGGATTCGGTTGGATGTCATGGATTCGACGTTGGACGTCGTGGATTCGGCGTTGGTACGCAAATCGTGGATTCGAGGAGCGTTCGGAGCGAGCGGAGAAGATCAACTAGGAGCGTATGGAAAAGGTTAAGTCGTAGGGTTACGGTAAATCACCTTGTACGTGTTTAATCTTAGTGGATTTCGCCGTGTTATCGGTCTCGTGGTTTTTTACTCCTGTGACGGAGTTTTCCACGTAAAATCTTGCGTACTTATTTATTTTCCGCATTGGGTTATTTTTCACGCAACGATTTGGTGTGTTTATTGTTTACACCTATTCACCCCCCCCCCCCCCTCTAGGTGGTTTTTCTCCTATTCAGATCCATATTAACATAACCCACAACCTAGAGCGAGGTTTTGGAGTAGTAGTATTATCTACTACATCAATTGGATGCACCCAACCGAATTCCAAGATTTGCCAAACCCGCTCATCAATTGCGATGAGGAAAGCTCTCATCCGGACTTTCTAATAGGCATAATTGGTCGCATCGAAAAGAGGAGGTCTATTAATATTACCACCTTTACCCGACATGATAGAAAAACCTAAAACCCGCTCTGATACCAATTGTAGGTTATGGATCCCCAAGGATCTAAATAGGTTCTATCAAATACCTAGAGGGAGGGAGGGGGGGTGAATAGGTATAATATCTAAAATACAAATCACAATGCTGTTACGGAATTTGAGTTGGCGTATTTCGTGAAAGTTTTGAGTCTTGAAGATTGAAGATGAAAGAAGTTTGAATCATATACCTCAATCTCAAGAAAGAAGAATTCAAAAGGATCAGGTATGTTTAACTAAAGATTTCTGGTGATCCGAATACTTCTTGTAGTGTAGAAACACCTGGAAGAATGTTTTATTGCATAAACATCAAAAACTGGACATGGGACATGTTCAGGATCCGGATCGGGCTCGGCAATCCGGATCCCGAAGGGTGTTCGTTCATGCAATGTTTAAATCCGGATCGCAGCATTTCATGATCCGGATCCCGAACACTGGTTTTACCTTTTCACTTGCCCAATCCGGATCAGGATTTGCAATCCGGATCCCGAACGTGATGTTTGGTGAAACTGTATGAACGATCCGGATCGGGGACTTCGATCCGGATCCCGAACTTGCATTTTTCTGGAAATCGTCTTTCTTGCTTCTGCGATCCGGATCGTGCAATTCCAATCCGGATCGCCGTCGTAAAATCTCCAGAAAAGGCAGTTTTTGATCCTTATCTTCTTCCAATGGTTTCTAACCTATAAATAGCCCTTTGTATTCATTTCTAGGGCATCCGCAGAATCGGCAATAATAGAAAAATATAGCCGAAAAGAAAATCCACATATATAGAGAAGAAAGGAAATCAATAGATTTATTCTATGTTTCTTCATCTATATTGATTGATTTGATTCTAGGTTTTCCATACTCACATTTTGAGTAGAATCAAATCAATGAATACTTAGATGGTATTTCCGATCTATTTCTAATCTAAGTATTCGGCGGATCATCACCACCCAAAACAAACAACGATTTACCCCAAATCGGCGCGTGGACTCGCGTGGCCTTGTGGATTCAAGGTGCAACCGCTCTCGTGGATTCGGAGCGAGGTACGTTCGTGGATTCGAAGCGTGCCATTGGGTGAAGACCGTGGATTCGGTCGGACGTCGTGGACTCGACGTTGGACGCTGTGGATTCAGCGTTGGGCGCGGATCGTGGATTCGAGAAGCGTCGTGGAGCGAGCGGAGAAGATCTACTAGGAGCGTATGGTAAAAGGTTGAGTCGTCTGTGAGTACGTTATATCACCTTGTACGTGTGTTAATTCTAGTGGATTTCGCCGTGTTATCGGTCCCGTGGTTTTTTACTCCGGTTTGGAGTTTTTCCACGTAAAAATCTTGCGTGTTCTTTTATTTTTCCGCATTGGGTTTATTGCGCAATGATTTTTTGAGTGTTTATTGTTTACACCTATTCACCCCCCTCTAGGTGTTTTTTCCCCTATTTAGATCCATATTAGTATAACCCAACAAGTGGTATCAGAGCGGGAATAGGGTTGTAAACAATGGTTGAAGGTGGAAACATCAATCGACCCCCTTTCTTTGATGGAACAAATTATGCGTACTGGAAAGTACGGATGAAAGCCTTTTTAATTTCCATCGACGAAAGGGTGTGGCAATCAATTGAATTAGGATGGTCTAATCCAACTGAAATTATAGATGATGTTCGCACCTTAAAACCTAGGTCGAAATGGACCAAGGAAGAGATAGATTCATCTTCTTACAATGGCAAGGGAATTAATGCTCTATTTAATGCTTTGTCACAAACAGAGTTCTCTCGCGTCTCGGCATGTGAGACTGCGAAAGAAATCTGGGATGTTCTTCAAGTTACGCATGAGGGAACTAACCTTGTGAAGATTCAGAAACTGCAAATGCTTACGAGCAAGTTTGACTCTATCTCTATGGCAGAGAATGAATCTTTCACTGACTATTACACACGATTGCAAGACATCGTAAACTCATGTGCTAACTTGGGAGAGAAGATTCCAGAATTTAAAGTTGTAAGAAAAATTTAAGAACTCTTCCTGAACGATTTCGCCCGAAGGTCGCAGCCATTGAAACAATTAAACACCCGGACGAAATGCGTGTAGAAGAATTAGTAGGTGCTTTACAAACTTATGAAATGACATTTCCTACTAACTATTCTTCTGGAAAGGCATCCTCTTCTAAGTCTTCAGGTTACGCATTGAAATCAACTAAAGAAGAAGACGCGGATTCATCCTCCTCGGACGACGACGAGAACCTTTCTATGGAGGACTTTGAGAAGCAGCTCGCTCTCTTGACAAGGAAGTTTCGCCGCAACTTTCGAAGGGGCAATCCAAGCAAAACTCCATCCTTCGGAAAGTTGAAGAAAGGCAAGGGTCCTTCAAGTTACAAGTCAAGAAAGCAAGAGAACTTCTCAAAGGATAAGAAAAGTTCAGAGGGACAAGTTCAGTGCTTCAAATGTCGAGGCTACGGCCACATTGCAACGGAGTGTCCCAACAAGAATCCGGCAAAGAAGAAAGCGATGCAAGTCGTCACTTGGGATGACAACTCCACGTCAAATGAGTCATCCTCAAGTGATGAAGAAGACAACGCGACAGCTTTCCACGCGTCCACTACATCTTCACCCTTCATGTGCTTAATGGCAAGTACATCCGACTCATTGTCCAACTCCACTGTTGAAAAGATTGCAACGGACGATGAATCAGATGATTCGGAAGGTGAAGATTTTGCTCTAGCCTACCACAGACTTTTGAGGGATTCAAAGAAACTGGCTAAGCAAAACAAGGGGTTGAAAGGGAGATTGCAGGATCTCGAAGAAGAAGTAAAAAGGGTAACCTCTCTCTCAACCGATCTTGAAGTGGAAAGGGATAATCTGATTAAAGCAAATGTTTCCCTTCAAGAGTCCAATGAGCAATTCGAGAAGAATTATATAGATATGGTGAACAAAGCGAATTACTTCTTGAAGCTCAACGGCGAGGCTCGACAGGAAAAATTGGAAATGACGGAGACCATACGCCAACTGAAGGATGACTTAAAGAGATTTTCTTCTGGAAGGAGTAAGTTGGACAGACTTCTTGGTCTTGGTCAAAGAAATAAGTTCGGCCTCGGATACACTCAAACTGGAGACATTCCTAGTTCGAGTGGGACAGTATTTGTGCCTCAGTCGGTACCTCCTCCTCCGACACCGGAATTCACGACAAGCAACGACAACAAGCCTACCTCATCCTCCTCGGTCTAAGGTATGTTTTCGTTGTGGCATTTCAGGGCACATAAGGAGAAATTGCAAGACGGAAGCCAAACGCACACCTCAAGCACCTCTTGCAATGACTACCAAAAGGCTATTCCTCGAAAATCAACTGCAAATCATTTGAAGGAAAAGAGCCTTGGTAGTCACCGCTCAAGACGACATCATCAAGGAGCAGCAATTCTTCAAGCAAGACGCTCTCACCTAGGAGATCAACTTCACGATCATTACCGACGCACTCCAAAAAGGTTTGGGTGCGCAAAGGTGAAATTTTCCCTTGTCTTGCTACCAATGTTTCCTTGCATGCATATGATAGTTCGTCTTGGTATCTGGATAGCGGGTGTTCCCGTCACATGACCGGTGATAAAAACTGTTTTCAAACATTTGAGAAAAACTCCGGAGGACATGTTGTTTTCGGAGATGGTCGGTCTTCCAAAATTGTTGGAAAGGGAACGGTAGCTATTCCAGATGGCCCGGTTCTAAATAATGTGTTATTTGTTCATGGCCTTAAGACTAACCTCATAAGCATAAGTCAACTTTGTGATAGTGGTTATTCAGTTAATTTTTCATCTGATAAATGCACTGTAACTGACATGAACCATGCTTTCTTTTTAAAAGGGGTTAGATCAGAAAACAATTGTTATGTAGTTCCTCTAAGATTTCTGAAAAATGTAACCTAGCATCTTTGAAAAATGAAACACTTTGGCATGAAAGGCTAGGTCACATAAACTTTAAGGAACTTGCTAGAATTTCGAACAAAGATGTGGTCAAGGGGGTTCCGAAACTTTCTTTTGAACAAAACCTTGTGTGTGGCGGTTGCCAAAAGGAAAACAGTCTAGGACTGCACACAAGAACTTGAACCACATAGGTACAAAACGGCCTTTGGAACTTTTGCATATGGACTTAATGGGGCCAACTCGTCAACCATCTCTGGGAGGTAAATGGTATATTTTCTTATTGGTTGATGATTTTTCTAGATATACTTGGGTAGCATTTTTAAAAGAAAAAGCTGATACCTTTGATTCTTTTCTCGAAATCTGCAATCGTATTATGATTGAAAAGAATGAAAGGATTACTCGAGTTAGGAGTGATAGAGGTGGGGAATTCATAAATTCCAAATTCATTGATTTTTGCACTTCTAACGGCATTAAACATGAATTCTCTGCACCTTACACACCTCAACAAAATGGTGTAGTCGAGCGCAAAAACAGGGTCGTACAGGAAATGGCACGTGTTATGCTTCACAGCCGGAACTTACCTTTTTATTTTTGGGCTGAAGCGGTGAACACTGCTGTTTATGTTATTAATCGCGTGTATTTGCGCCCGGGGACATTGAATACACCATATGAACTTTGGTTTTGTAGAAAACCTAACATCAAATATTTTCGTATCTTTGGGAGTCGGTGTTTTATTTTACGTGATCGCGAAAATCTTGGAAAATTTGACTCTCGAAGTGACGAAGGGATTTTCTTAGGTTATTCTACAAACAGCAGAGCATATCGAGTTTTTAACTTAGAATCTAAGACGATCGTAGAATCGATAAATGTTAAGGTAGATGAAGCTTTTCATTTTGAATCTGAAAAATCTACCCTCGATATCTCTCTTGATGATGATACACCTGCTAATGCATCTTCTTCTAACAATTCTTTCGATAATAATGTTGATGCATCTAACGGTTCTTCAAGTTTATCTGATGTGCAGGAATCATCTCGTGTACCTCCGTCTACTCCTCTACCTCAAACGTTACGCATCTCCAAGGATCACCCTGAATCGAACATCATTGGAGATCCACAAGAAGGAGTTAGAACACGGAGACAATTGGTTTGCGGATTTGCATGCTATGTATCTCAAATCGAACCAAAGAATGTTGATGAAGCTCTCCAAGATGACTACTGGATTAAAGCAATGCAGGAAGAGCTCCATCAATTCGAGCGAAACAAAGTCTGGGAATTAACGAAGCCTCCGAAGCAACACAATGTGATAGGTACCAAATGGATCTTCAAGAACAAGAAAAATGAAGAAGGTACTATCATCAGGAACAAAGCAAGGTTAGTTGCTCAAGGCTACTCTCAAGTAGAAGGTATAGACTTTGATGAAACTTTCGCCCCTGTAGCTAGACTCGAGTCCATTCGTATATTGTTTGCGATAGCTTGTCATTTTAAAATCAAATTATTTCAAATGGACGTTAAGAGCGCCTTTTTAAATGGTTTTTAAATGAGGAAGTTTATGTGGCTCAACCGAAAGGTTTTGTGGATCATAAACTACCTAACCATGTTTTTCGTCTGAAAAAGGCTCTTTACGGTCTGAAACAAGCACCGCGAGCATGGTACGAAAGGTTGACAAAGCACCTTTTGGAAAAGGGCTACACTCGAGGGGGAGCTGACAGGACTCTCTTTGTGAAGCATTATCAAAACAATTTCATAGTTGCTCAAATCTATGTCGATGACATTGTTTTGGAGCAACAAGAGATAATGATGCTTCTAAATTCGCGGAGACCATGGAAAGCGAATTTGAGATGTCCATGATGGGCGAATTGACTTATTTTCTTGGATTACAAGTTAAACAAAACGATGAAGGAATTCACTTGTGTCAATCCAAGTATGCACTGGAGTTGGTCAAAAAGTTTGATCTTGAAAATTCTAAGGATTTTCCGACTCCAATGGGAACTAGCCATAAGGGACTTGGAAGTGAATCACAAAGTGAGAATGTAGACGAGAAACTGTATCGCAGTATGATTGGAAGTCTACTATATCTCACGGCTAGTCGCCCGGATATATCCTTCAGTGTTGGGATTTGTGCGAGATATCAATCAGCACCGAAGGAGGTTCACCTGAAAGCGGTGAAACGGATCATCCGATATATCAAAGGTACAATCAATTTCGGAATTTGGTATCCTATGGGAACGACTTTGGATATTGTTGGATACTCAGATGCCGATTGGGCTGGATCGGTGGATGACCGGAAAAGCACGAGTGGTGCATGCTTCTATCTTGGCCATTGCCTTGTTGCATGGCACAGTAAAAAGCAGAACTGCATAGCACTCTCGACTGCCGAAGCGGAGTACATTTCTGCAGGAAGTTGTTCAACCCAATTGATTTGGATGAAAAGCGTGTTGAGCGATTTCCGGATTTCAGCATCTTCGGTAACCATTTTATGTGACAACACTAGTGCTATTAACATTTCTAAAAACCCTGTGTTGCACTCTAGAACAAAACATATTGAACTTAGATATCATTTTCTTAGAGAGCTAGTTGAATCAAACATTCTTCAACTGTCATATATTTCAACTGAGGATCAATTAGCTGATATCTTAACAAAACCTTTGGATCAAAAACGTTTTATTCACTTGCGTAAAGCAATTGGCATGCTTTCCTTGAAATAATCTTTTTGAAACCTTTGCTTAGGTTAGGTTTTTTTTGTTTTTGTTTTGTTCTTTATCTATGTTTGTACATAGGACATTAATTGAGCATAAATCATAATTGACTTTAATTGCATCCTTTTATGCATTTAGAAATTTATTATGCTTTTGATATCATAATATTTCAATGTTGCAATGATCATTTACGTTAATTAAACCATCTTTTAAGTGATCAAAGTCAATTTCTCTCTCAATGATCTCTTGGTATAGTCATTATCATATTTGATTGCTTAGTCGAGTATGAATTCGAGATCAATGGTTTGGTTGAATACTTTATATTAAATAATTGATAGCCAATTGAGGGGGAGTCAATGAAATGTAAAATGCTCAAAAGATGTGGAAAGAGTTACATCCCAATGAGGAGTGTGAAAACTACCACCACATGGAGGAAAAGAAAGAAAAAGATACTCCATGAATGCAAAGCAAATTTTTGTTTTAAAAATGTTGATGAAATGCATATTGAAATACTTGACTCAGTCATATTTCATGGTTGGTATAAGGTGGGATTTTGATAAAAGATGCTCAAAGAGCCACTCCTTCAACAGATTGTCTAGATATATTATCTAACTTATCTGGGATTTCAAACATCTATTGATCTTGGTATTTCATTTTCTTTACCAAAATTGATGATTTGATAAAGGCATTACACATAAGATCAGGATAGATGTAATTGAAGTTGTTCAACTTTAAGTGTTTTAACTTTCGTAAATTTTCGTTTCATTTTTGAGTATTTTTGATAGATTTTGCATAATCTATTTCTTGTTGTATGAAACGATGTTTTTGTTTAAAGTTGACATGGTAAAGTGCTTACATACTTTTTCTGGATTTTATGGAATTTTTCTAAAATTTTCTGGAGAAAAAGTTGAAGCCGATCCGGATCGGAGAGTGATCCGGATCCCGAACGCAGGATTCTTCCTGCGGGTAGCCGATCCGGATCACATTCTCGATCCGATCCGGATCACGGCTAGGGTTTTATAAGAACAAAGAGGATTTGATTCTTTTACCCTAATCTTTTGTTCTCAAGTCTCTAGAGCTTCTCTCTCTAGATTTCTTGCATCTTGGAGCTTCCAAACTCAAAGTTCTTCGAATTCAATTGGTTTTCACAGGACTTCAAATTTCCTAAAAGTTTTCACAGCAATGGTGATCACATGGATCTCTTTTTGTTTGCTGATGGTTTTTGTTAAGGACGCTGCAAAGTAAGAAAGCAAAGAGAAACAAGCGAGCTGAGAATGATTCGACACGGATCGGATTCGGACTCAATGACTGGGATAACCTAGAGATGAGGGAGATGTCCCTATTGTATCCAAAGGGAAAGCACCTGCAGAAGCCCCAAAGACAAAGGCTCCTCTACTGCTGCAGAAAAGGGAAAAGCTCCCATGGAAAAGTCAAATCGAACACGAACAAAGACTGGTGCAGAAAAAAGAGGCAGGTGCAGGGGAATTTCAATAGAAACCAATTGCAAGCCAGCCTCCCCCTCAGGATTCATTAGCTCCACAAGAATAAGGATTTTGAGAAAAGAGAATGCATTGGTGAGAGACATGTCAATGTCAAACCAATGATGGAACGATCTGAAGCCTTTGGACTTTATTTTAATCAAGTTGGTCTCGGTCCAATTTGCAAACTTTCCTGAATCAACTGGGTATTGTCCACATTCAGTGGGATGTTTTTCAGAATGCTACAAGTCTAATGATCATGATGACGGACGTCGAGAATTTCACACCTTGGTTAAAGGTATCAAAATCAAAGTCACTCCCCAACTGATTGGAGAGGTACTCAGTATGAAAGCCAGATCTGATGGAATCCATTACCTAAAACTCAAAGCTTCACGAGAACTCCTGGAGAGTTGTAGTTAATGGAATTTGTCTTCCGGATACTCTGTCTACCGGAATTCGGTTTTCTCCAAAGAACTTCGAAAGAGTACAAGTTATAAACTTCATTGTTGCTACAAAACATTCTTCCCAACATGAACACGAAGGTTCTCAGATGGGATAGGATGTTATTCTTTATCTTCTTGGAAACCCGCCGCTTTGATGGGAGCAAACATGAATATTCCCTATCTCATTTGGCAAGGATGTCACGATATGTGGAACACTCTCACCACAGAGAACTACCATATCCAATGATCATCATGCGAATCCTTAGGAAATTCAAAGTTGATACAAGCGCGAGCTCCTATATGTACAGTTTGGGGACGATCAATGAAACAACGATTGTAAAATCTCTTCGACAAAACAAGATGATCCTCCATCTCCTCCAATCCGACGAGCTCGACAACCAGCAACTACCTCTCAGCTCCATCCCACTGCACAGCAAGCTCCATCGACAAGAAGATGATGCTTCAGTAAACTCAATTTTTAAGAACAACAGCGACTCTCAATGAACAAGAACGATTTGCTGAGTTCACTGAAATGAAGGAGCAATTCAAGTTTGCAAAATGAGCTGGAAATCATCACAGCTTCACAGATCACTTTGACTAAGTCAGTCTCTCAATGAAGAAGCTTGTGAAGAAGATGTTGCTAAAATGGGTGCACAACATCTGATGACTCCGATTCTCAGGAGTGAGTTTTGTTTTTAATTTCTTGTGTCTTTGAGGAGGATTTTTGTCTTATGTTTGTTTACTTTTGTTTAACTCTTTTTGTTTTGTACTTTTTGGCTTGTTTGTGACAAAAAGGGGGAGAGAGTTAGAGAAAACTTGAACAATGAATGAACAATGATGATGTGAACAATGATGAAATTGTGAATGTGGTGAATATCAAGGTAAGTATGACTTCTCAACTCAACTTTGGTTTTTCTTTTGTGATTTGTGACATGCCTATACTAACTATTCGACTAACTATTTGGGCATGTAATATGACTAACAAGTTGATGTTGGACTAACAGTTTTGACATTTGGTTTTGAATGCTTAGAAGATATGTTGGTTTTTAACTATGATTCTCTTACATATCTGAATTTTCAAATGTCATGATGAGAATAAACTCTATCTCTGTATTTGGTTTTGTATGTTTCAATTCTTGAGGTATCTAACGATTTTGTTTGTCAAGAATGTTTTCTGTGTGCAGAGATTACAGATGTCTAAGTCTAGAGTCTGTTTTAGGAGTTTATCTCATGTTTTTAATTTCTGGATCTCTTTTGTAAATTTTTGTTGTATGGTGATAGCAACAAAAATATCTTTTTGAATTTTCTTTTGTGGATTTGTGTTTTGTCACGAAACCGCCAAAGGGGAGATTGTTACGGAATTTGAGTTGGCGTATTTCGTGAATGTATTAAGTCTTGAAGATTGAAGATGAAGAAACTTTGGATCGTATACCTCAATCTCAAGAAAGAAGAATTCAAAAGGATCAGGTACGTTTAACTAAAGATTTTGATGATCCGAATACTTCTTATAGTGTAGAAACACCTGGAAGAAGGTTTTAATTGCTTAAACATCAAAAACTGGACATGGGACATGTTCAGGATCCGGATCGTGGCTGGCAATCCGGATCCCGAAGGGTGTTCGTTCATACACTGGTTCAATCCGGATCGCAGCACTCCTCTGATCCGGATCCCGAACACTAGTTTTACCTTTTCTTGCACGATCCGGATCAGGATTTGCAATCCGGATCCCGAACATGATGTTTGGTGAAACTGTATGAACGATCCGGATCGGGGACTACGATCCGGATCCCGAACTAGCATTTTTCTGGAAATCGTCTTTCTTGCTTCTGCAATCCGGATCGCCAAATCCAATCCGGATCGCCGTCGTAAATTCTCCAGAAAAGGCAGTGTTTTTGATCCGTATATTCTTCCAAGGGTTTCTAACCTATAAATAGCCCTGTATTCATTTCTAGGGCATCCGCATAATCGGCAATAAGAAAAAGATAGCCGAAAAGAAAAATCCACATATATAGAGAAGAAAGGAAATCAATAGATTTATTCTATGTTTCTTCATCTATATTGATTGATTTGATTCTAGGTTTTCCATACTCACATTTTGAGTAGAATCAAATCAATGAATACTTAGATGGTATTTCCGATCTATTTCTAATCTAAGTATTCGGCGGATCATCACCACCCCCAAACAAACAACGATTTACCCCAAATCGGCGCGTGGACTCGCGTGGCCTTGTGGATTCAAGGTGCAACCGCTCTCGTGGATTCGGAGCGAGGTACGTTCGTGGATTCGAAGCGTGCCACTGGGTGAAGACCGTGGATTCGGTGTCGTCGTCGGACTCGACGTTGGACGCTGTGGATTCAGCGTTGGGCGCGGATCGTGGATTCGAGAAGCGCGTGGAGCGAGCGGAGAAGATCTCTAGGAGCGTATGGTAAAAGGTTGAGTCGTCTGTGAGTACGGTATATCACCTTGTACGTGTGTTAATTCTAGTGGATTTCGCCGTGTTATCGGTCCCGTGGTTTTTTACTCCGGTTTGGAGTTTTTCCACGTAAAAATCTTGCGTGTTATTTTATTTTCCGCATTGGGTTTATTTGCGAAATGATTTTTTGAGTGTTTATTGTTTACACCTATTCACCCCCCTCTAGGTAGTTTTTTCCCCTATTTAGATCCTTATTAGTATAACCAACAAGTGGTATCAGAGCGGGGGAATAGGGTTGTAAACAATGGTTGAAGTGTGGAAACATCAATCGACCCCTTTCTTTGATGGAACACAATTATGCGTACTGGAAAGTACGGATGAAAGCCTTTTTAATTTCCATCGACGAAGGGTGTGGCAATCAATTGAATTAGGATGGTCTAATCCAACTGAAATTTTAGATGATGTTCGCACCTTAAAACCTAGGTCGAAATGGACCAAGGAAGAAGATGATTTATCTTCTTACAATGGCAAAGGAATTAATGCTCTATTTAATGCTTTGTCACAAATAGAGTTCTCTCGCGTCTCGGCATGTGAGACTGCGAAAGAAATCTGGGATGTTCTTCAAGTTACGCATGAGGGAACTAACCTTGTGAAGATTCAGAAACTGCAAATGCTTACGAGCAATTTGACTCTATTCTATGGCAGAAAAATGAATCTTTCACTGACTATTACACACGATTGCAAGATATCGTAAACTCATGTGCTAACTGGGAGAGAAGATTCCAGAATTTAAAGTGTAAGAAAAATATTAAGAACTCTTCCTGAACGATTTCGCCCGAAGGTCGCAGCCATTGAAACAATTAAACACCCGGACGAAATGCTGTAGAAGAATTAGTAGGTGCTTTACAAACTTATGAAATGACATTTCTACAACTATTCTTCTGGAAAGACATCCTCTTCTAAGTCTTCAGGATAGCATTGAAATCAACTAAAGAAGAAGACGCGGATTCATCCTCCTCGGACGACGACGAGAACCTATCTATGGAGGACTTTGAGAAGCAGCTCGCTCTCTTGACAAGGAAGTTTCGCCGCAACTTCGAAGGGGTAATTCAAGCAAAACTCCATCCTTCGAAAGTCGAAGAAAGGCAAGGTCCTTCAACTTACAAGTCAAGAAGCAAGAGAACTTCTCAAAGGATAAGAAAAGTTCAGAGGGACAAGTCCAGTGCTTAAAATGTCGAGGCTACGGCCACATTGCAACGGAGTGTCCCAACAAGATCCGGCAAAGAAGATAAGGCGATGAAGTCGTCACTTGGGATGACAACTCCACGTCAAATGATCATCCTCAAGTGATGAAGAAGACAACGCGACAGCATTCCTACGCGTCAACACATCTTCACCCTTCATGTGCTTAATGGCAAGTACATCCGACTCATTGTCCAACTCCATGTTGAAAAGATTTGCAACGGACAAGAATCAGATGATTTCGGAAGGTGAAGATTTTGCTCTAGCCTACCACGACTTTTGAGGGATTCAAAGAAATGGCTAAGCAAAACAAGGGGTTGAGAGGGAGATTGCAGGATCTCGAAGAAGAAGTAAAAGGGTAACTTCTTCTCGACCGATCTTGAAGTGGAAAGGGATAATCTGATTAAAAGTCAAATGCTTCCCTTCAAGAGTCCAATGAGCAATTCGAGAAGAATTATATAGATATGGTGAACAAAGCGAATTACTTCTTGAAGCTCAACGGCGAGGCTCGACAGGAAAAATGGACATGACAAAGACCATTCGCAACTGAAGGAGGACTTAAAAGAGATTTTCTTCTGGGAAGGAGTAAGTTGGAAGGCTTCTTGGTCTTGGTCAAACTAATAAGTTCGGCCTCGGATACACTCCAACTGGAGACCATTCCAAGTTCGAGTGGGACATTATTTGTGCCTCAGTCGTACATCCTCCTCCTGACACCCCCGACACGGAATTCACGACAAATCAACGACAACACAGCCTACTTCATCCTCCTCGGGATCGTCAAGATCTAAGGTATGTTTCGTTGTGGCAATTTCAGGGCACATAAGGAGGAAATGCAAGACGGAAGCCACACGCCACCTCAAGCACTCTTGCAATGACTACCAAAAAGGCGATTCTCGAAAATCAACTGCAAATCATTTGAAGAAAAAAGAGCCTTGGTAGTTCACAGCTCAAGACGTACATGCATCAAGGAGCCAGCAATTTTCAAGCAAGACGCTCTCACCTAGGAGATCAACTTCACGACATTGCGACGCACTCTCAAAAAGGTTTGGGTGGCAAAAGGGAAATTTCCCTGTCTTGTTTCTAATGTTTACTGCATGGCATATTGATAGATAATAAAAAAAAATTCGTTCGTATAGGGATAGGGGTGTTTCCGTCACTGACCGGTGACAAAAAACTGTTTTTTTCAAACCCATTTGAGAAAAAACTCCGAGGACTTGTTTTTTTGTCGGAGATGGTCGGTCTTCCAAACTTGTTGGAACTAGGGACGGTAAGCTAGCCGGATGGCCCGGGTGTTCTTAAATAATGTTTTATTTGTTTCATGGCCGTAAGACTAACCTCAAAGCATAAGTCAACTTTGTGATAGTGGTTATTCAGTTAATGTTTTCATCTGATAAATGTTACTGTAACTGTGACACGAACCATGCTTCTTTTTAAAAGGGCGTTAGGAGCAGAAAAACATGGTTAGGTAGTCCTTCATAAGACTTCTGAAAAGTGTACACTAGCATCTTTGAAAAATGAAAACACTTGGCATGGAAAGGCTGGTTCACATAAATTTTAAGGAATCTGCTTAGAATTCGAACAAAGATGTGCTTCAAGGGGGGTTCCGAACTTTCTTGTGAACAAAAAATTGTGTGTGGCGGTTGCCAAAAAGGAAAAACAGT
>JAQOTM010000115.1:131128-151844 GCA_029168755.2 Tillandsia fasciculata | reverse complement strand
GGCACGGTTCCCGAGGCACCTTTGACCCCCCTTTTTTCTGTGATGAATTCTGGACAGCACCGGCTTGTTTGATTTATATCTTGGCCTAGAGCATCGTATCAAGGCATATAAGTACTCAATTTTAATCTACTCGTCGCAAGGAACGCAACCGTATTTTTTCTGGATTTTTTGGAGCACTGTACAGAGGTGAAAACTCCTCTTTTTCCGTGCTATTTGGAAAACAGCAAAAGCTGTATTTTGGGATTTGTGTTTACACCGAGTGCGTTGTTCTGTACAGTTGTGCACTGTTTTCGGCGAGTCGCGGGATTAGAGGACTGTGGACAGCGAGGAGGCTATTCGGGTGTGGATTGTGCTTTTCGAGGTGGGTGGTTGTTGCTTACCTTACTTTTGACTAACTCACTAGGAGTATTAGAGATCCCCCTATTTTAAATGTGACAATTGCTATCTTAATTGAGATCCATATGTATTGACCCCACAAATTATATGACAGCTCATTTATATTAAATTGGGACACTGTTGTGGGACAAATGCTATATCATAATTTTGCATGCAAATGACTTATTATGTTGGTACAGTAAGATCAATCTTTTTAAAATAAATATCATACACTTTTCTACAGTTTTAAAAGAGGAAAATTGCATGCTTATATGGACATCTAGTTAAGCCACTATTTATTGCTACACTATCATATTGGACTTGACTTAGGAGAAATCATGCTTTATTGCTCTCCTTTTTATTCAGACGCATGTTGCTCGAGTTCGAGCAGGGGGTTCGGGGTAGTGTAGTTGTCACGCCCCGAGTTCAAAAACCAGTGTAAATTTTTTTTTTTTTTTTTTTTTTTTTTTTTTTAAATCAGAGTTGCAAAAACAGCCAGGGTAATGACAGACTGCCACATATATAGAAGAGTCCCAATCCCCTATGGAATTGAGCCTTTTCTATATATGCACGGCTAGCTTGGCAACAACATCAGAGTACTAACTACGTACTATAAACAACAACAACAAGTAAACTTTACAACTATCTTTACAAATATACAACTGAAATACAATTCCTTTCTCTCAAACATCTATTACATAACTTTTCGGCTGTCCAGGGTCAACCTCTATATCGATACCTCGCCAATTCGTCCCGACATCCCAACACCCGTTTGACCTGAAAAACAGTCACCCGAGGGTGTGAGACACACCGGAGTGTATCCCAGTGGGCACGACGAGCCGAGAAATAGCAGATCGTACCTACTGGTATACAATACTAGAGGATAGTAAAAGTCACAGAGGTTAGAATAAATAGCTCAGCTACATGGAGATCAACAGATATATATAATCATAGAGGTAACATGAATATCAACAGGTACGTAATCTTGAGGTTCAATTAAGATAAACAAATGGAGATCAACAAATATATAATCATGGAAGAAACATGGAGTGTCAACAGATATATAATCATGAAATCACAGGTAGGATAAGCAACTCAATAATCATGATACTATAAGTAAAGGCATCATATCAAGTCTCGACATGTATAAGTGGATAATAAAACATCAAATCAAGGAATCAATGGAAATATAAAAGCTATGCATCAATCACAAGAATATCAAGTACCCAATCAATGCCACTAATGGTCTCACAGAACCTCAGGCTCATGCCACGATCTGGCACCTATCTGGCTGACACAACCCTGCACCCACAAGTGCTATCAGGGGGCTCACGGGCCTTTCTCTAGACCACTTTACCGGTAAAGAACAATATCCACGGGGAGCGACCCCGGCAAAGTTCGTGAAGTACAGCGGTGCGTGGCGATCAATCATGCGAATGCTCAAGCTCACGGTCCACAGACCGGGTAATCGGCAACAAGCCGGGAAATCCCCACTGGGATGCAATAACAAAGTCAACTGAATCTCAACTCTCATGCAGGAAAAATCAACTAAATCTCAACTCTTATGCAAGATCAAAGGCAAATCTCAACTCAACATAAGATCAACAGCAAATCTCAACTCAATCGTTCAGACCAACCAAACATACAAAACTAAACACATATTTTTGAGAAAACTATTTGAAAACAGGTTTTTAGGCCCAAACTTCGAAGAGCAATGCCTTTGTCCTATCAAACAAGAACAGACTCAGGCGACCCTACGACGTTCAGTAAAACATTTAGTTAATTAAAATTATGTGTTCAGCAGTGTAATATTTGATCAACAGGAAAGCAGGCTCAATCATAATGCAAACACTCAAGCTCTCTGTCACTGACCGGGTAATTGGCAACAAGCCGGGAAATCCCCACTGGGATGCAATATCAGAATCAACTGAGTCTCAACTCATATGCAAGAATAAGCAGCAACTAAATATCATGGATCAGATATAATCAGAAAGTACTGTATTTCAGGTATAACCAATATCCAGGAATCACATCTTAGGATCTGGAAGCAACTAACTACCAATCAAACAGACCAACCTATTATGCAGACTAAACACATGCTTTTAAGAAAACATTTGAAAACAGGTTTTAGGTCCCGAACCTCGTAGAGCGTTGCCCTTGTCCTATCAAACAAGAACAGACTCAGGCTACCCTACGAAGCTCGGTAAAACATTTATTTAAAAAGATCATGTATGTAGCAGCATAACAGGTGAACAACAGGCAAGCAGGCTCAAATATCAGATGACCAAGCAAGCATGGCAATGTATAGAGTAATGATGTAAACACTTGATTAACAACAAGCCGAAACAAATCCAATCAAGGATGCAATATCGGAATCAACTGAGTCTCAACCCATAGGCTGGAATTTAATCAACATCAACTAGAACATGAATCAGGATATAGATACTGATAATCAAGCATAGAAGTGCAACTAGGTAATGACCAATCAGGCAAAGCAACAAATAGTATATAACTCAATCAAAGGCAGACAGGCTCAAATATAATCTAGGTTAACAAAAACAGGGGTCCAACCAATACCGTACACAGAGGCCCGAAATGATAAAGCCCGGACCGAAGATAACCCACCTGTCAAATTGCAGGCGACAACTGTATCCACTGTATGCTCAGAACTAGAGTCACTGCGTAAACCTGAATCAAAATAATGATCAGGGATCAACTTTGTCCCACTAACCTTAACATAAACCCAGATTTTCTCCAGATCAACTTAAAACCTTTAATTATTTAAATAATAGTGTCAATTGAGCACTGTTTTCGCTCGTTCTTTCAACTGGAAGCTCATTTTTACAAACCGTCACTTCCAGCGGGTGACATTTAACTTGCTGAACACCGTGCTCACCCATTTGCGGCAGCACGGAACCCGAGGAAAACTTCGGGCCATAAAACACTCCTCTAACATAGCCATTTTGCATTTTTGTTTCTCCGGATCACCGAAACCTAAATCTAACGCGAGCATCGCGTCCAGTGACCCCAAATTAGCTAGGAATACACTGTCGCGGCTTCGCAAACAACCTAGAACATAGTTTTGTTCCAACATTTCATTTTTAGGTTGATTTAACTACAACTTTTAATCCCAACATCAAACAGCAAAAGTCTGTATATCAAAGTTGGTCTAAACCATGCTAGGACCACAGTGCTCACCCTGGTTGGAACCCAGGGGTACTGGTTCAAGCAGAACCAAAGCCATGTTTCACATAAAGCTCACATTGCTCCAAACTTTATTTCACACAGATCAACTTTGATCTGAAGTGAGCATCAAGCTCAGGGAAACATTTGGAACAACTTTCATATTTACAGCAAACCCAAATTCCACAATTTTCCTCTCTTAGGCATTTTATCAAACACATGGCATGCATATTATATAACATTAAACATAAGCTAAACTTCACATTGGATCTCTGCCATTACTGGACCAGAAGCTATCTAACTTGAACATAAATGATCTACTAAGTTCCCTGATCATTTCCCCTCAACCTGGAGCAAGCCAAATGCAAGTTGGCCGCGGCTCAAGGAGGAAGAAGATGACCCCCTTTGCATTGAAATTTGTGATGCTTCAACCAGAAGCTCTGGGACTAAACCAACAGCACTAATAGATGCGAACTACCTCACAGAAGCTTTCCATACCCTTATCTTCAACTTCTAGACAGTGGAACGGCCGTTAGTGGTCGCGAAGGGATTAAAATAGGGGTTACTATGCACAACTTAAGTTGTGGGGCCCACTATTTCTTCGCTGATTTCTGGAAGATCCGACCGTCGGATCGAAGACATATGAATATGAAACTTTTATGTTTCGACGAGACGATCGCAATGGTGATCTCGGATTTTCCAGATCAGGCCCCGATCAAAAGTCGATATTTTTGGGCCACTATTGCACTACTAATTACCCATTTTTTGCCATTTAAATAATTCAGAAAATTATTTAAGCTTATATTTTAGATTTTTAAAATTCACGGTTACTACAGTAGTTGAGGCCATTGAGTCTGGGACAGGTTAGACTCGATTATGGATTGTGGGGCATTGTGGTAACCGCGGATATTAGGCGGTTGACCAGATGTTGGTTACTTTATCAGATTTGGGCTTATGGGGTATTGCGGCAACCGCGGACAGTGGGCAGTTGACCGAATATTTATTATTGCATCAGATTGGGTATCAGATTTCTCTAGTTGATGGAGTTTCCCATTTATTGAATACTATTGCACCAGATTGGGGATCAGGGTTTCATTAGTGGATGGAGTTTTCCACTTTGATCATAGTCATGATCCAGTCCTGCTATTGTGAGATATTGGTGACATGGTTACTTTACTCGTGTGGGTCGCTCCCCTCGAGGCCACTCCGAAGTAGGCGATTGATATATTGGCCAGTGAGTGCCAGACAGTGAGCATCTGTAATGACACGACTTTTCCTGTATTTTTCTCCTCCTTCTAATAAAGTGTTCCTTTTAGTGGATTTTAATTATCGAGTTCCTGTAAGTCGGTCGGTGTGTTCCATGAGTATTTTTCTGTGAAAGAGCACGGAAAATGAAGACCGACGGTGCGATCGGATCTGAAATCCGACATAGGGATCTCCCGGAACAGGGTTTCTAGAGTTGCGGCATTTTAGTGTGCATCGGAATCCGTGCAAAATATCCTGCACGCTTTTTGAGGAATTTTGGATTTATTTCCTATGATTAATTAATTAAGGAATTAATTAATCGGTGACAGAAAATTAAAAATAGGGATTTAATAATACGTACGGGGGGGAAAATCCCACTTTTTGCAAAAAGAGAAACCCTAGCCGGAGAGAATGCGAGGAAAAAAGAGAAGGAAAGGGCGGAACCCTAGCCGGAGGAAAGAAAGAAAGAAAGAGGAAAGAGACGGAGGAGTCCGATCGTCCCGAACAACGTACCGGAAATAAGAACGCGATCGGTCGACTTCCCCGTCGGATCATCTGGTGAGTGATCCTTCGTTCGTACCATTTTTGGGGTTTTCATTTCGTATTTTCGGGTTTTGTCGTTGTCTTCTTCTTCTTATTCGTCTCCGTCGTCTCCGCCGGCCGCCGCCGTCGCCGCGCAAACTAGGGCTCGACGCGGGCGGGGGAGATGCGCGGTGCCGCTAGGGCACCGCACGGGCGGACATCGCAAAGGCGCGGGCGCCGCCCGCGGGCGAGCACCGCGCGGCCTCGGGCCGCGCGGGGCGCTCGCGGGCGGGCGGGAGCCGCGTGGGCGCCGCGCGGGGTGCTCCCGCACGGCCGCCGCGTGGGCGCCGCCCGCGGGCAGCACCCGCGGGTGCCGCACGGCCACACCCGCGCGGGCGCCGCGCAGGCCCGCACTCGTGGGTGCCTCGCGGGCCACACCCGCGCGGGCGCCGCGTGGGCCCGCACTCGCGTGCGCCGCGCGGGCATTCCCCGCAGGCGATGGCGCCGCGGGGAAGGCGGGCGCCCCCCGCGGATGCGCGCCGCGCGGTTTCGGGCCGTGCGGGGCATCGGCGGGCTGCGGCGTCCGTGCGGGAATCCGTCGGGTGACGGGAACATGTCGTTTTTGGGTTTTCGTAAAATAGATATTTTCGGACTTTCGGTTTGCGGTGTTAGAGCGTGGTTTTGACGATAGTTTCCCTTTGCGGACTTTTTAGGTCCAGGTGCGCAGCAGGAGTGTGCGAAAAATCCAGGTGCTCCGAATTTTCCGCAACCAGGTGGGTACCCTTGCTATAAGTGCAACGAGTGTAGTAAGTGCACCATGTCATCATAAAAAGCTTATTAACCTGTCTAATAAAGTAGATGAACTGTTAAACCTTTCGCATGAAGGTATTTTATTTTACATGATTAATTGTGGCAACCGAGGTCGCGGTGCTTCATACACGCCGATCTTCGGCAACCCGATTCTTGGATGCTGCACGTACACAGGCGGATTGGCCTCCGCATGGGTGTACTTTTCCGGAGAAGTGGTCTAAATGACCCGTGTGTCCCACGTGTGTAGGGTGGGGACCCCGTCACGCCAGCTATAGGTGCCGCACTAGTACTGTGATTGGGGTTAAAAGCATCACGTAAGGTGAGGTGATTGTGCACGAGGGGAGATCTTCGACTCCTCGACAGGTACTCATGGAAATTAAAATAGGTGATGTAAACTTATGAGAGGGAAAAGCGAAAGGTTCCGGTGTAATCGGTTTGTTTTAAAGTTTATGTTAATTGTTAAATCATCTACTTTATTTGTCACTGACTTTACCCACTCCGTGACAGGTCTGACTAGGTGTAGTAGCCGGGATGGCGGTGAGACTGCGTCGAGAGGACCGTAGCCGTAGGAGGCTTTCTTCTTTAGTTCTTTTGGTTTATCTCTTCCTTTTCAGTTAACTGTTAGTTTAATTTGCAATTTGTGGATCATGTTGAATGCGGATAGTTAAATGGTTGCACTGTGGATTGGACATGCTTTTATGATTTAGATAAACTTTTATGGAATCGTGTGCGGCATGTTTTAACGTCAAACAAAATGATTGCGAAAATGCTTTCCAAAACCGAGTGCCGTGCGGGCGCAGATTTTGCAAACCTCTGGATTTATCCTTTCGAAAAGTTGTAGCCGCCGTCTTTTGTGAATGTGTAATTATTTCCAAAGAATGGGTGTCGAGTGGACACCGCTTGCAAAACCCGTAGTTGTAGTTATTTCCTGATGTGTGATTGATGACTGTGTGGTTATTGGTTGACATTGTAAATGAGACGCCGTACATATACAAAGGAGACTCCGTCCGATTGAGGAGTGAATTTGTATATGTGGCGGTCTAACACGCACCGGGGGCGAGGTTGATACTTATAAAGAAAAAAAAAAATGCATACGCTTTTCCGCTTATCCTTAGACCTTCCGGGGCGTGACAGCATCGGTCAGTGAGTACCGATTGGTTAGCAGATACTTGAGACAGTTGAGCAGGCAGTGCTAGTGATTACTGGCCCATTGATTGGGTTTATTCAGACAGTTAGCCTTATAGCTGCATGCATACAGTTACTGTCGATACTGCATTTAGAGGCATGGTAGTGGTAGTTTCCTTTTTATCAGCAGCCTTTATAGCTTACTACTGTTCTCTCATTTTTGCCTCTAGTAGTCCTAGTGGGTCCGTCAGAGCTTGAGGATTTACCCACTAGGGGAGGCTACTGGTTTATCTAGTAGTTCTCACCCCCATAGTTGTTTTCTGTCTCTTCCCCTTTGTTTTGTAGAGTCGTCTGCGGGAGCTGCTGGACCATCAGCGGCGGATCGAGGTAAGAGGATAGCGGACTAGCTAGATCGTCTGCCCCGACTGTGAGAGTAGATGGACTTTTATTGTACCCCTTTTGTATCTCAGGCTGTAGCATTTTACTCTTGGGTCTTGCTTTTGCCAGCTGGTTGTATTTATTTCAGTGAGCTGGGAGTTTATTGTTTTATTACAGCTTGTATCTTATTTCCAGTCTGAGATTATTATGTAGTTCTTTTTAGTTCAGCTCTGTATTATGCTCTTTTATTGTATTTCTTATATCTGAGCAGGTTACCAGCGCTTCGTGTACGCGGGAAATTCCGTGTGCACGGCGGATCTGTAGACGGGCCTGGGTTCTGGTTTACACCCGGGGCGTGACATATATGAAAGAAATGAAAAAGTAGGGGGGTGATCTTGGCTTACAAGGTTGTAGGACCCCTTTTCCTTCATTAGTTCATTTATTTATACATTCACGAACCAAGTGTATAACCGCCGATTTTAGAAATCGGCGTGACTTAAGGGGAATCATCGTAAATTCCTCAACTACTTTCTTTTGAGTTGATTCTTCTCAATAGGATAATAGTCATTTTTTCGTCTAGGTTCATCCCCTTATTTGTCGCGCCGAAGCATGATTCTCGGCGCTTTCCAATGTTGGGCGCCGCTTGGCGTTCCAGAGTCAGTTACGAGATTTGTGCCCAAATCTTTCACTCTTTCCAGAGTCTTTCCTTCTACGGCTTTGAGCAATCGAGAGTTCACCCTGACTTCGACTCTTTCGTCGCTTGACTCGGGCGGTCTGATGTTTGTCTTCGGCCGCGGTCTGTCCTGGATGAGGCGAAAATCTTCTTGTTGGTCGCTTCTCCTATCGACTGATACCTTTAGCCGATGGCGTATGTCGCGTGCTGCGCTCGTACGTGACTGAGGTTGGTCTTAGCCAAGACGCGGGTCCTTCTTTGTTGACTCATTCTTTTGTTAGCTGATGTCTTTAGCCTATGGTACACGCCACGTGTCACTTCCTCGAGTGGCAAAAATTTTGGTCTCAACACTAGTTTAACAGTATAAATAAATCTAAATTAATTAAGTTTTGGTTAAAAAAAATTTAAACTATTTAAACCAAGATCTATACTCTCGATCTTTATTATAAGACTCCTATCATCATGTAACACCCCCCTATTTGGATTAGTCCTATATATAAGGTATAAATAGGACTAAATCTCTTAACCCGACTCTAGTATTTTAGGTGGTAGCTAGGCTTAAAAGGTTAAGAGTGTTGAGCATGCTAAAGTTAGAATAGTTATAGAATGGGTGACATCCTGGGAAGTTGGGGCATCACAGTTGGTATCAGAGCCAATCACCAGCCGGAAGTGTGAGATGAGTTTTGTCACGCCCCGGGTGTAAACCAGAACCCGGGCCCGTCTATAGATCCGCCGTGCACACGGTATTTCCCGTGTATACGAAGCGCCAATAACCTGCTCAAATATAAGAGATATAATAAAAGAGCAATAAAAACAGAGCTGAACTAAAACTAATACAACTCAGACTGAAGCTGGAAATAAAATACAATACATCAGTACAAATGATACATCAGTCTCTCCCAGCTCACTAAAATAAATACAACCTACTGGCAAAAGCCAGTCCCAAAGTAAAAGTACAACCGTCTGAGGAAACATGGGTACACCAACAGTCCAGCTAACACGCTCATCCTGCCTCGTGATCTATCTACTCAGTCGTCCTCTCTCCTCGACCCGCTACTGAAAGCCCAGTAGCACCCGTAGAAGACACTGCAAAACAAGGAAGAAGAAAAAAAGAAAAGAAGAATGGGGGTGAGAACTACTAGTAAACCAGTAGCCTCCCCTAGTGGGTAAAACCTCAAACTCTGACACGCCCACTAGGTCTACCAAAGGCAAAAGGGAATAAAGGTGGTATGCTATGAATATAACTCCGGATGAAAAGCTACCACTAGTATGCCTCTAAATGCTGAGCTAGAAAATAGCTAAAGGTATGCATCAGAATATAAATGCCTGCCTGAATAAACCCAATCTGACCACCAGTAAACACTGGTACTGCCTGCTCTGTCTGCCGCGACGGGTATGCCAGCCTACGCATAACACCGAAGCAAAGGAGTCTCAAGGACTCAAAGTCTGTCTGCCGCGCACTCTGGAGTGGCACTCGAGGGAGCGACCCACACAAGGAAAAATAAGTAACCACAAGTAACCTGATGTAGCAGGACTGGATCGTGACTCAGATCAAGTGGGAAAAACCCTCCACAAAAGATAGCCCGATCCCCCTCACCCAATCTGATGCAATAGTACAACCCGGTCAACCACCCAAAATTCGTGGTTGCAGAATACCCTACCATAAAGCCCAGTCTGTCCCAAATTCCCAGCAACCTGACTACACTATCCCAAACTCCCTGCTCGCGTACGAGCTGCAAATACCCTGAGCCTCAAATGAAAGGAGAAAAGAATAATAAAAAGGTTTCTCCTATGTCAATTCCAGCATGATAGTGTAGCAGAAAAAGGTGGCCTATCTAGGTGACCATACAAGCATACAAATGTCCCAAGATGATATAAAATAAAACAGGTGTCGATATATTTTTACCTTGCTAGAACATGCTGATAATTGTGTAAGAATGGTAAATAAGGGATAGCCTGTGCCTGTCTATAATGCATGCCCGAAGCCCATAATTTATTAATTAGTCTTATCTTTTAATATGATGTTACTGCTCTACAATTTAACCCCCATTGAGGCAAGTTCTAGCAGTATCTGTTTTAATCTCAATTAAGCCTGCCACTATCACCTATAAAGTGCATTTAGCTTGTTAATCATAGAAGCTACTCCAATGCCTAGCGGGTAATCAAAAGTAAGGGGTTCACAACAACACCCATAAACACAATCATGTCCCACATCCGACATCCGGTCAACCGCCTACTATCCGCGGTAGCCGCAATACCCCAGAAGCTAAAATCCAGGCCCCGGCTACACTATTCCAACCCCTGCTCAAACCCGAGCAACAAATAGCCACCTGACTACAGAATAGGGAGAGAAGAAACAAACAGGATTTCTCCTAAATCAAGTCCCAACATATAGTGTAGTAATAAGAAATGGCCTAACTAGATGTCCATATAAACCAGCCTATGTCCTCATGAGAGATAGAAGAAAGTGTGCCAAAAGTGGTTCCACATGTGTGTCAATTCATAGCTCCGGCTGGATATAATCGTCATGCTAAAATCATAATCCAACCACACATGTCTATAATCTGCTAATCACTCTCACATAAATCATCCACCTATGCCTGTCCGAAAGATCCTCAAGTGGTACCCTCCCACAAGACGTTTCATAATATCCCAACATGAAAGTAAATCCCCCATGCAAAGTTAAATGCCGATATTATATCCATATAAGCATGTATAAGTCCCAACCACTATCAGGTTTCCACTATAGTGTTTTCCATATGATAGGCTCATAATTATTTAGTTAAGCATGCAAGTCCATTAGGTGACCATTCAATATGTCCAATAGAGAGGATCACTCTAATATTCCTAGTGGGTATGTCAGAAAAGAGGGATATAGCAACCACCCACCTGAAATTACGCATACCAAAGCTGTGCAACCTTCTCGCTAACCAAAAAGTGTTCTCGCCCAAACAGATAAACCGCCGCGATCACTGTACAAAATATCCCCAACATACACACAATTAAACACACAAGTACCCAAAAACATACTGTCCCAGAATTCAGTCCCAAAGATGCCCTGTTCTTACCTGCGAGATGGAGACCAAAATTCCCAAAAAAATAACCATTGCGTTCGTCGCGTCGAGCCGGTCGAAATGAGTACTCGCACGTCAAAATCCGACACCTGTAGGTCGAGAAACAATTAGAACAGCATTGGAAGTCACTTCCTCAAGAACACAATCCTGCTGGAAAAATAGCAGGAAAGAAGCTTAATTCTCACCCTCGAAATGACCTCATAAAAATCCAATAAAAATACGGGTGCGTTCCTCTTGAAGAGTAGATATCAATCGAGTCTTTAAACGCCTCATTTCGATGCACGAGCGCAGAGATAAAAATCCGACAAGTCTCCGCTGTCCAAAAATCCACCAGCAAAATAGTGGCTCAGAGATGCCTCGGGAACTGTGCCAAAAACTCGAAATGCGGAGAAGTAATCAACACAAAAAAACGAAGCCTTACCTCTTGTGAACGTGCTGCCGCAAAAATCAGCTCAAAATACCATCGGGGTGATCCAGGGTGCCTCGTGGACCGAAAAGTGACGGTGGAAGCCAAAATGCAAGAAATGTCGCAGTGCGCCGCGTCGCAGAAAGCGCGCAAATCGAGGCCCCCAAAAATTTGAGAATCTATTACGAAATGCTCCACAAGATGATGAACAACTTTCCTTTAAGCCTCACAGAGGAATGGGCTCGGGAAGAAGGCCAAAATGTGCTGCCAAAGGGGGATTTTATAGCCCAAAACTGAACAAATGACTTAATTCCCTCTGTGTCCCCTGTTTCGGGCGCCCGAATTAATCGGGTTGCTATAGTACTGGGCCCGGCCGGTTACTGTGCGGGCCCGAAATCAGCACAGCCCGCCACGCGTCCGCCACGCGGCCCACCCGCGCCCCGCGCGCCCGGTGCACGTGCGCCCGCCAATGGCGGCGCGCCACGTGGCACCAACAGCCCCTGCACCGCGCACGACGCGCACCTGCCCCGCGCGTACGGCCACCTGCCCCCACCTGCCCTGAACAGTAACCAGACCAATGGGGAGGCGCCACATGTCAGTCCCTCCGCTCGCTGCGCCTGGTGCACGCAAGCTCGATGCACCGAACTAGTAGCCAGCTGCCACGTGTCCGCCCTCGGTCCACCATGCACCCTGCGCCGCTTCGTGAACCGCGACTCAAGAACTGTTCAATGGGAAGCCGCCACGTGTCCTACCTCCGGTGCACGCCGACCCCGTGGACCGCGCGCCTGCCCGGCGCCCGCGCGCCTGCCCGCGCCCGCGCGCCTACCCGCGGTGCTCCGCCGCCTGCCCGAGCCCCCGCCGCCGCGCTCCGCCGGCGCTGCCCCCGGCCGCCGGAACAGTGCCAAGTGCCTCGAAATTCGTGTTTTCGCATCCGGGCTCCGAAAAATGCAAGTAAATAATCCATTTTCACCGTTTTCGCGCGCTAAGTCCAAATCCGGTGTCCGATTTGCCAAATTCCATTCCTAAAAATTACTGAAGGCATCAGAAAAGGTGTTTTTAATTCAAATTTCGCGCTGAGTCAAAATTTGATATCCGTTTTGCGCGAAACCACCTCTAAACATTCGACGGGGTCCTCCGATTACCCACATGATCCATTTTAAGCCCGGAGTCCATCACTTGTGTCCAAATTGGCGCACAAACACCGCCGACATGCCACATAGGCCTCCAGAAGCTGCCGGTCACACTATAGAAGCCCCGCAGAGATCCGGGTCACCACAAGTTTTGCCTGAGCTAGAGTTATATAGCGGGTAGAGCGAGGCTCCCCGACTAATGACCGTTATGGGTGGAGTGTAGCTCCCAATAAGGTCCGCTAAGGCTAGCGAGATAAGTCTCACATTGCCTGATACTTGTGAGTATGCATGATCCTGACAAGAACGTCAGGGCTTAAAGGGGGGAGGAATGTAACACCCCCAATATTTGGATTAGTCTTATATATAAGGTATAAATATGACTAAATTTTCTAATCCAGCTATAGTATTTTTGTATGGTAGCTAGGCTCAAGTGGTTAAGAAGGTTGAGCGTGCTAAAGCTGTGGTGACCCGGATCTCTACAGGACTTCTACAGTATGACCAGCAGCTTCTGGAGGCCTATGTGGCATGTCGGCATTGTCTGTACACCAAATTGGACACAAGTAGTGGACCCAGGGTGTTAAATTGGATCACATGGGTAATCGGATGACCCTGTCGGATGTTTAGATGTGGTTTCGCGCGAAACGGATATTAATTTTGGACTCAGCGCAAAATTTGGGCTAAAATCACTTACCTGGATGCCTTCGGCAAATTTTGGAAATGGAATTTGGCAAAACGGATAGCGGATTTGGATTCAGCACGTGAAAATGGTGAAAACGGACTATTTACTTGTATTTTTCGCAGCCCGGATGCGAAAACACGGATTTCGAGGTGTGGTGGCACTGTTCCGGCGACCGGAGTTGCGCCGGCGGCGGCAGACGGCGGAGCGCGGCGGCGGCAGACGGCGCAGCCGCTCGGTCCACCGCGGAGGGCGTGCACCCGGGCGCGGGATGCGTGGCGGCCCGGGAGTGGCGGGCGCACGTGCGCGCGGTCCATGGGACGTGCGGCCTGGTGCATAGACCGGAGGGGGACACGTGGCAGCTTGTGGTTGGAGCGGTGTTGTGCGCTCGGTCCACGCAAGGAGCGGAGCAGGTGACTGGGGCAGGTGGCCGTACGCGCGGGGCAGGCGGGCAGCAGGTGGGCACGGTTCCCGAGGCGTTGACGCGGGGGACCCGTGCGTGGGAGCGCCACGTGTCAGCGCGTCGTTGGCTGGCGCCAACCACCCGCACTGTGGACGCGGGCCACGCGGCGCAGCGTGGGTAGCTGAGTTTGCTGTCCGCTGTTTTGGGGTGACGTGGCAGCATCTGGTGGATTCGGGCGCTGATGGACGGCCAGATTCGGGCGCACTGTGTGCGCCCGAATCGATTCGAGCGCCCGAAAGTTGGGACCCATTTTGTATTAATTGATTTGTTCAGTTTTGGCTATAAATACCTCCCTTTGGCCTGCGGTTTGAGGCTTTTCCCGAGCTCCCCTCTCTATACAACCTTAAGCAAAGTTGTTCATCTTTCTGTGGAGCATCTCGTGGAGAAGTTTGGGAATTTTTGGTGGCACGCACTTCGAGGTATGCGGCATTTCGGCGCAGTGCGACTTTCCTTCACCGGTGATCCCCTTCGTCGCGTTTCGGTGCGCAGGCTCCATTGGCTTACTCAGACCATCGTTTTCGACGATTTTTGCGGCAGCGCGTTCACGAGAGGTAAGGCTTCGTTTTTCGTGTTGATCACTTCTCCACATTTCGAGTTTTTGGCACAGTTCTCGAGGCATCTCTGAGACACTGTTTTGCTGGTGGATTTTTGGACAGCGAAGGCTTGTCGAATTTTTATCTCTGCGCTCGTGCATCGGAATGAGGTGTTTAAAGACCGATTGATATCTACTCTTCGAGAGAAACGCACCCGTATTTTTATTGGATTTTTATGAGGTCATTTCGAGGCTGAGAATTAAGCTTCTTTGCTGCTTTTTTTTCAGCAGAACTGTGTTCTTGAGGGAATGGTTTCCAACGTTGTCCGAATTGTTTCTTGGCCTACAGGTATCAGAACGGGGCGTTTAAATAGTCGATTTGGGGCTACTCGTCGTGAGGATCACAACCGTGATTTTTTTGGAATTTTTGGAGGTCTGTATACAGGTGAAAAGGCTTCTTCTCTCTGCTGGTTGGTAAAAATAGCATATGCTGTTTTTGAGAGTTTTTGTTGTGATGTAATTGATTCTCGGCTTCGATGTTGTTTGTTGGAACAGTGGTTTGTGCGACTGTTTACCGAGGGTGCGGTTCCGGCAGATTTTGGATTTCGTGTGGCTGCGTACTTCACCGACTTCGGCTTTGCCTGCGGAATGCGTTTCAGGTGGGGTGCTTTGTTCCGAGAACCGGTGGACGGTTCTCTAATTCTATATGTTAGAATTGCATGCAGGTGTAGGGTACAATACCTGGGATTGATCGGTAAGCTTAACAAGGGGGAGATTGTTACGGAATTTGAGTTGGCGTATTTCGTGAATGTATTAAGTCTTGAAGATTGAAGATGAAGAAACTTTGGATCATATACCTCAATCTCAAGAAAGAAGAATTCAAAAGGATCAGGTACGTTTAACTAAAGAATTTTGATGATCCGAATACTTCTTATAGTGTAGAAACACCTGGAAGAGGTTTTAATTGCTTAAACATCAAAAACTGGACATGGGACATGTTCAGGATCCGGATCGTGGCTTGCAATCCGGATCCCGAAGGGTGTTTGTTCATACACTGGTTCAATCCGGATCGCAGCATCTCTGATCCGGATCCCGAACACTAGTTTTACCTGTGTGCTTAACGATCCGGATCAGGAATTGCAATCCGGATCCCGAACATGATGTTCTGGTAAAACTGTATGAACGATCCGGATCGGACTACGATCCGGATCCCGAACAGGCATTTTCTGGAAATCGTCTTTGTGCTTCTGCAATCCGGATCGCCAATCCAATCCGGATCGCCGTCGGTAAAACTTTCCAGAAAAGGCTGTTTTTGATCCGAATATTCTTCCAAGGGTTTCTAACCTATAAATAGCCCTTTATTCATTTCTAGGGCATCCGCAATAGATCGGCAGTTAAGAAAAATAGCCGAAAAGAAAAATCCACATATAGAGAAGAAAGGAAATCAATAGATTTATTCTATGTTTCTTCATCTATATTGATTGATTTGATTCTAGGTTTTCCATACTCACATTTTGAGTAGAATCAAATCAATGAATACTTAGATGGTATTTCCGATCTATCTTTAATCTAAGTATTCGGCGGATCATCACCACCCAAACAAACAACGATTTACCCCAAATCGGCGCGTGGACTCGCGTGGCCTTGTGGATTCAAGGTGCAACCGCTCTCGTGGATTCGGAGCGAGGTACGTTCGTGGATTCGAAGCGTGCCATTGGGTGAAGACCGTGGATTCGGTCGGACGTCGTGGACTCGACGTTGGACGCTGTGGATTCAGCGTTGGGCGCGGATCGTGGATTCGAGAAGCGTCGTGGAGCGAGCGGAGAAGATCTACTAGGAGCGTATGGTAAAAGGTTGAGTCGTCTGTGAGTACGTTATATCACCTTGTACGTGTGTTAATTCTAGTGGATTTCGCCGTGTTATCGGTCCCGTGGTTTTTTACTCCGGTTTGGAGTTTTTCCACGTAAAAATCTTGCGTGTTCTTTTATTTTTCCGCATTGGGTTTTATTGCGCAATGATTTTTTGAGTGTTTATTGTTTACACCTATTCACCCCCCTCTAGGTGTTTTTTCCCCTATTTAGATCCTTATTAACCTAAACCCAACAAGTGGTATCAGAGCGGGAATAGGGTTGTAAACAATGGTTGAAGGTGGAAACATCAATCGACCCCCTTTCTTTGATGGAACAAATTATGCGTACTGGAAAGTACGGATGAAAGCTTTTTAATTTCCATCGACGAAAGGGTGTGGCAATCAATTGAATTAGGATGGTCTAATCCAACTGAAATTTTAGATGATGTTCGCACCTTAAAACCTAGGTCGAAATGGACCAAGGAAGAGATAGACTTATCTTCTTACAATGGCAAAGGAATTAATGCTCTATTTAATGCTTTGTCACAAACTGAGTTCTCTCGCGTCTCGGCATGTGAGACTGCGAAAGAAATCTGGGATGTTCTTCAAGTTACGCATGAGGGAACTAACCTAGTGAAGATTCAGAAACTGCAAATGCTTACGAGCAAGTTTGACTCTATCTCTATGGCAGAGAATGAATCTTTCACTGACTATTACACACGATTGCAAGACATCGTAAACTCATGTGCTAACTTGGGAGAGAAGATTCCAGAATTTAAAGTTGTAAGAAAAATTCTAAGAACTCTTCCTGAACGATTTCGCCCGAAGGTCGCAGCCATTGAAACAATTAAACACCCGGACGAAATGCGTGTAGAAGAATTAGTAGGTGCTTTACAAACTTATGAAATGACTTTTCCTACTAACTATTCTTCTGGAAAGGCATCCTCTTCTAAGTCTTCAGGTTACGCATTGAAATCAACTAAAGAAGAAGACGCGGATTCATCCTCCTCGGACGACGACGAGAACCTTTCTATGGAGGACTTTGAGAAGCAGCTCGCTCTCTTGACAAGGAAGTTTCGCCGCAACTTTCGAAGGGGAAATTCAAGCAAAACTCCATCCTTCGGAAAGTCGAAGAAAGGCAAGGGTTCTTCAAGTTACAAGTCAAGAAAGCAAGAGAACTTCTCAAAGGATAAGAAAAGTTCTGAGGGACAAGTTCAGTGCTTCAAATGTCGAGGCTACGGCCACATTGCAACGGAATGTCCCAACAAGAATCCGGCAAAGAAGAAAGCGATGCAAGTCGTTACTTGGGATGACAACTCCACGTCAAATGAGTCATCCTCAAGTGATGAAGAAGACAACGCGACAGCTTTCCACGCGTCCACCACATCTTCACCCTTCATGTGCTTAATGGCAAGTACATCCGACTCACTGTCCAACTCCACTGTTGAAAAGATTGCAACGGACGATGAATCAGATGATTCGGAAGGTGAAGATTTTGTTTTAGCCTACCATAAGCTTTTGAGGGATTCAAAGAAACTGGCTAAGCAAAACAAGGGGTTGAAAGAGAGATTGCAGGATCTTGAAGAAGAAGTAAAAAGGAGTAACCTCTCTCTCAACCGATCTTGAAGTGGAAAGGGATAATCTGATTAAGACAAATGTTTCCCTTCAAGAGTCCAATGAGCAACTCGAGAAGAATTATATGGATATGGTGAACAAAGCGAATTACTTCTTGAAGCTCAACGGCGAGGCTCGACAGGAAAAATTGGAAATGACGGAGACCATACGCCAACTAAAGGATGACTTAAAGAGATTTTCTTCTGGAAGGAGTAAGTTGGACAGACTTCTTGGTCTTGGTCAAAGAAATAAGTTCGGCCTCGGATACACTCAAACTGGAGACATTCCAAGTTCGAGTGGTACAGTATTTGTGCCTCAGTCGGTATCTCCTCCTCCGACACCGGAATTCACGACAAGCAACGACAACAACCTACTACATCCTCCTCGGAATCGACAAGAACCAAGGTATGTTTTCGTTGTGGCATTTCAGGGCACATAAGGAGAAATTGCAAGACGGAAGCCAAACGCACACCTCAAGCACCTCTTGCAATGACTACCAAAAGGGCTATTCCTCGAAAACAACTGCAATTATTGAAGGAAAAGAGCCTTGGTAGTACACCGCTCAAGACGACATCATCAAGGAGCAGCAATTCTTCAAGCAAGACGCTCTCACCTAGGAAATCAACTTCACGACCATTACCGACGCATTCCAAAAAGGTTTGGGTGCGCAAAGGTGAAATCTTTCCCTGTCTTGCTACCAATGTTTCCTTGCATGCATATGATAGTTCGTCTTGGTACCTGGATAGCGGGTGTTCCCGTCATATGACCGGCGATAAAAACTGTTTTCAAACATTTGAGAAAAACTCCGGAGGACTTGTTGTTTTCGGAGATGGTCGGTCTTCCAAAATTGTTGGAAAGGGAACGGTAGCTATTCCAGATGGCCCGGTTCTAGATAATGTGTTATTTGTTCATGGCCTTAAGACTAACCTCATAAGCATAAGTCAACTGTGTGATAGTGGTTATTCAGTTAATTTTTCATCTGATAAATGCACTGTAACTGACATGAACCATGCTTTCTTTTTAAAGGGGGTTAGATCAGAAAACAATTGTTATGTAGTTCCTTCTAAGATTTCTGAAAAATGTAACCTAGCATCTTTGAAAAATGAAACACTTTGGCATGAAAGGCTAGGTCACATAAACTTTAAGGAACTTGCTAGAATTTCAAATAAAGATGTGGTCAAGGGGGTTCCGAAACTTTCTTTTGAACAAAACCTTGTGTGTGGCGGTTGCCAAAAGGGAAAACAGTCTAGGACTGCACACAAGAACTTGAACCACATAGGTACAAAACGGCCTTTGGAACTTTTGCATATGGACTTAATGGGGCCAACTCGTCAACCATCTCTGGGAGGTAAATGGTATATTTTCTTGTTGGTTGATGATTTTCTAGATATACTTGGGTAGCATTCTTAAAAGAAAAAGCTGATACTTTGATTCTTTTCTCGAAATCTGCAATCGTATTATGATTGAAAAGAATGAAAGGATTACTCGAGTTAGGAGTGATAGAGGTGGGGAATTCATAAATTCCAAATTCATTGATTTTTGCACTTCTAATGGCATTAAACATGAATTCTCCGCACCTTACACACCTCAACAAAATGGTGTAGTCGAGCGCAAAAACAGGGTCGTACAGGAAATGGCACGTGTTATGCTTCACAGCCGGAACTTACCTTTTATTTTTGGGCTGAAGCGGTGAACACTGCTGTTTATGTTATTAATCGCGTGTATTTGCGCCCGGGGACTTTGAATACACCATATGAACTTTGGTTTTGTAGAAAACCTAACATCAAATATTTTCGCATCTTTGGGAGTCGGTGTTTTATTTTACGTGATCGTGAGAATCTTGGAAAATTTGACTCTCGAAGTGACGAAGGGATTTTCTTAGGTTATTCTACAAACAGCAGAGCATATCGAGTTTTTAACTTAGAATCTAAGACGATCGTAGAATCGATAAATGTTAAGGTAGATGAAGCTTTTCACTTTGAATCTGAAAAATCTACCCTCGATATCTCTCTTGATGATGATACACCTGCTAATGCATCTTCTTCTAACAATTCTTTCGATAATATGTTGATGCATCTAACGGTTCTTCAAGCTTATCTGATGTGCAGGAATCATCTCGTGTACCTCCGCCTACTCCTCTACCTCAAACGTTACGCATCTCCAAGGATCACCCTGAATCGAACATCATTGGAGATCCACAAGAAGGAGTTAGAACACGGAGACAATTGGTTTGCGGATTTGCATGCTATGTATCTCAAATCGAACCAAAGAATGTTGATGAAGCTCTCCAAGATGATTACTGGATTAAAGCAATGCAGGAAGAGCTCCATCAATTCGAGCGAAACAAAGTCTGGGAATTGACGAAGCCTCCGAAGCAACACAATGTGATAGGTACCAAATGGATCTTCAAGAACAAGAAAAATGAAGAAGGTACTATCATCAGGAACAAAGCAAGGTTAGTTGCTCAAGGCTATTCTCAAGTAGAAGGTATAGACTTTGATGAAACCTTCGCCCCTGTAGCTAGACTCGAGTCCATTCGTATATTGTTTGCGATCGCTTGTCATTTCAAAATCAGATTATTTCAAATGGACGTTAAGAGCGCCTTTTTAAATGGATTTTTAAATGAGGAAGTTTATGTAGCTCAACCGAAAGGTTTTGTGG
>JAQOTM010000115.1:74021-131028 GCA_029168755.2 Tillandsia fasciculata | reverse complement strand
CGGTGTGTGAGGTCCCGGAATCCCCGGCGTAGGAGTTGCTGGTTGTTGGGCAGCTTTTAGTGGCCGTTGGGAGTGTTGGTGCGGCGTGTCGGGCCCAAGAAATGATTTGTGATGCAATTTGGGATTTGCTTGCATCACTGGAGGCCTGCGTGGGTTGCGCGCAATTTGGACACAAGTGGTGGACTTCGGGCTTAAATTGAGACCCCGTGGGAAATTGGAGGACCCGTCGGGTGTTTAGAAGTGGTTTCGCGCGATTCAGATGTCAAAATTGGACTCCGGGTGAAGTTTGGATAAAAGTTTACCTCTCCGGTCGCCTTCGGGAATTTTTAGAGTTGGAATTTGGCAAATCGGACTTTAAAAATGGACCGGCGCGAAAATCGGATCGAGTGGGCATTCGGCAAATTTTCGGGTGAGAATTTGGAGAAACGGACATCGTTTTTGGATTCAGCGCGCGAAATCGCTAAGAATGGACTATTTATTTGGGTTTTGGAGTCCGGTATGATTTGCGCGTTTTTCGAGGCGACGCGGCACGCAAACGAGGCGAGCGGGCGCGGATCCCGAGGTGGCAGCGGCGCACAGCAATGCGCGCAGCTGGCGCGCGTTGGGGACGCGCGCCGCGATGGTCGCGGGGGCCGCCACGTGGCGGCCCCCCGTTGGCGCCCGCGCGGGCGCGGGGGCACGCGCGCCCGTGTAACGGGCGCGTGTCCCGCGCCTGCGCGGGGTGCGGTGCACGCGCCCGTGTGGCGGGCGCGTTGCATCGCGCCACGTGGCGCGCTGGGCGCGTGCGTGGACCCGGCGCACGCGCCCAGCCCGTGGACCGGCCGGTTGGGGCTTCCCCATTGGTCCACGCGGTGGACCGGCTCGTGGACCGGCCTGGTGGACCCCCCTTCTTCCCCTTTTTCTTCTTCTTCTTCTTCTCCCCGCACCGCCATTCCTTCTTTCTTTCTTTCTTCTGCACCCGAGAGCGAGAGGGAGTGAGGAGGAGGTGGCGTGAGGTGCGGCGGCGCGTCGTGGACCTCGTTTTGCGTGCGAGGTCGCCGGCGGAGCGGTTCGGCGACGGCGGCGCAAACGGGTAGGTCCGTGTGTTGATTTTTCTGTATTTTTGTACAGTTTTTGGAGCGTTCTTTTAGACTGTAATTGCCCCCACTGTGCACCGTTTTGCGTGCGGACCCCGTTGCGGATCCTGCACCGGCACGTTTTGCGTGCGGACTGGCACGTGCACCGTTTTGCGTGCGGACTCCGCACTGTGCACCGTTTTGCGTGCGGACCCGTTTTGCGTGCGGATCCTGGCACCGTGCACCGTTTTGCGTGCGGACTCCGGCACTGTGCACCGTTTTGCGTGCGGACCCCGTTTTGCGTGCGGATCCTGGCACCGTGCACCGTTTTGCGTGCGGACTCCGGCACTGTGCACCGTTTTGCGTGCGGACCCCGTTTTGCGTGCGGATCCTGGCACCGTGCACCGTTTTGCGTGCGGACTCCGGCACTGTGCACCGTTTTGCGTGCGGACTCCGTTTTGCGTGCGGATCCTGACACCGTGCACCGTTTTATGTGCAGACTCCGTTTCTGGTGCGGACTCCGGCGGCGTGCTCCGTTTTGCGTGCGGACTCCGGCGGCGTGCTCCGTTTTGCGTGCGGACTCCGGCGGCGTGCCCCGTTTGCGTGCGGATCGCGTGGAGGCCAATTGCAAGTGTCTACGAGCAATTGGTGGCAAATCGAGGTGGGTGGCCTTATCTCCAAGTTTTATGGACTGTACAGTATTTCTACTGATGTAGGACTATGCATGATAGTTTATTTCATTGTGTAGCATGCTAGATTGTAGGAATTGTTATTCCTTTTATTATCTGTTAATATAGTTATCTTGGAACTTGACCTAGCACCCCCGTCATATGTTGCATGTGTAACCAGACCAGTAGAAAACCCTCACTTGGGCTAGGGTTATTTATGCTTAGACATCCACACTGTTCTTTCATTCCTGGACATAGTGTTTTCTCGCCCGGGTAGTGGGCCGAGAGGTCGGGACTTGCTTTTAGTGTGGGATGCTTTTGCACTCTTGCTTGGGAGCAGAGTGGAGTCTGGTAGTTGTAGCGGGTTGCTTATCTGTGCGGGGAGCCGTTTGGGTAAACGGTAGTCCCGAGAGGTCTTGTTTCCCTTTTGTGCTGTCGTGGGAGGGAGCCGTTGAGTAGACGGTAGTCCCGGGCCGTCGAGTATCTTCCGGTCCGTCTTGTTGGGAACCGTTGGGGTTGACGGTGGTCCCAGGTCGTTGAGTGTTGTCCGACCTGTTTTGTTACCCTGAGTTGTGGGTCGTTCCTGGCTGTGGAGTATCTCCAGCCAGTGTGCTTTGTGCTGCGAGCTGTTGGAGAGGCTAGTGTCTCGTGTTTCGAGTTAGCCGATCAGCTGAGTCGTCGAGAGTGCTCCGACTGTTGTGCGAGATATTTGGGGATCTTGAGTCCTACCGTTCTGTGAGTGAGCGTGGATTTTGACTAGCCTGCATATGCCAATGTTGATTACTCTATGCCGCGCCGTTTTCCTCAGTTGGGGCCGCGCCCCCTGAGATGCCGCTGTGGATGCGATGGTTGGCCTGTTGAGGCAGTTTTGCGCGAGGGATGAGTTAGTCGGACAGGACGCCCCACGTAAATCCCGTCCTCATGTGGATGTGTGGTAGTGGGCAGGTGCGTTCCTAGTCGACAGGCGCAGGCTTGACTGGACCTTTGAGGCAGTCAGTTCGATTGGGTCGATTGAGCACCTTGGGTGCGAGTGGTCTCATTTACTTTCATCTGTTCCACTTTTGAGTATCTAGATAGAGGCATGGTAGCTGTAGAGTAGTTCCAGCTTTTCTTGTTCAGATTTCTTTGCCTGTTATCTTTTACCTCTAGTAGACTTGGTGGGCAGACCGTTGGACTTGTTGACGGCACCCACTGAGAACTACTGTGGGAAGTAGTTCTCACACCCGTCGTGGTGTCTTTTCCCCAGGGACTTCTTCTTCTGTTCCTGTGCTCCTGTTGCTGATCCTTCTGACCGAGGCGAGGGAGTCGCGAGCTAGTTCCCTACCCGTCGTTGGAGTGTAGCGGTACCCCCTTCAGAGGAGAGCTTCAGTTGATTAGTTTACTTCTTTTCCTCTGTTGAGAGACCTTTGTTGTGAGGTATAGAGTTGTATTTTATTTTACAGTTTGAGAGACTGTTGTAGTGAGGATATTCTTGTATCGAGAGTTTGTACACTGATGTATTTATTGGAGATACCTCCCTTTTGAGTTTTGTATCAGAGGACTTTTGTATACGATCGTATTTGGGAGATGGATATTGTATTATTTTCAGTTGTACAGTGTTTGGATTTCAGTTTTTAGTAGTTTACTTTCAGCTCTCTGATATCTGTATACTGTAGATGTTTCTTTCTGCAGGTTAGACGCTTCGTCTGTACGGCAGTTTCCGTACAGATGGCGGATCTGTTGGCGAGCCCGGGTCGCAGTTTCGACCCCGGGGCGTGACAGATTAGAGTGGTATCAGAGCCTAGGTTGTAGGTCGTGGTGGACTTAGAAACCCTAGGCTTGTGGTTGGATATTAGGATGACTACGTGAGAGTCGTGACTTTTAGCGAGAGTCCTGATTGAGTTTTTACCTCTCCCAAGAGACGGGATGAGAGATTGGCATGTTTATTTTCCTAAGCGATTATGTTCGCTGCCGAACAACATAATGCTATGGAATGGATGACATGTCTTAGACTTTCGCTGGATTGGGTCGTATGGTTGTTGTGTCCTGACGTTTGTTATTGTGCAGCGGATTGCGATACCCCTGAGACGTCGTGTTGTGAAGAGGACACACCCCGCACCTGATGAGTACCCGAGCAGCGGGAGACAGAGCTATCAGAGCAGAGCGAGACCCAGGAGTTTGTGTGTTGAGATAGTTTCCCCACTTTAACCGAGAAGGGCCGAATCCCTGAACGGTAAAGGATCGAGAACTTCGATAGGCTGAGCCTAGAGTCTGTTCTTGTTTGATTGGGGTTCTAGGCACCGGTCTATCGGGATTTTCGGATCTTTGCCGTGTCAGTCGGTTCTTCTCGCCTATTGAGTGGGGCGTTGTTGTGGGAGCCGTTTGAAGTGACGGCGATCCCAGCTGTGTGGATATTTTCCCTGGCTGAGTTACCAGGAGGATATTTTCCCTGGCTGAGTTACCAGGAGGATATTTTCCCTGGCTGAGTTACCAGGAGGATATTTTCCCTGGCTGAGTTACCAGGAGGGTATTTTCCCTGGCTGAGTTACCAGGAGGATATTTTCCCTGGCTGAGTTACCAGGAGGGCATTTTCCCTGGCTGAGTTACCAGGAGGATATTTTCCCTGGCTGAGTTACCAGGAGGGCATTTTTCCCTGGCTGAGTTACCAGGAGGGCATTTTCCCTGGCTGAGTTACCAGGAGGATGTTTCCCTGGCTGAGTTACCAGGAGGATATTTTCCCTGGCTGAGTTACCAGGAGGATATTTTCCCTGGCTGAGTTACCAGGAGGTATTTTCCCTGGCTGAGTTACCAGGAGGATATTTTCCCTGGCTGAGTTACCAGGAGGTATTTCCCTGGCTGAGTTACCAGGAGGATATTTTCCCTGGCTGAGTTACCAGGAGGGCATTTTCCCTGGCTGAGTTACCAGGAGGATATTTTCCCTGGCTGAGTTACCAGGAGGATATTTTCCTGGCTGAGTTACCAGGAGGACATTTTCCCTGGCTGAGTTACCAGGAGGGCATTTCCCTGGCTGAGTTACCAGGAGGGCATTTTTCCTGGCTGAGTTACCAGGAGGGCATTTCCCTGGCTGAGTTACCAGGAGGGCGTTTTCCTGGCTGAGTTACCAGGAGGGCGTTTTCCTGGCCGAGTTACCAGATGGATAATTATCCCTGGCCGAGTTACCAGATGGATAATTATCACTGGCCGAGTTACCAGATGGATAATTATCACTGGCCGAGTTACCAGATGGCAATTATCACTGCCGAGCTACCAGAGACGATGCCAGCCCAGTGAGTGGCGATGCCGCCCAGTGATTGGCGATGCCGCCCAATGAGTGCGATGCCGCCCAGGGAGTGGCGATGCCGCCCAGTGAGGGGCGATGCCGCCCAGGAGAGGCGATGTCGCCAGTGAGGGGCGATGCCGCCCAGTGAGTGGCGATGCCGCCCAATGAGTGGCGATGCCGCCTAGTGAGTGGCGAAGGTTTGGCCTGTTGAGGCGATTTTCACCTCCGGCCGAGTTACCAGGTGGTTATTTTAGTGAGATGGAGATGAGCTGACAGGACGCCGAGATTTGATGGCGTCGAGTCGTCCTGATGGACTACCGGGAGCGTCTCCAGCCGTGAGTGGCGTGTTGACATAGTTTCCGCTTTTAAACGAGAGGGACCGAATTCCTGGACGGTAAAGGAGCGAAAACTTCGATAGACTGAGCCTAGAGTCTGTTCTTGTTTGATTGGGGTTCTAGGCACCGGTCTATCGGGATTTTTGGATCTTTGCAGCGTCAGTCGGTTCTACTCGCCTATGAGTGGGGTTGCTGTGAGTTGAGTCGTTGAGGGTTCTCCGACATAGCTGTGAGAGTGCTAGGGCATTTGCATTGATGTATGGGCTAGAGATAGGACCTTTAGCTTGTGCTCGTGAGGTTCAGATACCTGATCACGTGTTGCACATAGATGGGAGTTATTGGTCCTGCCCAGTGCAGTTGGGGCCCTGGTTTTTGCCTGTTGATCTTTGGCCCTTCCTCAGCTCCGGGTTTTCGAGGTAGTGTGGGTATAGGACTGTGAAGATCTGAGGCCTTGATGCTTGAGTATACCACGCCGGTTGGTGACACGGTAGTGACTGCCACGCCGTTGGACTGCACGGTGGTGATGCCATGCCGTTGGTGCACGGTAGTGATGCCACGCCGTTGGTGCACGGTGTGTGCGCACGCTGTTGGTGGCCACGGCAGTGAATGCCACGCCGTTTTGCACGGTAGTGATGCCACACCGTTGATCGCACTGTGGAGGATGCCACACCCGTTTGGTGCACGGTGGTGCTGCCACGCCGTTTGGTCGCACGTGGTGAGGCCACGCCGTTGTTGCAAACGTATGATGCCATGATGGCCGTTGGGTGAACGGTGGTGATGCCACTCCTTTGGTGGCACGGCATTGCTTGCCACGCCGTGTGGTTTGCACGTAGTGATGCCACAGCCGTTGATGCCGTGAGTGATGCCACACCGTTTGTGCACGGTGGTGATCCACGCCGTTGGTACACGGTGGTGATGCCACACCGTTGGTGCACGGTGGTGATGCCACGCCGTTGGTGCAACGGCGGTGATGCCACGCCGTTGGTGCACGGCAGTGATGCCACACCGTTGGTACACGGCAGTGATGCCACACCGTTGATACACGGTGGTGATGCCACGCCGTTGGTGCACGGCGGTGAGGCCACGCCGTTGGTGCACGGCAGTGATGCCACGCCGTGGGTGCACGGCAGTGATGCCACGTGTAGGTACACAACGGTGAGAGTTTTTGGATGTTTCGGACTTTTGACCGCGAGTTTGGGCATCAGCTTTATGATCGCCTTGTGAGCCAGTTTTCAGTCCCTTCACCGACGGTTTGATCCCCGTCAGGGTGTTCTTTTTTGGTTGAGGGATCGACTTCGCCCGTGGGTCCGTTGGGGTTATGATAGCATGTTGAGCGACCAACTGTGGCACGAGATTGTGCCTTTTGAGGATCCCTTTTGAGGTCCCCTGCAGTTGTGTAGTCCACTCGAGTGATTTTGGATCGGGAAGTAACCGAGTGAAGACCCCAGCTTTTTGGATTCCCTTCCTTATTGGATTAATATGCGTGCGTAATGGCTTGTACGGGTCGTCTTTGTCGAGGTTTGCACCATGCCCTATGTTGTGGTTTGGTGCGTGTTACACTTGTGGTTATCACAGTTTCCCCCCAGCCTTTTAGTGGAGCCCTTTGGTTTTTCCACGTCTCAGCTCAGTAGCTTGGTGTGTTGTGGATTTATCCTCGCCCGTGATTGTTCTTGCCCCTTTGAGATCCGTGATTATTGGAGTACGAGGGACGCCCGTTGCAAATTCTGGCTCGAGAGATGAGAGCATGGCACATCGGGTCATACCGTACTTGTTGTTGTTGCGGAGTAATCACGAGGAGCGAGTGGGGTTTAGGGAGCTGGAGACGTATTGTTAGATACCTAGCCGTGGTATTCTTGACTCCTGATGGGCTTGATCTAGTTTCGAGGACGAAACTTTCTTTTAGTGGGGGAGTGTGAGGTCCCGGAATCCCCGGTTAGGAGTTGCTGGTTGTTGGGCAGCTTTTAGTGGCCGTGGGAGTGTTTGTGCGCGTGTCGGGCCCAAGAAATGGATTTGTGATGCAATTTGGGAATTTGCTTTGCATCACTGGAGTCCTGCGTGGGTGGCGCGCAATTTGGACACAAGTGGTGGACTTCGGGCTTTAAAGGAGACCCCGTGGGAAGTTGAAGGACCCGTCGGGTGTTTTTAAATGGATTCGCACGCGATTCAGATGTCAAAATTAGACTCCGGGGGGGTGGAGTCCGGATAAAAGTTTACCTCTCCGGTCGCCTTCGGGAATTTTTAGAGTTGGAATTTGGCAAATCGGACTTTAAAAATGGACCCGGCGGAAACGGATCGAGTGGCATTCGGCAAATTTTTTGGGTGAGAATTTGGAGAAACGGACATCGTTTTTGGATTCAGCGCGCGAAATCGCTAAGAATGGACTATTTATTTGTTGGATTTGGAGCCCGGTAGGGCGTGCGCGTTTTTCGAGGCGACGCGGCACACGAAACCGGGACGTGGCGCGTCACGGATCCCGAGGCGCAGCGTGCCCGGGCAATGCGCTCCAGCTGCGCGCGTTGGGACGCGCGCCTGGCGCGGGACGCGCGGGGGCCGCCACGTGGCGGGCCCACCGTTTGCGCCCACGCGCGGGCGGGGGACACGCGCGCCCGTGTAACGGGCGCGTGTCCCGCGCCTCGCGGGGTGCGGTGCAACGCGCCCGTGTGGCGGCGCGTTGCATCGCGCCACGTGGCGCTGGGCGCGTGCGTGGACCCGGGCACGCGCCCCGGCCTGTGGACCGGGCCGTTTGGGGGCTCCCTGGTTGGTCCGTGCCGTGGACCGGCTCCGTGGACCGGCCTGTGGACCGCCCCTTCTCCTCTTCTTTTTCTTCTTCTTCTTCTTCTCCCCCCGCACCGCCATTCCCTTTCTTTCTTTCTTTCTTCTGCACCGGAGAGCGAGAGGGAGTGAGGGAGGAGGTTGCGTGAGGTGCGGCGGCGCGTCGTGGACTCCGTTTTGCGTGCGAGGTGCCCGGCGGAGCGTTTCGGCGGCGGCGGCGCAAACGTGTAGGTCCCGTGTGTTGGTTTTTCTGTATTTTTGTACAGTTTTTGGAGCGTTCTTTTAGACTGTAATTGACCCCCGCTGTGCACCGTTTTGCGTGCGGACCCCGTTTTGCGGTGATCCTGCACCGGCCTGTGCACCGTTTTGCGTGCGGACTCCGGCACTGTGCACCGTTTTGCGTGCGGACCCCGTTTTGCGTGCGGATCCTGGCACCGTGCACCGTTTTGCGTGCGGACTCCGGCACTGTGCACCGTTTTGCGTGCGGACCCCGTTTTGCGTGCGGATCCTGGCACCGTGCACCGTTTTGCGTGCGGACTCCGGCACTGTGCACCGTTTTGCGTGCGGACCCCGTTTTGCGGGCGGATCCGGCACCGTGCACCGTTTTGCGTGCGGACTCCGGCACTGTGCACCGTTTTGCGTGCGGACTCCGTTTTGCGTGCGGATCCTGACACCGTGCACCGTTTTATGTGCAGACTCCGTTTCTGGTGCGGACTCCGGCGGCGTGCTCCGTTTTGCGTGCGGACTCCGGCGGCGTGCTCCGTTTTGCGTGCGGACTCCGGCGGCGTGCCCCGTTTGCGTGCGGATCGCGTGGAGGCCAATTGCAAGTGTCTACGAGCAATTGGTGGCAAATCGAGGTGGGTGGCCTTATCTCCAAGTTTTATGGACTGTACAGTATTTCTACTGATGTAGGACTATGCATGATAGTTATTTCATTGTGTAGCATGCTAGATTGTAGGAATTGTTATTCCTTTTATATCTGTTAATATAGTTATCTTGGAACTTGACCTAGCACCCCCGTCATATGTTGCATGTGTAACCAGACCAGTAGAAAACCCTCACTTGGGCTAGGGTTATTTATGCTTAGACATCCACACTGTTCTTTCATCCCTGGACATAGTGTTTTCTCTCGCCCGGGTAGTGGGCCGAGAGGTCGGGACTTGCTTTTAGTGTGGGATGCTTTTGCACTCTTGCTTGGGAGCAGAGTGGAGTCTGGTAGTTGTAGCGGGTTGCTTATCTGTGCGGGGAGCCGTTTGGGTAAACGGTAGTCCCGAGAGGTCTTGTTTCCCTTTTACTTGTCGTGGAGGGAGCCGTTGAGTAGACGGTAGTCCCGGGCCGTCGAGTATCTTCCGGTCCGTCTTGTTGGGAACCGTTGGGGTTGACGGTGGTCCCAGGTCGTTGAGTGTTGTCCGACCTGTTTGTTACCCTGAGTTGTGGGTCGTTCCTGGCTGTGGAGTATCTCCAGCCAGTGTGCTTTGTGCTGCGAGCTGTTGGAGAGGCTAGTGTCTCGTGTTTCGAGTTAGCCGATCAGCTGAGTCGTCGAGAGTGCTCCGACTGTTGTGCGAGATTTTTGGGGATCTTGAGTCCTACCGTTCTGTGAGTGAGCGTGGATTTGGACTAGCCTGCATATGCCAATGTTGATTACTCTATGCCGCGCCGTTTTCCTCAGTTGGGCCGCGCCCCCTGAGATGCCGCTGTGGATGCGATGGTTGGCCCGTTGAGGCAGTTTTGCGCGAGGGATGAGTTAGTCGGACAGGACGCCCCACGTAAATCCCGTCCTCATGTGGATGTGTGGTAGTGGGCAGGAGCGTTCCTAGTCGACAGGCGCGGGCTTGGCTGGACCTTTGAGGTAGTCAGTTCGATTGGGACGATTGAGCACCTTGGGTGCGAGTGGTCTCATTTACTTTCTTCTGTTCCACTTTGAGTGTCTAGATAGAGGCATGATAGCTGTAGAGTAGATCCAGCTCTTCTTATTCTGATTTTCCTTGCCTGTTATCTTTTACCTCTAGTAGACTTGGTGGGCAGACCGTTGGACTTGTTGACGGCTGTCACGCCCCGAGTTTAAAAACCAGCGTCTAAATTTTTTTTTTTTTTTTTAAATCAGAGTTTAAAAGCAGCCAGGGCGCAACAGACCGCCACATATATAGAAGAGTCCCAATCCCACTGGGGATTAAGCCTTTTCTATATATGCACGGCTAGCTTGGCAATCAATCAGAGTACTGACTACGTACTAAGGATAAAACAAATTAACTTTTACAATAACTTTACAACTTAAAACTCTTTTACCCAAATTACAAAATCTTTCCACTTTAAACTCTTTAACTAAGTACACGGCTGTCCAGGGTCGAACATCTATCTCGATACCTCGCCAATTCGTCCCGACATCTCAACACCCGCTCGACCTGAAAAACAGTCACCCGAGGGTGTGAGACACACCGGAGTGTATCCCAGTGGGCACGACGAGCCGAGAAATAGCAGATCGTACCTACTGGTATACAATACTAGAGGATAGTAATAATCAGGGGTTAGAATAATCAGATAGGCAACATAGAGATCAACAACTATAGATAATCATCAGGGAAGTAACATGGAGATCAAATAGTCATTATGGAGATCACAGTTAGGATAAGCAGATATATAATCATGGAACTGTACTTAATTCAACTTAGAAATCTCGACAGGAATAAAATGAATCAAGCATGCTGAATGATTGTATAGGCAAGTATCAAACAATGAATGTTCTCAAACTGAAATCAGGAATCATAAGATAAGGCGAAAGCAAACTACAAGCAACTTATGCATCAAATGAATGATATATCAAATTACCCAATTACCAGTCACCATATTGGTTCCACAAAACCCTCAGGCGAATTTGCCCATCTGGCACCACAAGCCACCATATTGGTTCCACAAAACCCTCAGGCGCAATTTCCCCCCACAAGGGGTCACGGGTTGCTACTGCTAACCACTTTACCGGTAAAGAACATCTACACGGGTCATGACTCCGCTGATGTTCGTGAAGTACAACGGTGCGGGCGATCAAATGCAAATGCTCAAACTCATGGTCCACTGACCGGGTAATCGGCAACAAGCAGGGAAATCCCCACTGGGATGCAATAGCAAAATCAACTGAATCTTAACTCTCATGCAGGAATAATTAGTAGATAATCAACTGTATCTCAACTCATATGTAAGATCAAAGGCAAATCTCAACTCAACATAAGATCAACAGCAAATCTCAACTCAATCAGGCAGACCAACCAAACATACAAAACTGAACACATTTTTTTGAGAAAACTATTTTGAAAAGTCCAAACCTCGAAGAGCGTTGCCCTCGTCCTATCAAACAAGAACAGACTCAGGCGACACTACGAAGCTTGGGTTTCCAAACCTCGCAGAGCAATTGCCTTTGTCCTATCAAACAAGAACAGACTCCGGCGACCCTACGAAGCTCGGTAAAACATTGGTTGATTAAAATTATGTGTTCAGCAGTGTAATATTTGATCATCAAGAAGCAAGTTCAACATCTATTAACCAACGAATGCAAATGCGGGATATAATCAACAGCCACTATGAAATAGAACCAGGTTTAGCAACTACAGACCAAGTCATACTGTCCAAACACATGCAGTTTTAAGAAAAATCATTAAAACAGGTTTTGGGTTCAAACCTCGCAGAGCAGTGCCCTTGTCCTATCAAACAAGAACAGACGCAGGCGACCCTGCGAAGCTTGGGTAAAAACGTTATTTAAATAAAATATACATGTGTTCAGCAGTACAAGCTCAGCGACAAAGATCACCAGGCACAAGTATGTCCAATCAGGCATGGAAAAATCCAGATAATCATAGGAGCAACCGGGAAACGGCTAAAGATCATGCAGGGCAATCAAGTATAGACAGAGACTATAGATCAAGCATAATTGATCGAAAGGAATGGCAGGCTCAGGCATCAATAGATCAATATAATAATCAAGCATAGGAGTGCGACTACTGATCAATCAGTCAAAGCAATATATATCACAATCAAAGGCAGACAGGCTCAAATATAACCTAGATTAACAAGAACAGGAGTCCAACCAATACCGTACACCGAGGGCCGAAATGATAAAGCCCGGACCGAAGATAACCCACCTGTCAATGCGCAGGCGAACCTTCGACTCCAACAGGACGCTCGAAGACTTTGTCAACCTAAATCAAAATTATGATTAGGGAACAACTCAACCAAACCTATCCCGACATTATTTTTATACTTTTGTCACAACACAGGGAATCCAAATTACAACACGAACTCGCACCGTAATTCGTGAAACCGACAATTTTTGCCGATTTACGAAACAAGATCCGTTTCCCACTCAACTAGAGTCCTCGGAACTTTAACAAAAGGCTTAGAAGGTGCGTATATACTGTCTAAAGACAGCCAGCATACTACATTTGCAACTTAATCCATTATTTTCTCTATAATCGCATTATTACGCTTATTTGAACACTGTTTTCGCTCGATCTTTCAAACCAGAAGTCCGATGACAGCGCCGTAAGTTTCAGCGTGTCCGTTATGACATGACGAAGCCCATGCTCACCATTTGGAAGCAGCACGAGACCCGAGGAAAACTTTGGCCCATAAAATTCTTCTCTAACATAGCCAAAATGCATTTTTGTTTCTCCGGGACTTCAAACACCAAATCTGACGCGAGCACCGCGTCCAGTGACCCCAAATTAGCTAGGAATACACTGTCGCGGCTTCGCTAAAAGCCCGGAACATTGTTTTGTCTCAACATTATAGTTTTAGGTTGATTTCACTACATCTTTTATTCTATTCATCAAACAGCAAAAGTCTGAATATCAAAATTGACCTAAATCATGCTTGGATCACTGTGCTCACCCTGGTTGGGATCCAGGAGTGCTGGTTCAAGCAGAACCAAGGCCATGCCCACACACTAGTTCACAATGCACCAAACTTCAATCCACACAGAATCACTTTGATCTGAAATAAGCACTAAGCTCAGGGGATATGTTTGAGCATCTTTCGTATTTATAATTTTGTCAAATTCCAAATATTTCTTCTCTGTGGCATTTCCACAAACAGGTGGTGAGCACCAAATACACACATGCACACAACACCTTCCCAAACCTTGTTCTCAGCAAATACTGGACCAAATCCAGTGAAACTTGAATGGAATTGTTCCTTAGAGCATTAGCAATAATCCTATCATTTTGGTTTTCAGTTCGCACCCATGAAGTTCCATGGCCCGAGGTTGAAGAAGATGCAAAATGCTTTGAAAATCGTGATGCTTCAACCAGGGAATCTGGAACCAACCACTAGGCCAATTGGTTGCTAAAACACTTCCCAAACCTTCCTGAACACATGCTTGGTGACGAGATGCGGCGGCGGCGGCGGTGGGGCAAGCTCGGTTTGGAGCTCCTCCACCATTAATGGCGGATTTTAACAGAGGCCATATGAGGCCCTCAAACTTGCATGGTAGATTTCCTGGGTCCACACGAAGCTTCCCGAACCCTCCTCCCCGGCCGGAGGTGGCCGGAGCGCCGGCGGCCGCAAGTGGAACCCATTTCGGTTCAAACTTGGCCGCCAGCGAATGATGCTGCATGGATGCCATGCAATGGCATGGGTGCACTCCACTTGATCCCAGAAAGTGTTCTGGGCACATGGCCAGCGTCGGAGAAGCCCGCCGGCGCCGGAGCACAAAGCTCGGCCGCATGCACCAAACCGGAAAAACTAGGGCATTAAAGTTCTCCCATAATACTCCACCATATTCAACAAAATTTTGCAGAAAGGATCTACATATCCTACAGTTTATTCCCTCCAAATTTGGCCCAATACGGTCAACCGGTTGGAAAGTTCTTCCAAGGCGGAGCTATTATTAGGTTTCCGGCGAGGTATTGCCCCCGCCGGCAACCGGCTGTGCATGGGAGCTTGGGCTTGTGCAGGGAGCATGATTATGGCCTAGGGAGTCTACTGCATGTGGTCAAGGGTGCTATCAATCAATGGTTTGGGACTCTTACCTTAGCCGAAGTCGGGGAAGACAAGGATGAAACCGGTTACTTCCTCCTCCTTCGTGCGGCCACAGCAACAACCCAGGAGGTCCCCAGACACCAAAGACAACTTCAGAGCACTCTAGCTCCAACTTGGAAAAGGTTGGTTCCAAGCTTCTTCTTCCTCTCTCTCTCTCGGATTATTCTCTAATGGTGGTGGCTCTTGGGTTGTCCAAGGCTTCGGGCTTGGATCTGGGTGATGCAGAGGGTTAGGTGATGCTTCGGAATCCATAAAACCCCCTCGTGCTAAACCCCCAAGGAAACCCAAAGGCCAACTACACTAAATGCAAGATTCTTTTTAAAAAAAAAACCTTCAAACCTTGTTCACACTAAATCCTGGACTCCGGGGTCTTCACAGTAGACACAAAATGCACCCAACACCTTGATGATTAAGCCTCTTTATTTTTAGTACATAAGATATTACACTTTTTGCAAAAATACCCCATTTTTTGGTGTGTTTCACGCATTTCGAGAAAATCCGCTCGTCAATTTGCGAAACGGACTTCGCCACGACGTCCGGCTCGTCGAGACCTGTCAAGTAGCGTATTTGTTTATTTAGTTTGGCGCTCGAGTAAAATCTCGGGCCATAAAGTTTGTCGAAATGCGGTATATTGCACGCATCCCGATGCACCCGGGTCGCCAAACGCGAAATCCGTCAGTGCCATCGCGTTCAGAACGTCGAAATTAGTTAGGACTCATTACTCATACCCCTATGTTAAACTTTTAGACAGTGATTCAGCCTTTAGTGTTTTAAGGGGAATTAAATTATAGTGTTTACTATTCACTTAAGTTGTGGGGCCCACCCGCTTCTTTTCTGATTTCTGGAAGATCCGACCGTCGGATCGAAAATATATGAATATGAAACTTCTATGTTTCGACGAGACGATCGCAATGGTGATCTCGGATTTTCCAGATCAGACCCCGATCAAAAATCGATATTTTTGGGCCACTATTGACCCACTAATAATTCTGGAAATTATTTAAATCTGAATTCTAGATTTTAAAATCATGGTTACTACAACGGCACCCACTGAGAACTACTGTGGGAAGTAGTTCTCACACCCGTCGTGGTGTCTTTTCCCCAGGGGCTTCTTCTATCGTTCCTGTGCTCCTGTTGCTGATCCTTCTGGCCGAGGCGAGGGAGTCGCGAGCTAGTTCCCTACCCGTCGTTGGAGTGTAGCGGTACCCCCCTTCTGAGGAGAGCTTCGGTTGATGATTACTTCTTCTTCCTCTGTTGAGAGACCTTTGTAGAGAGGTATAGAGTTGTACTTTATTTTACAGTTTGAGAGACTGTTGTAGTGAGGATTTTCTTGTATCGAGAGTCTGTACACTGATGTACTTATTGGAGATACCTCCCTTTTGAGTTTTGTATCAGAAGACTTTTTATATACGATCGTATTTGGGAGATGGATATTGTATTATTTCAGTTGTACAGTGTTCGGATTACATCCTTCTAGTCGCTTACTTTCAGCTCTCTGATATCTGTTTACTGTAGATGTTTCTTTCTGCAGGTTAGACGCTTCGTCTGTACGGCAGTTTCCGTACAGATGGCGGATCTGTTGGCGAGCCCGGGTCGCAGTTTCGACCCCGGATCATGACACGCGGAGACCATGGAAAGCGAATTTGAGATGTCCATGATGGGTGAATTGACTTATTTTCTTGGATTACAAGTTAAACAAAATGATGAAGGTATACACTTGTCTCAATCCAAGTATGCACTGGAGTTGGTCAAAAAGTTTGATCTTGAAAATTCTAAGGATTTTCCAACTCCAATGGGAACTAGCCATAAGGGACTTGGAAGTGAATCACATAGTGAGAATGTAGACGAGAAACTGTATCGCAGTATGATTGGAAGTCTACTATATCTCACGGCTAGTCGCCCGGATATATCCTTCAGTGTTGGGATTTGCGCGAGATATCAATCAGCACCGAAGGAGGTTCACCTGAAAGCGGTGAAGCGGATCATCCGATATATCAAAGGTACAATCAGTTTCGGAATTTGGTATCCTATGGGAACAAGTTTGGATATTGTTGGATACTCAGATGCCGATTGGGCTGGATCGGTGGATGACCGGAAAAGCACGAGTGGTGCATGCTTCTATCTTGGCCATTGCCTTGTCGCATGGCACAGTAAAAAACAGAATTGCATAGCACTCTCGACTGCCGAAGCGGAGTACATTTCTGCAGGAAGTTGTTCAATCCAACTGATTTGGATGAAAAGCGTGTTGAGCGATTTCCGGATTTCAGCATCTTCGGTAACCATTTTATGTGACAACACTAGTGCTATTAACATTTCCAAAAATCCGTGTTGCACTCTAGAACAAAACATATTGAACTTAGATATCATTTTCTTAGAGAGCTAGTTGAATCAAATATTCTTCAACTGTCATATATTTCAACTGAGGATCAATTAGCTGATATCTTAACAAAACCTTTGGATCAAAAACGTTTTATTCATTTGCGTAAAGCAATTGGAATGCTTTCCTTGAAATGATCTTTTTGAAACCTTTGCTTAGGTTAGGTTTTTGTTTTTGTTTTGTTCTTTACCTATGCTTGTGCATATGTGACGCCCCACTTCCCAGGGGGTCACCCATCCTAGAACTACTCTAGCTCTAGCACGCTTAACTCTCATGTTCCTCTTGGATTTTGCTACCATCCAAAATGCTATAGCCGGGTTAGAGATTTAGTCCTATTATATCATTTATAATAGGACTAAATCTCTAACCCGGCTATAGCATTTTGGATGGTAGCAAAATCCAAGAGGAACATGAGAGTTAAGCGTGCTAGAGCTAGAGTAGTTCTAGGATGGGTGACCCCCTGGGAAGTGGGGCGTCACATTTGGTATCAGAGCCAATAACCAGCCGGAAGTGTGCGGCGAGTCTCGACTGAGCCAGGGTCTAGATGACAAGGCTAGCGAGACGAGTCTCACATCGCCTGGTGATCTTGGGCTGCTGTGTGTGTGTTTGGGCTGACGAGGACGTCAGGCCTAAACGGGGGGAGTCTGTGACGCCCCCAATAGTCCCACATCGGATGTGGATGGAATTGTGATTGGGTTTATATGAGACATGGACACTTGTAATAATAACTGGGCTTAAGCATTTTGGGCTGTGGTTTGGGCCCAACGAGTTATTATTGCTAGTAGGCCGGGTCGTTACAGCATAGTACATTAATTGAGCATAAACCATGATTGACTTTAATTGCATCCTTTTATGCATTTAGAAATTTTTTATGCTTTTGATATCATAATATTTCAATGTTGCAATGATCATTTACGTTCATTAAATCATCTTTTAAGTGATCAAAGTCAATTTCTCTCTCAATGATCTCTTGGTATAGTCATTATCATATTTGATTGCTTAGTCGAGTATGAATTCGAGATCAATGGTTTGGTTGAATACTTTATATATTAAATAATTGATAGCCAATTGAGGGGGAGTCAAAGAAGTGTAAATATGCTCAAAAGATGTGGAAAGAGTTACATCCCAATGAGGAGTGTGAAAACTACCACCACATGGAGGAAACGAAAGAAAGAAAAAGATACTCCATGAATGCAAAGCAAATTTTTGTTTTAAAAATGTTGACGAAATGCATATTGAAATACTTGACTCAGTCATATTTCATGGTTGGTATAAGGTGGAATTTTTGATAAAAGATGCTCAAAGAGCCACTCCTTCAACAGATTGTCTAGATACATTATCTAACTTATCTGGGATTTCAAACATCTATTGATCTTGGTATTTCATTTTCTTTACCAAAATTGATGATTTGATAAAGGCATTACACATAAGATCAGGATAGATGTGATTGAAGTTGTTCAACTTTAAGTGTTTTAATTTTCGTAAAATTTTCGTTTCATTTTTGAGTATTTTTGATAGATTTTGCATAATCTATTTCTTGTTGTATGAAACGATGATTTTTGTTTAAAGTTGATATGCTAAAATGCTTACATACTTTTTCTGGATTTTATGGAATTTTTCCAAAATTTTCTGGAGAAAAAGTTGAAGCCGATCCGGATCGGAGTAAGTGATCCGGATCCCGAACGCAGGATTCTTCCTGCGGGTAGCCGATCCGGATCACATTCTCGATCCGATCCGGATCACGGCTAGGGTTTTTATAAGAACAAAGAGGATTTGATTTCTTTTACCCTAATCTTTTGTTCTCAAGTCTCTAGAGCTTCTCTCTCTAGATTTCTTGCATCTTGGAGCTTCCAAACTCAAGGTTCTTCGAATTCAATTGGTGTTCACAGGACTTCAAATTTCCTAAAAGCACTCACAGCAATGGTGATCACATGGATCATCTTCCTGCTTGCTGCCATGGTCCATGTTAAGGACGCTGCAAAGCCTAAGAAAGCAAAGAGAACCAAGCGAGCTGAGAATGATTCCGACACGGAATCGGATACGGACTCAATTGACTGGGATAACCTAGAGATTGAGGGAGATGTCCCTATTGTATCCAAAGGGAAAGCACCTGCAGAAGCCCCAAAGACAAAGGCTCCTCCTACTGCTGCAGAAAAGGGAAAAGCTCCCATGGAACCAAGTCAAATCAGAACAAGAACAAAGACTGGTGCAAGAAAAAGAGGCAGTGCAAGGGGAATTTCAATAGAGGAACCAATTGCTAGCCAGCCTCCCCCTCAGGAATTCATTAGCTCCACAAGAATAAAGGATTTTGAGAAAAGAGAATGCATTGGTGAGAGACATGTCAATGTCAAACAATGATGGAACGATCTGCAGCCTTTGGGACTTTATTTAATCAAGTTGGTCTCGGTCCAATTTGCAACTTTCCTGAATCAACTGGGTATTGTCCACATTCAGTTCGGATGTTTTTTCAGAATGCTACAAGTCTAATTGATCATGATGACGGACGTCGAGAATTTCACACCTTGGTTAAAGGTATCAAAATCAAAGTCACTCCCCAACTGATTGGAGAGGTACTCAGTATGAAAGCCAGATCTGATGGAATTCATTACCTAAAAACTCAAAGCTTCAACGAGAACTCCTGGAGAGTTGTAGTTAATGGAATTTGTCTTCCGGATACTCTGTCTACCGGAAATTCTGTTTTCTCCAAAGAGCTTCGAACAGAGTACAAGTATATAAACTTCATTGTCTGCTACAACATTCTTCCCAATATGAACACGAAGGTTCTCAGATGGGATAGGATGTTATTCCTTTATCTTCTTGGAAACCCGACCGCTTTGATGGGAGCAAACATGAATATTCCCTATCTTATTTGGTCAAGGATGTCGCGATATGTGGAACACTCTCACCCCACTGAGAGACTACCCTATCCAATGATCATCATGCGAATCCTTAGGAAATTCAAAGTTGATACAAGCGCGAGCTCCTATATGTACAGTTTAGGGACGATCAATGAAACAACGATAGTAAAATCTCTATCGACAAAACAAGATGATCCTCCATCTCCTCCAATCCGACGAGCTCGACAACCAGCAACTACCTCTACAGCTCCTATTCCACCTGCACAGCAAGCGCCTCCATCGACTTCTGAAGATGATGCTTCAGTAAACTCAATTTTTAAAGAACAACAGCGACTCTCCAATGAACAAGAACGCATGTCTGCTGAGTTCACTGAAATGAAAGGAGAAATTCAAGTTGTGAAAAAGGACTGGAAATCATCACAGCTTCACAGATCACTTTGACTAAGTCAGTCTCGTCAATGAAGAAGCTAATGAAGAAGATGTTTGCTAAAATGGGATGCACAACATCTGATGACTCCGATTCTCAGGAGTGAATTTGTGTTTTAACCTTCTTATTGTTTTTGCAGGATTTTCTTTTCTTCATGTTTGTTTATTTTTGTTTAACTCTCTTTTGTTTTGTTGTTTTTGGCTTGTTTGTGACAAAAAGGGGGAGTGAGTTAGAGAAAACCTTGAACAATGATGATGTGAACAATGATGAACATTGATGAACAATGACGAAATTGTGTAAATGTGGTAACATCATTAAGGTAAGTATGACTTCATCTCAACTTCAACTTTGGTTTTTATTTTGTGATTTGTGGCATGCCCCTACTAACTATTTGACTAACTATTTGGGCATGTAATATGACTAACAAGTTGATGTTTGACTAACAGTTTGTGACATTTGGTTTCTGGATGCTTAGAAGATATGTTGGTTTTTAACTATGATTCTCTTACATATCTGAATTTTCAAATGTCATGATAAGAATAAACTCTTTCTCTGTACTTGGTTTTGTATGTTTCAATTCTTGAGGTATCTAACGCGTTTGTTTGTCAAGAATGCTTTATTTGTGCAGAGAGTACAGATGTCTAAGTCTAGAGTCTGTTTTAGGAGTTTATCTCATGTTTTTAATTTCTGGATCTCTTTTGTAAATTTTTGTTGTATGGTGATAGCAACAAAAATATCTTTTTGAATTTTCTTTTGTGGATTTGTGTTTTGTCACGAAACCGCCAAAGGGGGAGATTGTTACGGAATTTGAGTTGGCGTATTTCGTGAAAGTTTTGAGTCTTGAAGATTGAAGATGAAAGAACTTTGGATCATATACCTCAATCTCAAGAAAGAAGAATTCAAAAGGATCAGGTATGTTTAACTAAAGATTTTGGTGATCCGAATACTTCTTATAGTGTAGAAACACCTGGAAGAATGTTTTATTGCATAAACATCAAAAACTGGACATGGGACATGTTCAGGATCCGGATCGGGCTCGGCAATCCGGATCCCGAAGGGTGTTCGTTCATACACTGTTTCAATCCGGATCGCAGCATTTCATGATCCGGATCCCGAACACTGGTTTTACCTTTTGCTTGCACGATCCGGATCAGGATTTGCAATCCGGATCCCGAACGTGATGTTTGGTGAAACTGTATGAACGATCCGGATCGGGGACTTCGATCCGGATCCCGAACTTGCATTTTTCTGGAAATCGTCTTTCTTGCTTCTGCGATCCGGATCGTGCAATTCCAATCCGGATCGCCGTGCGTAAAATCTCCAGAAAAGGCAGTTTTTGATCCTTATCTTCTTCCAATGGTTTCTAACCTATAAATAGCCCTTTGTATTCATTTCTAGGGCATCCGCAGAATCGGCAATAATAGAAAAATATAGCCGAAAAGAAAAATCCACATATAGAGAAGAAAGGAAATCAATAGATTTATTCTATGTTTCTTCATCTATATTGATTGATTTGATTCTAGGTTTTCCATACTCACATTTTGAGTAGAATCAAATCAATGAATACTTAGATGGTATTTCCGATCTATTTCTAATCTAAGTATTCGGCGGATCATCACCACCCAAAACAAACAACGATTTACCCCAAATCGGCGCGTGGACTCGCGTGGCCTTGTGGATTCAAGGTGCAACCGCTCTCGTGGATTCGGAGCGAGGTACGTTCGTGGATTCGAAGCGTGCCACTGGGTGAAGACCGTGGATTCGGTCGGACGTCGTGGACTCGACGTTGGACGCTGTGGATTCAGCGTTGGGCGCGGATCGTGGATTCGAGAAGCGTCGTGGAGCGAGCGGAGAAGATCTACTAGGAGCGTATGGTAAGAGGTTGAGTCGTCTGTGAGTACGTTATATCACCTTGTACGTGTGTTAATTCTAGTGGATTTCGCCGTGTTATCGGTCCCGTGGTTTTTTACTCCGGTTTGGAGTTTTTCCACGTAAAAATCTTGTGTGTTATTTTATTTTTCCGCATTGGGTTTATTTGCGCAATGATTTTTGAGTGTTTATTGTTTACACCTATTCACCCCCCTCTAGGTGTTTTTTTCCCCTATTTAGATCCATATTAGTATAACCCAACAAATGCAATTTCAAATAAATGCAAAAAATAAAATCAGCACACCGAAATTTACGTGGGAAAACTCCAATCTAGGAGTAAAAAAAAAATCACGGGACCAACACACAATACCAATCCACTAAGAAAAGAAAGATTACAATGTGATTACCGACTCCACAGACTCCAACCCCTCCTTCAACTTCTTTGGATCTTGCGCTCACCGACTGCAGGTCCACGCACACGTCCGAATCCACAAACGCCACTCGAATCCATGAGCAACACGTTTTGAATCCACGAAACACCTTCAACACGTCGAATCCACGACGCCACGTCAAATCCTTGACGCAATCTCAGCCGTAACAGAAGTTGTCACGGCCCGAGGTCGAAATTACGACCCGGGCTCACCAACAGATCCGCCGCCCATACAGGAAGCCCCACATAGGCGAAGTGTCTAATCTGCAAGAGATAATACTACAGCTATACAAATATCAAAGCGAGGAAAGTAAACTACAGAAATAAAGGATACAACACCAAATAGTGCATGTCATGTCCTCACAATACATAAGTCACTCAAAAAAAGAAACTCTCAAAAATAAATATACAATAATCTACTGACAGTACTAAAATCTCCAAAAGAGGGTACCGCTACTCTCCAAGAAGGGGCAGGGATCTAGCTCGCGACTCTCTTACCTCGGTCAGAAGAAGTGGCAACAGCAGTGGTAGGAACTAGAGTAGATGCCTCTGCAACAACACCGCAGCGGGTGTAAGAACTACATCAAACAGTAGTTCTCAGTGGGTACCGTCTCCAAGACTACGGTCTGCCCACTAAGTCTACTAGAGTCATAAGATAATAATGCAGTATATGTGGTAATAAAAATTGTAAATAACTCTACAGCTATCATGCCTCTATCTATCATGCTCAAAGAATGATACATATGATAAAATGCATCTACTCGATATGCTCAGTCAACCCAATCACACTGACTTCCACATAGGGTCTAGTCAAACCTGCGTCAGCCTACTGCCACACATCCTCACATGGACGGGATTTACATAGGGGCTCCCACTCAGACTGCGTCGACAAATCGCGATAGCAAAGTAACAGGCCCATCTCCGGAGCGGCACTCGAGGGAAGCATTAACCCCACCGAGGAAGTATCCGCGCATCTCTGTCGAGCTCCATACGGCTCATGCAGGCTATAGTCCAAATCCACGATCAATCAGATCAATAATAACCACAATCGACCACTAACAATATCAGCCAGAAACTCCACGGCTCGGGATCACACTCTACCCACGGCTCCCCAACTCTAGTACTGATCTGACCTCAGCTACCAGACTCCACTCGGCCCCCTGGCACGAGCGCAACAAGCATCCTACACTATCCAGACCACTCGGCCCACTGCCCGAGCGAGGAGAAACACTATGTCCAGAAAAGCAATAAAAAGTGTGTAGGGATGTCAAAATACAACAGCTAGCCCAAATGATGGTTTTCTACTAGTCTGGTCAACATCATGCAATATATGGCGGGGTGCTAGTCAAGTTCCATAATTCCAATAATAACAAGATACATCAATAATAGCACCTATACTAGCATGCTGAGTCCTATCATACTAGAATTAGAAGTAAGTCCGCAGACTTGGACAAAAATCCAACCCACCTGGATGCACACGCCAGTCGGGAGTCCAGATAAGCCAAAACTGGACGAGCGCGATCCTCAGGTTCCCACGGTTCCAACGCACCAAAAATCACTCAAAAAGTCCTCCCGGTCACCGAGATATGAGCCAAACACTGCAGTAAGTCCAGAATTAGCAAAACAACATCATTGTCGCAAATCTGTCCACGAAATAGTAAAATATCACATACAAGATGCCCTCCAAAATTTCCAAGAAAAATACGTCTGTGATCCTCGCGAAATGTAGATAGAGATCAAGTCCTGAAACACCTAATTCCGACACCCAAAAGTCGAGAAAATGCAAAATCAATCCTCCGATATCCAGAAAATGCCGCAGAAAAAGAGGGGTCCGAACGCGTGCAGGAAAACCTCGTAAAAATCCAAAAATGGAGAGAAATAGCGAACACAAAAATCGAAGGCCTACCTCTCATGAAAACGTCGCCACAAAAATCGGTGAAAAACTCTAAGAACTCAGCTCGGGGGAGCCGGCGGACGAATCATCGACGGAAAAGATCGGTGTCGGAGAAGCGTCGAAGCTCGCGAAGTTGGGGAGGAAAAATATGAAATGGTGTCGGAAAAATCTCCGAGATGCCAAATACCGAAGAACACTCAAAGAGGAATCACCCTATCGAAGAAGAGCTCAAGAAGGCTCGAAAAAAGTCCTCAAATGGAGGCAGGAATGGGCTATTTATAGCCGAAAATTAGAAAAATCCCAAAAAGCGGATTCGGGCCCAACTATCGGGCGCCCGAAACCCATAGTGCCCCGCCCGAGGCACGTGGCGCTCATCCGGCGGCTCCTGTCCAGCGCTCGGATTCACGAGATGCCGCCACGTGTCAAGCGGGGTGCACGAGCCGCGGTCCGCGCCGAGGCCGCCAGGTCTATGCTCCCGCCAACGGGCGCGCGCCACGTGGCCTGGTGCAATCCACCGTGCGCCGCGCACGGCGCAATCAGCGCCTCGACTCCCGCACCGCTGCCCAGCCAATGGGAGCCCGCCACGTGTCCCTGTCGCCCCGTCCGCTGGTCCCGGTGCAAGCCAAGTGGGCGGTCGACCGGCCCACTCGAAAATTTGGCCTGTTAGGCCCATTTGCCCATAAATAGCTGATTTTTACCGTTTTCGCGCGCTGAGTCTGTTTTTGGCATCCGTTTGACGCACAATGGGCTCGGTACACCAATAATAGTTATTTTCTTACCGCCGACCACACAGTCAAGTCGCACGGGGATTCCGGGACTCTATAGAAGTATATGCTTCGATGGTGATTCTTTGCTTAGAATAACATTAGAGAACCAAAGATGAAATCTCTAAGCAAATATTAGATCAATTCGACAAAAAAATATATCGTGGAAGAACCGTCGAATTGACCTAGAGAGGCTAAAAAGATTAACAATGAAAACCTAGCCTCTAGGGTTGCTCTCATGTGTTTTCTGAGTTAGTCGCTACCTCTTGAGAAAACCTAAGTATTTATTTATAACCTTTCGAATATAATTAGATTCGGTTTAGATTTCAAATCAAAACTGAATACTGCGTACCGGTACTAAAAGGTAGGTACCAGTACGTACTTAATGTCGCAATAGACAAAATTTTCTATTGCGTACCGGCACTCGAAGTCAGGTACTGGTACCCCATGCAATTTCAAGAAAATCTTGTGACGGGTTTTGAGGAACTCTAAGTATGGTTACAGTACTCAATGTAAAAATATAAATTTTTCAAAGAGAATGTTAACGAAAACAATCAAGTATCGAAATTCAAACTTAAAATAAGTTAAGAGTTAAAAACCTAGTTCCCAAAACCTCTTCTAACTCAGTTTTGATTAATTAATTATTCCAAAGATTGTAAATAAACTTAAATCACCATAAATACAATAATCATACCTGAGTGTCATCTCGAGCTCTTTGTTTTATCTTCATTGAGTCTTCGATTGCTGATTTGACAATTTGATCACTTCAAGATTTCGACTCAAATCATGAAATATGCCAACATAAAATCCGTAACAACTTGCCTGTCATTACTTCCCCCAGCCATTTTGGCGAGCCTGATCTAATGTACCGGAGCCGCCGGCTGCGCTGGTGGAGGTGGCAGCCCTTGGTGGCCAGCCTGCTGCTGAGGTGGCCCCTAAGGAGGGACCTGCCCGCCGTTCCTATCCCCAGCTCTTTCGGTGAGCTCTGTCTAAGGTACCGAAGCCGTCGGCTATACTGGTGGAGGTGGTAGCCCGTATGTGTCGGTCTGCAGCTGGGGTGGTCCCTGCGTAGGGACCTCCCCGCCGTTCCTGCCCCCAGCCTGAGGCTGGAAGAATAGCGGGGGGAATGCAAATTAATCCCCCAGTAATTCTCTGGTTGATAGCCGATGTTTTGCCCCATCGGCGCTGCCGTCTGGTACGGGATCATTTGTGGCTGTACTGCCCCCTGCGATTGTGCCGCTCGATAAGTAGCCACCAGCGGTGCAACTTGTGGTTGCATTGTCGGCATTGCCGGCGCCATCGTGATCGATTGCGTCAGCAATTGCTCGGGTACTGTGGAGACGTATCCTCCACTATATGGCTCTTCAAGGGCCATTGTTTGCCCAAATCGAGCCGTATTTTCATTTGGAGCCGCTATTGCGGCCAACATAGAGTCAAACCGGGCGTCCTGTGCCTGTCGGTTTCTTTTGAGGGATGCTTGCATCCTCTCTATATTATCCAACATTCGGGCCTTTTGCCCGAATATCTGAGCTAGGGTCGGCTCCTGTGGTGCTGACCTTCTGCTGGTCTCCGAAACCTCTGGTAGCGTCGGTGGCGGGTCATCCGCGTGTTCGGCGCCACTGCCTTGGTCGTTCCCTGAATGTATGGGAACGACTCTACTTCTGAGATTCAGGCTATTATCGCCTGACATTTTCACGGTAGGAACGATAAAATTTATGTGAGTGTCCCACCGGGCGTGCCAAAAAGGTTGTTGGGGCCGAAAATGTCGGGCTGACCGTTGACCGGGCTCGATCGTTGATCGGCCCTTGGGGGTGACCTTAGATGTGATGCGTCGCATGCCAATGGATCAAGCGATCGAGCCGAAGAGTGATCTGCTCAGCCGGATTCTTCTCAATCAAACTCTCGCGACTGTTCAACTTAGATTAGCCTAATCGGGATGTGGAGATAGAGAGAGCTCGGCCTAGAATAGCCGAACCGGGATGTGGAGACAAAGATTTAACACGGCTAAGGAGCCGATTAGAAATTTGTATTGATTGGAGTAGGGTTACAAGAGTAACTGGTAGCCTATTACAAGTTAATCTACTCCTAGAAAATATGGTAAATGCATATATTATAGTAACCCAGATTCCCGTGTAGCTTTCCCCCTGTTTCGGGGTGTTGAACACCTGTTATTGGTGTGTCTGGCCCACAACACGTCAAAGGGATGTGTTGGATGGACTTAGAGAGGGTTTGGGTTAGAGCCTATCTTTCGGCTGTGTTTGCCAAATTTTAGAAGTGGTTTCAGGCTGTTTGGAGGGCATATTTGGATTCAGCATGGAAAAACGCAAGAAAACGACTATTTACTTGTATTTTTCTGAGTCCGGACGCCCAAAAACGGACACCCGGAAGTTTTCTGTGCAAAATGGTGCGTGGGGGGAGCCGTGGACCGGCCTAGGACACGTGGCAGACCGTGATTGGGCTGGCGCATGCTGTCTGGTCCACGGAGAAAGGGCGCTGGTGCACGGTGAACCGGCAGGACACGTAGCACCCGCCCGTTGGCGGGTCTGCGCTGCGCGGTCCACGGGACCGCGCGACTGGCGCGTGGATCGGGGCGCGCCACGTGGCGGCCCCGGACTGGATGGCCCATGCGCGCGCAGTGCACACGCGAGCGCGCGCCTACAGCCGTACGCATGCGGGCGCAGGCGGCGCGCAGGCGCCGGCTGGCATGCCGGGCGGGGTAGCGCACGCACCGCTCCAACGCTGGCGTCGAGCCAGGTGCGGGACACGTGGCGGCGCCCGATTCGCGGGCACCGCTATCCGCTGTTATGCGGACACGTGTCGCGCCCAGATTAATTCGGGCGCGGGCCGGGCCGGGCTTTTGGGCCGCACTGTGCGGGCCCGATTCTTTCGGGCGCCCGGATTCAGGGACACAGAGGGAATTTTTCCAATTGTTTTTTTGGGCTATAAATACCTCCACCTTTCTCTCTTTCTCTCCTTTTTTCGAAGCTTAGAGAGAGAATGGGAGGAAGTGCCCTCTATGAAAGTTGTTCCTCTAGTTATTTTTGATCTCTTGGTGGATTTCCAGAATTTTTGGAGGCTCGGCAACGGTGATATCGATTTTACAGTACGCCTCGACTTTCCCCCATTTCGGCCCGTTACCATCGCAGTTCAGTCAAAAATTCACTGTGGGCAAACCAGGAGAAAATTTTGAGCGATTTCTGTGGTAGGTCGTTCCTAAGAGGTAAGTCTTCGTTTTTTGTGCTGATCACTTTGCTTCGCTTCGCACTTTTGGCACGGTTCCCGAGGCACCTTTGACCCCCCTTTTTCTGTGATGAATTCTGGACAGCACCGGCTTGTTTGATTTATATCTTGGCCTAGGAGCATCGTATCAAGGCATATAAGTACTCAATTTTAATCTACTCGTCGCAAGGAACGCAACCGTATTTTTTCTGGATTTTTTGGAGCACTGTACAGAGGTGAAAACTCCTCTTTTTCCGTGCTATTTGGAAAAACAGCAAAAGCTGTATTTTGGGATTTGTGTTTACACCGAGTGCGTTGTTCTGTACAGTTGTGCACTGTTTTCGGCGAGTCGCGGGATTAGAGGACTGTGGACAGCGAGGAGGCTATTCGGGTGTGGATTGTGCTTTTCGAGGTGGGTGGTTGTTGCTTACCTTACTTTTGACTAACTCACTAGGAGTATTAGAGATCCCCCTATTTTAAATGTGACAATTGCTATCTTAATTGAGATCCATATGTATTGACCCCACAAATTATATGACAGCTCATTTATATTAAATTGGGACACTGTTGTTGGGACAAATGCTATATCATAATTTTGCATGCAAATGACTTATTATGTTGGTACAGTAAGATCAATCTTTTTAAAATAAATATCATACACTTTTCTACAGTTTTAAAAGAGGAAAATTGCATGCTTATATGGACATCTAGTTAAGCCACTATTTATTGCTACACTATCATATTGGACTTGACTTAGGAGAAATCATGCTTTATTGCTCTCCTTTTTATTCAGACGCATGTTGCTCGAGTTCGAGCAGGGGTTCGGGGTAGTGTAGTTGTCACGCCCCGAGTTCAAAAACCAGTGTAAATTTTTTTTTTTTTTTTTTTTTTTTTTTTTTTAAATCAGAGTTGCAAAAACAGCCAGGGTAATGACAGACTGCCACATATATAGAAGAGTCCCAATCCCCTATGGAATTGAGCCTTTTCTATATATGCACGGCTAGCTTGGCAACAACATCAGAGTACTAACTACGTACTATAAACAACAACAACAAGTAAACTTTACAACTATCTTTACAAATATACAACTGAAATACAATTCCTTTCTCTCAAACATCTATTACATAACTTTTCGGCTGTCCAGGGTCAACCTCTATATCGATACCTCGCCAATTCGTCCCGACATCCCAACACCCGTTTGACCTGAAAAACAGTCACCCGAGGGTGTGAGACACACCGGAGTGTATCCCAGTGGGCACGACGAGCCGAGAAATAGCAGATCGTACCTACTGGTATACAATACTAGAGGATAGTAAAAGTCACAGAGGTTAGAATAAATAGCTCAGCTACATGGAGATCAACAGATATATATAATCATAGAGGTAACATGAATATCAACAGGTACGTAATCTTGAGGTTCAATTAAGATAAACAAATGGAGATCAACAAATATATAATCATGGAAGAAACATGGAGTGTCAACAGATATATAATCATGAAATCACAGGTAGGATAAGCAACTCAATAATCATGATACTATAAGTAAAGGCATCATATCAAGTCTCGACATGTATAAGTGGATAATAAAACATCAAATCAAGGAATCAATGGAAATATAAAAGCTATGCATCAATCACAAGAATATCAAGTACCCAATCAATGCCACTAATGGTCTCACAGAACCTCAGGCTCATGCCACGATCTGGCACCTATCTGGCTGACACAACCCTGCACCCACAAGTGCTATCAGGGGGCTCACGGGCCTTTCTCTAGACCACTTTACCGGTAAAGAACAATATCCACGGGGAGCGACCCCGGCAAAGTTCGTGAAGTACAGCGGTGCGTGGCGATCAATCATGCGAATGCTCAAGCTCACGGTCCACAGACCGGGTAATCGGCAACAAGCCGGGAAATCCCCACTGGGATGCAATAACAAAGTCAACTGAATCTCAACTCTCATGCAGGAAAAATCAACTAAATCTCAACTCTTATGCAAGATCAAAGGCAAATCTCAACTCAACATAAGATCAACAGCAAATCTCAACTCAATCGTTCAGACCAACCAAACATACAAAACTAAACACATATTTTTGAGAAAACTATTTGAAAACAGGTTTTTAGGCCCAAACTTCGAAGAGCAATGCCTTTGTCCTATCAAACAAGAACAGACTCAGGCGACCCTACGACGTTCAGTAAAACATTTAGTTAATTAAAATTATGTGTTCAGCAGTGTAATATTTGATCAACAGGAAAGCAGGCTCAATCATAATGCAAACACTCAAGCTCTCTGTCACTGACCGGGTAATTGGCAACAAGCCGGGAAATCCCCACTGGGATGCAATATCAGAATCAACTGAGTCTCAACTCATATGCAAGAATAAGCAGCAACTAAATATCATGGATCAGATATAATCAGAAAGTACTGTATTTCAGGTATAACCAATATCCAGGAATCACATCTTAGGATCTGGAAGCAACTAACTACCAATCAAACAGACCAACCTATTATGCAGACTAAACACATGCTTTTAAGAAAACATTTGAAAACAGGTTTTAGGTCCCGAACCTCGTAGAGCGTTGCCCTTGTCCTATCAAACAAGAACAGACTCAGGCTACCCTACGAAGCTCGGTAAAACATTTATTTAAAAAGATCATGTATGTAGCAGCATAACAGGTGAACAACAGGCAAGCAGGCTCAAATATCAGATGACCAAGCAAGCATGGCAATGTATAGAGTAATGATGTAAACACTTGATTAACAACAAGCCGAAACAAATCCAATCAAGGATGCAATATCGGAATCAACTGAGTCTCAACCCATAGGCTGGAATTTAATCAACATCAACTAGAACATGAATCAGGATATAGATACTGATAATCAAGCATAGAAGTGCAACTAGGTAATGACCAATCAGGCAAAGCAACAAATAGTAATATAACTCAATCAAAGGCAGACAGGCTCAAATATAATCTAGGTTAACAAAAACAGGGGTCCAACCAATACCGTACACAGAGGCCCGAAATGATAAAGCCCGGACCGAAGATAACCCACCTGTCAAATTGCAGGCGACAACTGTATCCACTGTATGCTCAGAACTAGAGTCACTGCGTAAACCTGAATCAAAATAATGATCAGGGATCAACTTTGTCCCACTAACCTTAACATAAACCCAGATTTTCTCCAGATCAACTTAAAACCTTTAATTATTTAAATAATAGTGTCAATTGAGCACTGTTTTCGCTCGTTCTTTCAACTGGAAGCTCATTTTTACAAACCGTCACTTCCAGCGGGTGACATTTAACTTGCTGAACACCGTGCTCACCCATTTGCGACAGCACGGAACCCGAGGAAAACTTCGGGCCATAAAACACTCCTCTAACATAGCCATTTTGCATTTTTGTTTCTCCGGATCACCGAAACCTAAATCTAACGCGAGCATCGCGTCCAGTGACCCCAAATTAGCTAGGAATACACTGTCGCGGCTTCGCAAACAACCTAGAACATAGTTTTGTTCCAACATTTCATTTTTAGGTTGATTTAACTAACTTTTAATCCCAACATCAAACAGCAAAAGTCTGTATATCAAAGTTGGTCTAAACCTTGCTAGGACCACAGTGCTCACCCTGGTTGGAACCCAGGGGTACTGGTTCAAGCAGAACCAAAGCCATGTTTCACATAAAGCTCACATTGCTCCAAACTTTATTTCACACAGATCAACTTTGATCTGAAGTGAGCATCAAGCTCAGGGAAACATTTGGAACAACTTTCATATTTACAGCAAACCCAAATTCCACAATTTTCCTCTCTTAGGCATTTTATCAAACACATGGCATGCATATTATATAACATTAAACATAAGCTAAACTTCACATTGGATCTCTGCCATTACTGGACCAGAAGCTATCTAACTTGAACATAAATGATCTACTAAGTTCCCTGATCATTTCCCCTCAACCTGGAGCAAGCCAAATGCAAGTTGGCCGCGGCTCAAGGAGGAAGAAGATGACCCCCTTTGCATTGAAATTTGTGATGCTTCAACCAGAAGCTCTGGGACTAAACCAACAGCACTAATAGATGCGAACTACCTCACAGAAGCTTTCCATACCCTTATCTTCAACTTCTAGACAGTGGAACGGCCGTTAGTGGTCGCGAAGGGATTAAAATAGGGGTTACTATGCACAACTTAAGTTGTGGGGCCCACTATTTCTTCGCTGATTTCTGGAAGATCCGACCGTCGGATCGAAGACATATGAATATGAAACTTTTATGTTTCGACGAGACGATCGCAATGGTGATCTCGGATTTTCCAGATCAGGCCCCGATCAAAAGTCGATATTTTTGGGCCACTATTGCACTACTAATTACCCATTTTTGCCATTTAAATAATTCAGAAAATTATTTAAGCTTATATTTTAGATTTTTAAAATTCACGGTTACTACAGTAGTTGAGGCCATTGAGTCTGGGACAGGTTAGACTCGATTATGGATTGTGGGGCATTGTGGTAACCGCGGATATTAGGCGGTTGACCAGATGTTGGTTACTTTATCAGATTTGGGCTTATGGGGTATTGCGGCAACCGCGGACAGTGGGCAGTTGACCGAATATTTATTATTGCATCAGATTGGGTATCAGATTTCTCTAGTTGATGGAGTTTCCCATTTATTGAATACTATTGCACCAGATTGGGGATCAGGGTTTCATTAGTGGATGGAGTTTTCCACTTTGATCATAGTCATGATCCAGTCCTGCTATTGTGAGATATTGGTGACATGGTTACTTTACTCGTGTGGGTCGCTCCCCTCGAGGCCACTCCGAAGTAGGCGATTGATATATTGGCCAGTGAGTGCCAGACAGTGAGCATCTGTAATGACACGACTTTTCCTGTATTTTTCTCCTCCTTCTAATAAAGTGTTCCTTTTAGTGGATTTTAATTATCGAGTTCCTGTAAGTCGGTCGGTGTGTTCCATGAGTATTTTTCTGTGAAAGAGCACGGAAAATGAAGACCGACGGTGCGATCGGATCTGAAATCCGACATAGGGATCTCCCGGAACAGGGTTTCTAGAGTTGCGGCATTTTAGTGTGCATCGGAATCCGTGCAAAATATCCTGCACGCTTTTTGAGGAATTTTGGATTTATTTCCTATGATTAATTAATTAAGGAATTAATTAATCGATGACAGAAAATTAAAAATAGGGATTTAATAATACGTACGGGGGGGAAAATCCCACTTTTTGCAAAAAGAGAAACCCTAGCCGGAGAGAATGCGAGGAAAAAAGAGAAGGAAAGGGCGGAACCCTAGCCGGAGGAAAGAAAGAAAGAAAGAGGAAAGAGACGGAGGAGTCCGATCGTCCCGAACAACGTACCGGAAATAAGAACGCGATCGGTCGACTTCCCCGTCGGATCATCTGGTGAGTGATCCTTCGTTCGTACCATTTTTGGGGTTTTCATTTCGTATTTTCGGGTTTTGTCGTTGTCTTCTTCTTCTTATTCGTCTCCGTCGTCTCCGCCGGCCGCCGCCGTCGCCGCGCAAACTAGGGCACGACGCGGGCGGGGGAGATGCGCGGTGCCGCTAGGGCACCGCACGGGCGGACATCGCGAAGGCACGGGCGCCGCCCGCGGGCGAGCACCGCGCGGCCTCGGGCCGCGCGGGGCGCTCGCGGGCGGGCGGGAGCCGCGTGGGCGCCGCGCGGGGTGCACCCGCACGGCCGCCGCGTGGGCGCCGCCCGCGGGCAGCACCCGCGGGTGCCGCACGGCCACACCCGCGCGGGCGCCGCGCAGGCCCGCACTCGTGGGTGCCTCGCGGGCCACACCCGCGCGGGCGCCGCGTGGGCCCGCACTCGCGTGCGCCGCGCGGGCATTCCCCGCAGGCGATGGCGCCGCGGGGAAGGCGGGCGCCCCCCGCGGATGCGCGCCGCGCGGTTTCGGGCCGTGCGGGGCATCGGCGGGCTGCGGCGTCCGTGCGGGAATCCGTCGGGTGACGGGAACATGTCGTTTTTGGGTTTTCGTAAAATAGATATTTTCGGACTTTCGGTTTGCGGTGTTAGAGCGTGGTTTTGACGATAGTTTCCCTTTGCGGACTTTTTTAGGTCCAGGTGCGCAGCAGGAGTGTGCGAAAAATCCAGGTGCTCCGAATTTTCCGCAACCAGGTGGGTACCCTTGCTATAAGTGCAACGAGTGTAGTAAGTGCACCATGTCATCATAAAAAGCTTATTAACCTGTCTAATAAAGTAGATGAACTGTTAAACCTTTCGCATGAAGGTATTTTATTTTACATGATTAATTGTGGCAACCGAGGTCGCGGTGCTTCATACACGCCGATCTTCGGCAACCCGATTCTTGGATGCTGCACGTACACAGGCGGATTGGCCTCCGCATGGGTGTACTTTTCCGGAGAAGTGGTCTAAATGACCCGTGTGTCCCACGTGTGTAGGGTGGGGACCCCGTCACGCCAGCTATAGGTGCCGCACTAGTACTGTGATTGGGGTTAAAAGCATCACGTAAGGTGAGGTGATTGTGCACGAGGGGAGATCTTCGACTCCTCGACAGGTACTCATGGAAATTAAAATAGGTGATGTAAACTTATGAGAGGGAAAAGCGAAAGGTTCCGGTGTAATCGGTTTGTTTTAAAGTTTATGTTAATTGTTAAATCATCTACTTTATTTGTCACTGACTTTACCCACTCCGTGACAGGTCTGACTAGGTGTAGTAGCCGGGATGGCGGTGAGACTGCGTCGAGAGGACCGTAGCCGTAGGAGGCTTTCTTCTTTAGTTCTTTTGGTTTATCTCTTCCTTTTCAGTTAACTGTTAGTTTAATTTGCAATTTGTGGATCATGTTGAATGCGGATAGTTAAATGGTTGCACTGTGGATTGGACATGCTTTTATGATTTAGATAAACTTTTATGGAATCGTGTGCGGCATGTTTTAAACGTCAAACAAAATGATTGCGAAAATGCTTTCCAAAACCGAGTGCCGTGCGGGCGCAGATTTTGCAAACCTCTGGATTTATCCTTTCGAAAAGTTGTAGCCGCCGTCTTTTGTGAATGTGTAATTATTTCCAAAGAATGGGTGTCGAGTGGACACCGCTTGCAAAACCCGTAGTTGTAGTTATTTCCTGATGTGTGATTGATGACTGTGTGGTTATTGGTTGACATTGTAAATGAGACGCCGTACATATACAAAGGAGACTCCGTCCGATTGAGGAGTGAATTTGTATATGTGGCGGTCTAACACGCACCGGGGGCGAGGTTGATACTTATAAAGAAAAAAAAAAAATGCATACGCTTTTCCGCTTATCCTTAGACCTTCCGGGGCGTGACAGCATCGGTCAGTGAGTACCGATTGGTTAGCAGATACTTGAGACAGTTGAGCAGGCAGTGCTAGTGATTACTGGCCCATTGATTGGGTTTATTCAGACAGTTAGCCTTATAGCTGCATGCATACAGTTACTGTCGATACTGCATTTAGAGGCATGGTAGTGGTAGTTTCCTTTTTATCAGCAGCCTTTATAGCTTACTACTGTTCTCTCATTTTTGCCTCTAGTAGTCCTAGTGGGTCCGTCAGAGCTTGAGGATTTACCCACTAGGGGAGGCTACTGGTTTATCTAGTAGTTCTCACCCCCATAGTTGTTTTCTGTCTCTTCCCATTTGTTTTGTAGAGTCGTCTGCGGGAGCTGCTGGACCATCAGCGGCGGATCGAGGTAAGAGGATAGCGGACTAGCTAGATCGTCTGCCCCGACTGTGAGAGTAGATGGACTTTTATTGTACCCCTTTTGTATCTCAGGCTGTAGCATTTTACTCTTGGGTCTTGCTTTTGCCAGCTGGTTGTATTTATTTCAGTGAGCTGGGAGTTTATTGTTTTATTACAGCTTGTATCTTATTTCCAGTCTGAGATTATTATGTAGTTCTTTTTAGTTCAGCTCTGTATTATGCTCTTTTATTGTATTTCTTATATCTGAGCAGGTTACCAGCGCTTCGTGTACGCGGGAAATTCCGTGTGCACGGCGGATCTGTAGACGGGCCTGGGTTCTGGTTTACACCCGGGGCGTGACATATATGAAAGAAATGAAAAGTAGGGGGGTGATCTTGGCTTACAAGGTGTGTAGGACCCCTTTTCCTTCATTAGTTCATTTATTTATACATTCACGAACCAAGTGTATAACCGCCGATTTTAGAAATCGGCGTGACTTAAGGGGAATCATCGTAAATTCCTCAACTACTTTCTTTTGAGTTGATTCTTCTCAATAGGATAATAGTCATTTTTTCGTCTAGGTTCATCCCCTTATTTGTCGCGCCGAAGCATGATTCTCGGCGCTTTCCAATGTTGGGCGCCGCTTGGCGTTCCAGAGTCAGTTACGAGATTTGTGCCCAAATCTTTCACTCTTTCCAGAGTCTTTCCTTCTACGGCTTTGAGCAATCGAGAGTTCACCCTGACTTCGACTCTTTCGTCGCTTGACTCGGGCGGTCTGATGTTTGTCTTCGGCCGCGGTCTGTCCTGGATGAGGCGAAAATCTTCTTGTTGGTCGCTTCTCCTATCGACTGATACCTTTAGCCGATGGCGTATGTCGCGTGCTGCGCTCGTACGTGACTGAGGTTGGTCTTAGCCAAGACGCGGGTCCTTCTTTGTTGACTCATTCTTTTGTTAGCTGATGTCTTTAGCCTATGGTACACGCCACGTGTCACTTCCTCGAGTGGCAAAAATTTTGGTCTCAACACTAGTTTAACAGTATAAATAAATCTAAATTAATTAAGTTTTGGTTAAAAAAAATTTAAACTATTTAAACCAAGATCTATACTCTCGATCTTTATTATAAGACTCCTATCATCATGTAACACCCCCCTATTTGGATTAGTCCTATATATAAGGTATAAATAGGACTAAATCTCTTAACCCGACTCTAGTATTTTAGGTGGTAGCTAGGCTTAAAAGGTTAAGAGTGTTGAGCATGCTAAAGTTAGAATAGTTATAGAATGGGTGACATCCTGGGAAGTTGGGGCATCACAGTTGGTATCAGAGCCAATCACCAGCCGGAAGTGTGAGATGAGTTTTGTCACGCCCCGGGTGTAAACCAGAACCCGGGCCCGTCTATAGATCCGCCGTGCACACGGTATTTCCCGTGTATACGAAGCGCCAATAACCTGCTCAAATATAAGAGATATAATAAAAGAGCAATAAAAACAGAGCTGAACTAAAACTAATACAACTCAGACTGAAGCTGGAAATAAAATACAATACATCAGTACAAATGATACATCAGTCTCTCCCAGCTCACTAAAATAAATACAACCTACTGGCAAAAGCCAGTCCCAAAGTAAAAGTACAACCGTCTGAGGAAACATGGGTACACCAACAGTCCAGCTAACACGCTCATCCTGCCTCGTGATCTATCTACTCAGTCGTCCTCTCTCCTCGACCCGCTACTGAAAGCCCAGTAGCACCCGTAGAAGACACTGCAAAACAAGGAAGAAGAAAAAAAGAAAAGAAGAATGGGGGTGAGAACTACTAGTAAACCAGTAGCCTCCCCTAGTGGGTAAAACCTCAAACTCTGACACGCCCACTAGGTCTACCAAAGGCAAAAGGGAATAAAGGTGGTATGCTATGAATATAACTCCGGATGAAAAGCTACCACTAGTATGCCTCTAAATGCTGAGCTAGAAAATAGCTAAAGGTATGCATCAGAATATAAATGCCTGCCTGAATAAACCCAATCTGACCACCAGTAAACACTGGTACTGCCTGCTCTGTCTGCCGCGACGGGTATGCCAGCCTACGCATAACACCGAAGCAAAGGAGTCTCAAGGACTCAAAGTCTGTCTGCCGCGCACTCTGGAGTGGCACTCGAGGGGAGCGACCCACACAAGGAAAAATAAGTAACCACAAGTAACCTGATGTAGCAGGACTGGATCGTGACTCAGATCAAGTGGGAAAAACCCTCCACAAAAGATAGCCCGATCCCCCTCACCCAATCTGATGCAATAGTACAACCCGGTCAACCACCCAAAATTCGTGGTTGCAGAATACCCTACCATAAAGCCCAGTCTGTCCCAAATTCCCAGCAACCTGACTACACTATCCCAAACTCCCTGCTCGCGTACGAGCTGCAAATACCCTGAGCCTCAAATGAAAGGAGAAAAGAATAATAAAAAGGTTTCTCCTATGTCAATTCCAGCATGATAGTGTAGCAGAAAAAGGTGGCCTATCTAGGTGACCATACAAGCATACAAATGTCCCAAGATGATATAAAATAAAACAGGTGTCGATATATTTTTACCTTGCTAGAACATGCTGATAATTGTGTAAGAATGGTAAATAAGGGATAGCCTGTGCCTGTCTATAATGCATGCCCGAAGCCCATAATTTATTAATTAGTCTTATCTTTTAATATGATGTTACCGCTCTACAATTTTAACCCCCATTGAGGCAAGTTCTAGCAGTATCTGTTTTAATCTCAATTAAGCCTGCCACTATCACCTATAAAGTGCATTTAGCTTGTTAATCATAGAAGCTACTCCAATGCCTAGCGGGTAATCAAAAGTAAGGGGTTCACAACAACACCCATAAACACAATCATGTCCCACATCCGACATCCGGTCAACCGCCTACTATCCGCGGTAGCCGCAATACCCCAGAAGCTAAAATCCAGGCCCCGGCTACACTATTCCAACCCCTGCTCAAACCCGAGCAACAAATAGCCACCTGACTACAGAATAGGGAGAGAAGAAACAAACAAGGTTTCTCCTAAATCAAGTCCCAACATATAGTGTAGTAATAAGAAATGGCCTAACTAGATGTCCATATAAACCAGCCTATGTCCTCATGAGAGATAGAAGAAAGTGTGCCAAAAGTGGTTCCACATGTGTGTCAATTCATAGCTCCGCCTGGATATAATCGTCATGCTAAAATCATAATCCAACCACACATGTCTATAATCTGCTAATCACTCTCACATAAATCATCCACCTATGCCTGTCCGAAAGATCCTCAAGTGGTACCCTCCCACAAGACGTTTCATAATATCCCAACATGAAAGTAAATCCCCCATGCAAAGTTAAATGCCGATATTATATCCATATAAGCATGTATAAGTCCCAACCACTATCAGGTTTCCACTATAGTGTTTTCCATATGATAGGCTCATAATTATTTAGTTAAGCATGCAAGTCCATTAGGTGACCATTCAATATGTCCAATAGAGAGGATCACTCTAATATTCCTAGTGGGTATGTCAGAAAAGAGGGATATAGCAACCACCCACCTGAAATTACGCATACCAAAGCTGTGCAACCTTCTCGCTAACCAAAAAGTGTTCTCGCCCAAACAGATAAACCGCCGCGATCACTGTACAAAATATCCCCAACATACACACAATTAAACACACAAGTACCCAAAAACATACTGTCCAGAATTCAGTCCCAAAGATGCCCTGTTCTTACCTGCGAGATGGAGACAAAATTCCCAAAAAATAACCATTGCGTTCGTCGCGTCGAGCCGGTCGAAACGAGTACTCGCACGTCAAAATCCGACACCTGTAGGTCGAGAAACAATTAGAACAGCATTGAAGTCACTTCCTCAAGAACACAATCCTGCTGGAAAAATAGCAGGAAAGAAGCTTAATTCTCACCCTCGAAATGACCTCATAAAATCCAACAAAAATACGGGTGCGTTCCTCTTGTGGATTTGATGTCAATCGAGTCTTTAAACGCCAAAGATTGTTACGGAATTTGAGTTGGCGTATTTCGTGATTGTATTAAGTCTTGAAGATTGAAGATGAAGAAACTTTGGATCGTATACCTCAATCTCAAGAAAGAAGAATTCAAAAGGATCAGGTACGTTTAACTAAATAATTTTGATGATCCGAATACTTCTTATAGTGTAGAAACACCTGGAAGAGGTTTTAATTGCTTATTCATCAAAAACTGGACATGGGACATGTTCAGGATCCGGATCGTGGACTTTCAATCCGGATCCCGAAAGGTGTTCGTTCATACATTGCTGCAATCCGGATCACAGCTTGTACAATCCGGATCCCGAATGGGATGTTTTGTGAAACTGTATGAACGATCCGGATCGTGGATTATGATCCGGATCCCGAACAGGTGATTTTCTGGAAACTGCATTCTGTGCGTCTGCGATCCGGATCGTGGCTTATCCAATCCGGATCGCCGTCGGTAAAACTTTCCAGAAAAGTTTGTTTTTGATCCGAATATTCTTCCTAGGGTTTCTAACCTATAAATAGACCCTATATCATTTTTCTAGGGCATCCAAATAGAGCCGTCATTTTCACATATCATTTTATACGGCCTTAGATCCACATATAGAGAAGAAAGGAAATCAATAGATCTATTCTATGTTTCTTCATCTATATTGATTAGTTTGATTCTAGGTTTTCATACTCACATCTTGAGTTGAATCAAACTAATGAATACTTAGATGGTATTTCCGATCTACTCTTGATCTAAGTATTCGGCGGATCATCACCACCCAAACAAACAACGATTTACCCCAAAATCGGCGCGTGGACTCGCGTGGCCTTGTGGATTCAAGGTGTTATCGCTCTCGTGGATTCGGAGCGAGGTGCGTTCGTGGATTCGAAGCGTACCATTGGGTGAAGACCGTGGATTCGGTTGGACGTCGTGGACTCGACGTTGGACGCTGTGGATTCAGCGTTGGGCGCGGATCGTGGATTCGAGAAGCGTCGTGGAGCGAGCGGGAAGATCTACTAGGAGCGTATGGTAAAAGGTTGAGTCGTCTGTGAGTACGTTATATCACCTTGTACGTGTGTTAATTCTAGTGGATTTCGCCGTGTTATCGGTCCCGTGGTTTTTTACTCCGGTTTGGAGTTTTTCCACGTAAAAATCTTGTGTGTTCTTTTATTTTTCCGCATTGGGTTTTATCGCACAATGATTTTTTGAGTGTTTATTGTTTACACCTATTCACCCCCCTCTAGGTGTTTTTTCCCCTATTAGATCCTTATTAACCTAAACCCAACAAGTGGTATCAGAGCGGGAATAGGGTTGTAAACAATGGTTGAAGGTGGAAACATCAATCGACCCCCTTTCTTTGATGGAACTAATTATGCGTACTGGAAAGTACGGATGAAAGCTTTCTTAATTTCCATCGACGAAAGGGTGTGGCAATCAATTGAATTAGGATGGTCTAATCCAACTGAAATTTTAGATGATGTTCGCACCTTAAAACCTAGGTCGAAATGGACCAAGGAAGAGATAGACTTATCTTCTTACAATGGCAAAGGGATTAATGCTCTATTTAATGCTTTGTCACAAACTGAGTTCTCTCGCGTCTCGGCATGTGAGACTGCGAAAGAAATCTGGGATGTTCTTCAAGTTACGCATGAGGGAACTAACTTAGTGAAGATTCAGAAACTGCAAATGCTCACGAGCAAGTTTGACTCTATCTCTATGGCAGAGAATGAATCCTTCACTGACTATTACACACGATTGCAAGACATCGTGAACTCATGTGCTAACTTGGGAGAGAAGATTCCAGAATTTAAAGTTGTAAGAAAAATTCTAAGAACTCTTCCTGAACGATTTCGCCCGAAGGTTGCAGCCATTGAAACAATTAAACACCCGGACGAAATGCGTGTAGAAGAATTAGTAGGTGCTTTACAAACTTATGAAATGACTTTTCCTACTAACTATTCTTCTGGAAAGGCATCCTCTTCTAAGTCTTCAGGTTACGCATTGAAATCAACTAAAGAAGAAGACGCGGATTCATCCTCCTCGGACGACGACGAGAACATTTCTATGGAGGACTTTGAGAAGCAGCTCGCTCTCTTGACAAGGAAGTTTCGCCGCAACTTTCGAAGGGGAAATTCAAGCAAAACTCAATCCTTCGGAAAGTCAAAGAAAGGCAAGGGTCCTTCAAGTTACAAGTCAAGAAGCCAAGAGAACTTCTCAAAGGATAAGAAAAGTTCTGAGGGACAAGTTCAGTGTTTCAAATGTCGAGGCTACGGCCACATAGCAACGGAATGTCCCAACAAGAATCCGGCAAAGAAGAAAGCGATGCAAGTAGTTACTTGGGATGACAACTCCACGTCAAATGAGTCATCGTCAAGTGATGAAGAAGACAACGCGACAGCTTTCCACGCGTCCACTACATCTTCTCCCTTCATGTGCTTAATGGCGAGTACATCCGAGTCATTGTCCAACTCCACTGTTGAAAAGATTGCAACGGACGATGAATCAGATGATTCGGAAGGTGAAGATTTTGTTTTAGCCTACCATAAGCTTTTGAGGGATTCAAAGAAATTGGCTAAACAAAACAAGGGGTTGAAAGAGAGATTACTGGATCTTGAAGATGAAGTAAAAAGAGTAACCTCTATCTCAACCGATCTTGAAGTGGAAAGGGACAATCTGATTAAGACAAATGTTTCCCTTCAAGAGTCCAATGAGCATTTCGAGAAGAGTTATATGGATATGGTGAACAAAGCGAATTACTTCTTGAAGCTCAACGGCGAGGCTCGACAGGAAAAATTGGAAATGACGGAGACCATACGCCAACTAAAGGATGACTTACAGAGATTTTCTTCTGGAAGGAGTAAGTTGGACAGACTTCTTGGTCTCGGTCAAAGAAATAAGTTCGGCCTCGGATACACTCAAACTGGAGACATTCCAAGTTCGAGTGGTACAGTATTTGTGCCTCCGTCGGTATCTCCTCCTCCGACACCGGTGTTCACGCCAAGCAACGACAACGAACCTACTACATCTTCTTCGGAATCGACAAGATCCAAGGTATGTTTTCGTTGTGGCATTTCAGGGCACATAAGAAGAAACTGCAAGACTGGAGCCAAACGCACACCTCAAGCACATCTTGCAATGACTACCAAAAGGGCTATTCCTCGGAAACAACTCCAATCAAATTGACGGAAAAGAGCCTTGGTAGTACACCGCTCAAGACGACATCATCAAGGAGCAGCAATTCTTCAGCAAGACGCTCTCACCTAGGAAATCAACTTCACGACCATTACCGACGCACTCCAAAAAGGTTTGGGTGCGCAAAGGTGAAATCTTTCCCTGTCTTGCTACCAATGTTTCTTTGCATGCATATGATAGTTCGTCTTGGTACCTGGATAGCGGGTGTTCCCGTCATATGACCGGCGATAAAAACTGTTTTCAAACATTTGAGAAAAACTCCGGAGGACTTGTTGTTTTCGGAGATGGCCGGTCTTCCAAAATTGTTGGAAAGGGAACGGTAGCTATTCCAGATGGCCCGGTTCTAGATAATGTATTATTTGTTCATGGCCTAAAGACTAACCTCATAAGCATAAGTCAACTGTGTGATAGTGGTTATTCAGTTAATTTTTCATCTGATAAATGCACTGTAACTGACTTGAACCATGCTTTCTTTTTAAAGGGGGTTAGATCAGAAAACAACTGTTATGTAGTTCCTTCTAAGATTTCTGAAAAATGTAACCTAGCATCTTTGAAAAATGAAACTCTTTGGCATGAAAGGCTAGGTCACATAAACTTTAAGGAACTTGCTAGAATTTCAAATAAAGATGTGGTCAAAGGGGTTCCGAAACTTTCTTTTGAACAAAACCTTGTGTGTGGCGGTTGCCAAAAGGGAAAACAGTCTAGGACTGCACACAAGAATTTGAACCACATAGGTACAAAACGGCCTTTGGAACTTTTGCATATGGACTTAATGGGGCCAACTCGTCAACCATCTCTGGGAGGTAAATGGTATATTTTTTTGTTGGTTGATGATTTTTCTAGATATACTTGGGTAGCCTTTCTAAAAGAAAAAGCTGATACCTTTGATTCTTTTCTCGAAATCTGCAATCGTATTATGATTGAAAAGAATGAAAGGATTACTCGAGTAAGGAGTGATAGAGGTGGGGAATTCATAAATTCCAAATTCATTGATTTTTGCTCTTCTAACGGCATTAAACATGAATTCTCTGCACCTTACACACCTCAACAAAATGGTGTAGTCGAGCGCAAGAACAGGGTCGTACAGGAGATGGCTCGTGTTATGCTTCATAGCCGGAACCTTCCTTTATATTTTTGGGCTGAAGCGGTGAACACGGCTGTCTATGTTATCAATCGAGTGTACTTGCGCCCGGGGACTTTTAATACACCATATGAACTATGGTTTAGTAGAAAACCTAATATCAAATATTTTCGCATTTTCGGGAGTCGGTGTTTCATTTTGCGTGATCGCGAAAATCTTGGTAAATTTGACTCTCGAAGTGACGAAGGGATTTTCTTAGGTTATTCTACAAACAGTAGAGCATATCGAGTTTTTAACTTGGAATCTAAGACGATCGTAGAATCGATAAATGTTAAGGTAGATGAAGCTTTTCATTTTGAATCTGAAAAATCTACCCTCGATATCTCTCTTGATGATGATACACCTGCTAATGCATCTTCTTCTAACAATTCTTTCGATAATAATGTTGATGCATCTAACGGTTCTTCAAGCTCATGTGATGTGCAGGAATCATCTCGTGTACCTCTGCCTACTCCTCTACCTCAAACGTTACGCATCTCCAAGGATCACCCTGAATCGAACATAATTGGAGATCCACAAGAAGGAGTTAGAACACGGAGACAATTGGTTTGCGGATTTGCATGCTATGTATCACAAATCGAACCAAGGAATATTGATGAAGCTCTCCAAGATGATTATTGGATTAAAGCAATGCAGGAAGAGCTCCATCAATTCGAGCGAAACAAAGTCTGGGAACTGACGAAGCCTCCGAAGCAACACAATGTGATAGGTACCAAATGGATCTTCAAGAACAAGAAAAACGAAGAAGGTACTATCATCCGGAACAAAGCAAGGTTAGTTGCTCAAGGCTATTCTCAAGTAGAAGGTATAGACTTTGATGAAACCTTCGCCCCTGTAGCTAGACTCGAGTCCATTCGTATATTGTTTGCGATCGCTTGTCATTTCAAAATCAGATTATTTCAAATGGACGTTAAGAGCGCCTTTTTAAATGGATTTTTAAATGAGGAAGTTTATGTAGCTCAACCGAAAGGTTTTGTGGATCATAAACTACCTAACCATGTTTTTCGACTGAAAAAGGCTCTTTACGGTCTGAAACAAGCACCGCGAGCATGGTACGAAAGGTTGACAAAGCACCTTTTGGAAAAGGGCTACACTCGAGGGGGAGCTGACAGGACTCTCTTTGTGAAGCATTATCAAAACAATTTCATAGTTGCTCAAATCTATGTTGATGACATTGTTTTTGGAGCAACGAGAAATAATGATGCTTCTAAATTCGCGGAGACCATGGAAAGCGAATTTGAGATGTCCATGATGGGCGAATTGAATTATTTTCTTGGATTACAAGTTAAGCAGAACGATGAAGGAATTCACTTGTGTCAATCCAAGTATGCACTGGAGTTGGTCAAAAAGTTTGACCTTGAAAATTCGAAAGATTTTCCAACTCCAATGGGAACTAGCCATAAGGGACTTGGAAGTGAATCACAAAGTGAGAATGTAGACGAGAAACTGTACCGCAGTATGATTGGAAGTCTACTATATCTCACGGCTAGTCGCCCGGATATATCCTTCAGTGTTGGGATTTGTGCGAGATATCAATCAGCACCGAAGGAGGTTCACCTGAAAGCGGTGAAACGGATCATCCGGTATATCAAAGGTACAATCAATTTCGGAATTTGGTATCCTATGGGAACGACTTTGGATATTGTTGGATACTCAGATGCCGATTGGGCTGGATCGGTGGATGACCGGAAAAGCACGAGTGGTGCATGCTTCTATCTCGGCCACTGCCTTGTTGCATGGCACAGTAAGAAACAGAACTGCATAGCACTCTCGACTGCCGAAGCGGAGTACATTTCTGCAGGAAGTTGCTCAACCCAATTGATTTGGATGAAGAGCGTGTTGAGTGATTTCCGAATTTCAACATCTTCGGTAACCATTTTATGTGACAACACTAGTGCCATTAACATTTCTAAAAACCCTGTGTTGCACTCTAGAACAAAACATATTGAACTTAGATATCATTTTCTTAGAGAGCTAGTTGAATCAAACATTCTTCAACTGTCATATATTTCAACTGAAGATCAATTAGCCGACATCTTAACAAAACCTTTGGATCAAAAACGTTTCATTCACTTGCGAAAAGCAATTGGCATGCTTTCCTTGAAATAAACTCTTTTGAAACCTTTGCTTAGATTAGGTTTTGTTTTTGTTCTTGTTTTTGTTTTGTTCTTTATCTATGTTCTGTACATAGCACACTAATTGAGCATATATCATAATTGACTTTAATTGCATCCTTTTATGCATTTAGAAATTTATTATGTTTTTGATGTCATAATGTTTCAATGTTGCAATGATCATTTACGTTAATTAAACCATCTTTCTGTGATCAAAGTCAATTTCTCTCTCAATGATCTCTTGGTATAGTCATTATCATATTTGATTGCTTAGTCGAGTATGAATTCGAGATCAATGGTTTGGTTGAATACTTTATATATTAAATAATTGATAGCCAATTGAGGGGGAGTCAATGAAATGTGAAATGCTCAAAAGATGTGGAAAGAGTTACATCCCAATGAGGAGTGTGAAAACTACCACCACATGGAGAAAATGAAAGAAAAAGATACTCCATGAATGAAAAGCAAACTTTTGTTTGAAAAATTGTTGATAAAACTCATATTGAAATACTTGACTCAGTCGTATTTCATGGTTGGTATAAGGTGGGATTTTTGATTTAAGATGCTCAAAGAGCCACTCCTTCAACAGATTGTCTAGATATATTATTTAACTTATCTGGGATTTCAAACATCTATTGATCTTGGTACTTCATTTTCTTTACTGAAATTGATGATTTGATAAAGACATTACACATAGGATCAGGATAGATGTAATTGAAGTTGTTCAACTTTAAGTGTTTTAACTTTCGTAAATCTTCGTTTCATTTTTGGATATTTTTGATAGATTTTTCATAATCTATTTCTTGTTGTGTGAAACGATGTCATTTGTTTAAAGTTGACATGATAATGTGCTTACATACTTTTTCTGGATTTTATTGTATTTTTCTTAATTTTTCTGAAGAAAAAGGTGTAGCCGATCCGGATCGTGGGCAAGTGATCCGGATCCCGAACGCAGGATTTTTCCTGCGTGTGGCCGATCCGGATCACATTCTCGGCCGATCCGGATCACGGCTAGGGTTCTATATAGAAACTTTCAGATTCGAGATTTCTTTACCCTAATTTCTGGTTTTCAAGCTTCTAGAGTTTCTCTCTCTAGATTTCTTGCTTCCTGGTGCTTCAAAACTCAAAGTTCTTCGGATTCAAGTAAGTTTTCATGATCAAAACTCGGTTTTTCTCAGTTTTTATGGTTTTTCACCAAACGTGAGTTGAAAAGTTGGAATTTCTTCGTTTGTGAATGGTTTTTGATCAAATTTCTTTTGAAATAAGAACTCTGGGTCAATTAGTTTTACTTTTATGCTGGGATTCTACTTGATTAACGAGTTTTTAGGCTTCGATTTCTAAAAATTCGGTTTTAGGGCATAAAAGAGGAATTTCTGTAAATCATGGATTTGATCTATTTTTAAAATTCTTTTTGGAAAACTAATTTGATTCTTGGCTTCTCTACATGATTATGATTGTCTAGGTACAATGTTTTCAAATTTTCAAAATTGACAATTTTTCATATGTTCTTGAGTTGGTTTTCACAGGACACTTTCTTAAACTCAAAGCACTAGAATCAATGGCATTCTCCTGGTTGATTCTGTTACTGGTCGCAATGATGCCCGGGAGCTCATCTGTTAAAGAAGAACCAGGCGTCTCAACTCGAGACAAACCAAACGAAGCCAATGAAGACAGCTCAGATTACGATACGGAAGAATGGGACGAATTCTTCAAGGATGTTCAGCGAAAAATTGATGAAGAGGACAGGAAATTCACCAAAGGAAAAAGACTTATGAAATCTGCCTCCACGACCAAACAATATACAAGAAGAAGAAATGTTCAAAGAAGTACGAGTCAGCATAGTGGGCCTCTCACCAGAGCACGCTCACTTTCTGGAATTCTGCAAACTGAATCTCCATGGACTGCAGGACCAGATGCACCATCTGCATCTAGACAGCGTCCATCTTACTCAAAGACACGGACAACTGAGACAGAGATTTTGGAATCGATTTGTCAGGAACAACACCGACTCTCTGCTACACAAGACAGAATATCGAAAGAGCTTCAGCAGATCTCTTCTGAACACAAGAAGATCAAGAAGAAGTACTCAAATTTTAAGAATTTGCTTAAAGGGATTTTGAGCAAGCTAAGCTGTACTAGTTCAGATTCTTCAGACTGAGCCGCACCTTCTGTTCACTTTATCTACTTTAGTTCTTAGCTTTCACAGGACGTAGTTTTCTCTTTTTAGTTTAGTTCTCAGTTTGTGCACTTTTAGAACTCTATTTTTTTTGTTACTCTCCTTACATATTGTAGCTCATGCTACGTTTTGGCTTTGTTTTGTGACAAAAAGGGGGAGAGAGTTAGAGAAAACAATGAACAATGATGAACTTTGAACAATGATTGTGAATATCGATGATATCAAGGTAAGTATGAATCTCAACTCAACTTTGGTTTTCTTTTGTGATTTGTGACATGCTTCTATACTAACTATTCGACTAACTATTTGGGCATGTAATATGACTAACAAGTTGATGTTGGACTAACATACTTTGACATTTGGTTTTCGACTGCTTAGAAGATATGTTGGTTTTAACTATGTTTCTTTCACATATCTGATTCTTTTAAATGTCATGATGAGATCAAACTCTATCTCTGTACTTGGTTTTTCTATGTTCCAATTCTTGAGGTATCTAACGATTTTGTTTGTCAAGAATGTTTTCTGTGTGCAGAGATTACAGATGTCTAAGTCTAGAGTCTGTCTTAGGAGTTTATCTCATGTTTTTAATTTCTGGAACTCTTTTGTAAATTTTTGTTGTATGGTGATAGCAACAAAAATATCTTTTTGAATTTTCTTTGTGGATCTGTGTTTTGTCACGAAACCGCCAAAGGGGGAGATTGTTACGGAATTTGAGTTGGCGTATTTCGTGATTGTATTAAGTCTTGAAGATTGAAGATGAAGAAACTTTGGATCGTATACCTCAATCTCAAGAAAGAAGAATTCAAAAGGATCAGGTACGTTTAACTAAATAATTTTGATGATCCGAATACTTCTTATAGTGTAGAAACACCTGGAAGAGGTTTTAATTGCTTATTCATCAAAAACTGGACATGGGACATGTTCAGGATCCGGATCGTGGACTTTCAATCCGGATCCCGAAAGGTGTTCGTTCATACATTGCTGCAATCCGGATCACAGCTTGTACAATCCGGATCCCGAATGGGATGTTTTGTGAAAATGTATGAACGATCCGGATCGTGGATTATGATCCGGATCCCGAACAGGTGATTTTCTGGAAACTGCATTCTGTGCGTCTGCGATCCGGATCGTGGCTTATCCAATCCGGATCGCCGTCGGTAAAACTTTCCAGAAAAGTTTGTTTTTGATCCGAATATTCTTCCTAGGGTTTCTAACCTATAAATAAACCCTATGGTCATTTTTCTAGGGAATCCAAATAGAGCCGTCATTTTCACATATCATTTTATACGGCCTTAGATCCACATATAGAGAAGAACGGAAATCAATAGATCTATTCTATGTTTCTTCATCTATATTGATTAGTTTGATTCTAGGTTTTCATACTCACATCTTGAGTTGAATCAAACTAATGAATACTTAGATGGTATTTCCGATCTACTCTTGATCTAAGTATTCGGCGGATCATCACCACCCAAACAAACAACGATTTACCCCAAAATCGGCGCGTGGACTCGCGTGGCCTTGTGGATTCAAGGTGTTATCGCTCTCGTGGATTCGGAGCGAGGTGCGTTCGTGGATTCGAAGCGTACCATTGGGTGAAGACCGTGGATTCGGTTGGACGTCGTGGACTCGACGTTGGACGCTGTGGATTCAGCGTTGGGCGCGGATCGTGGATTCGAGAAGCGTCGTGGAGCGAGCGGGAAGATCTACTAGGGGCGTATGGTAAAAGGTTGAGTCGTCTGTGAGTACGTTATATCACCTTGTACGTGTGTTAACTTCTAGTGGATTTCGCCGTGTTATCGGTCCCGTGGTTTTTTACTCCGGTTTGGAGTTTTTCCACGTAAAAATCTTGTGTGTTCTTTTATTTTTCCGCATTGGGTTTTATCGCACAATGATTTTTTGAGTGTTTATTGTTTACACCTATTCACCCCCCTCTAGGTGTTTTTTCCCCTATTAGATCCTTATTAACCTAAACCCAACAGTCCCAATGGAGGGTTGAGCGCCGTAACGGGCATTTGAAAGCGCGCCGCAGTGCCCAACCCTCTGCCGCGGATGCCCGCAAGCAGTGGCGACGCATGGCCGGCCCGCGGGCAGTGCACGCCCAGCTTCCGCGGCGTGTACGCGTTATTTGTAGGCGCCCCAAGGGATCTCCATAGGTACTATCAAAACAATAGAGGGGGGAATCGGTGTCCTAGCATCAAACAATCAGTGCAACACTATAACAATGCGGGAAAATAAAACTCAACACACCCAACCTGATACGCTAACCTAAAACCCGCTCTGATACCAATTGTAGAGTTATTTAGGATCCACAAGGATCTAAATAGGTACTATCAAACACCTAGAGGGGGGTGAATAGGTGTAATATTATAAAAACCAATCTCAGTGCAAAAATAAAAACAATGCGGAAAATAAAAATCAACACACCGAGATTTACGTGGAAACTCCAATCCAGGAGAAAAACCACGGGACCAACACGCAATAACAATCCACTAAGAATAGAAGAATAACAAGGTGATTACCGACTCCACGGACTCAACCCCTCCTTCAGCTTCTTCGGACCTTGCGCTGACCGGTTGGATATCCACGCAATAACAATCCACTAAGAAAAGAAGAATAACAAGGTGATTACCGTCTCCACGGATTTAACCCCTCCTTCAATTTCTTCGGACCTTGCGCTCCACCGTTTGCACGTCCACTGCACACGTTCGAATCCACGAACGCCACTCGAATCCACGAGCACACGTTTCGAATCCACGAAACGCCTTCAACACACCGAATCCACGATGCCACGTCGAATCCACGACGCAAACTCAGCCGGTAAGAATATTGGCTTCGATGGTGATCCTTTGCTTAGATTATCATGAAGAACCATGGAAAAAATCTCTAAGCAAAGATTAGATCAATTCGACAAAAGATATGTTCTTGAAAGAACCATCGAATTGACCTAAAAGAGGCTATAAAGAAGAACGATAAAAACCTAGCCTCTAGGGTTGCTCTCAAGTGTTTTATAAATTGATCGGTGCTCCCACGTTTTTGAGAAACCCTAAATGTCTATTTATAGTTTAGAAACCTTTGGAAAGAGATAAGAATCAAAAACTTACCTTATCTGGAAATTTTTCAGGACGGCGATCCGGATCGGATTACTGCGATCCGGATCGTCGTAACGAGATTGACGATTCCAGAAAACCAAGGGTTCGGGATCCGGATTGCAAGGCCCGATCCGGATCGTTCATGAATTCAGCAAAATCCAATGTTCGGGATCCGGATCGAATGGCCTGGATCCGGATTGGATTTGCCAATGAACAATACCCTTCGGGATCCGATTGGATCATCTGATCCGGATCCTGAACATGTCCCATGTCCAGTTTTTGATTTTTATGCAATTAAAAATTCATCCAAGTGTTTCTACACTATAAGAAAGTATTCGGATCACCAAAATTATTTAGTTAAACATACCTGATCCTTTTGAATACTTTCTTCTTGAGATTGATGTAATTGATCCACAATTCTTCATCTTCAATCTTCAAGACTCAAGACACTGAGTGTCAACTTGAGCTCTTGTTGAATCTTCTCTAAGTCTTTGATTGCTGATTGACAATTTGATCCCTTTAAGACTCCGACTCAACTCACTGACTTGACTCACGAAATATGCCAACACCAAAATGCCGTAACAATCTCCCCCTTTGGCAATTTCGTGACAAAACCCAAAAATACATAAAAACGCTCAAGTCACTCATCTTAAACCAAAAATCGAAATTCAATGTCATCACCAAAACATTGATTTTCTTTGCGTGAAAGATCCAATAAATACAAAATTACATTTGAACCAAACAGTCCTAGAACATACTCTATGACTTAGGACTTGGAGTCTTAAAGTGATGTAATTCCTGCAAAACAAAACTCCAAACAAAATCAAACGTTAGTCGTTAGAAATTAAAATCCTACATTTGATTCGTCCTTTTGGTTCTTTTGTTTTTCGGCTCTTTCAATCTTTTTTTCTTTGAGCTCTCTCCCCTATCTTGAGCATCTCTGTTCTCCCCCTTTGTGATACGATCATCATTTTCTGTTCTCCCCACCCCCATTTTCGTTTGTCCTCTCTTGATGATCTCATCTCCGTCATTTCTCTTCTCCCCCTTTTTGTCACAAATTGTCAAACAGTGAACATACTAGACAAAAGGAAATCTAACAACATTAGTTCATAGAGAAAGAGAGATAAAAGCTCAGTTCCGGTATATAACAAAAATGCAGATTGCGTACCGGTACCAGAAAGCAAAAATCAAATAATTTCTTGAAACAAATCCAGATTTTAGAATCTTTTCAAATACCGATTTGTATTCCATCAAGAAATCAATTTAAGTGCTTTAACCAATGAATTCACAAGATGTCATTCAATCCAATTAATTTCACAAAATTAAAAAGATTTACTCCTAAATCATGAAAAACAAAGATAAAACATTATAAACAGTTTTTCATGTTATATTCATCAAACACAAGTCATCAAAAATAATCTTGAGATCCAAACTCTATCAAGATGTAACGAATTTACAAAGATGACTTACGGAGATTTCCAAATGACATCAATCTTGAATTCTACCCTTTCATCAGAATAATTTAGAAAAATTCCATAAAACCAGAAAGTATGTAAGCACTTTAGCGCATCAACTTTAAACAAAAGTCATCGTTTCATGCAACAAGAAATAGATTATACCAAATCTATCAAAAATACTCAAAAATGAAACGAAAATTTATGAAAATTAAAACCCTTAAAGTTGAACAACTTCAATCACATCTAACATGATCTTATGCGTAATGCCTTTATCAAATCATCAATTTGGTAAAGAAAATGAAATACCAAGATCAATAGATGTTTGAAATCCCAGATAAGTTAGATAATATATCTAGACAATCTGTTGAAGAGAGTGGCTCTTTGAGCATCTTTCGTTAAAAATCCCACCTTATACCAACCTTGAAATTTGACAGAGTCAAGTATTTCAATGCATTTCATCAAATTTTTAAACACAAAAATTTGCTTTGCATTCATGGGTATCTTTTTTTCTTTTTTTCTCCATGTGGTGGTAGTTTTCACACTCCTCATTGGGATGTAACTCTTTCCACATCTTTTGAGCATTTTACTTTTCTTTGACTCCCCCTCAATTGGCTATCAATTATTTAATATATAAGGTATTCAACCAAAAATTGATCTCGCATTCATACTCGACTAAGCAATCAAATATGATAATGACTATACCAAGAGATCATTGAGAGAGAAATTGACTTTGATCACTTAAAAGATGAATTAATTAACATAAATGATCATTGCAACATTGAAATATTATGATATCAAAAGCATAATAAATTTCTAAATGCGTGAAAGGATGCAATTAAAGTCAATATAACCAATGCCAATTGTGTTGTCACAAAGAATTCACACAACCGAGATAGATTAAGCATCTAAAGATCACACATGATTTCTAAAATTTGATGCTTATAACTATCAAAAACTCCTATAATGAAGTATCTTCAAGATTATGATTATGGAGTAAAGTTGATAATCCATATAAAATTAATTTGGAGTGAATGAACGTGAAGCCCTTTTTATTCAATGCACTTGTTCGTTAAAAACCCTTTTGTTCAAAAACAAAGTATAAAAACAAAGAGCATTGAAAACATGTAATGCAAAGATTAAGAAAAATATGAAGGGAAAACCAATCAAAGCATTACATACAGTCATAAGCTATTTAGAACTTAAGACAAGGAAAGATATCACCTTTCCGAATCCAAAATCGCTGGATTTTGGGTTGTCTTGATTCGTTGTGGCCGGGGGTTGTCCGCTTTGACTGTTGATCCACCTTAGGTCTTTGCCTCGCAATGATCCACTTGTATGATTGATGTTGTGGCTCGGACCTTTGGTGGGTTGAGTGAACTCCTTTGACTTGATGTGTCTTTTGATTCCGTTGAGTCCGCTCCGTAGATGAAGTTGCCGAAGGATTTTTCTTTCTCTTTTTCGGGCAATTCTTCACCAAATGTCCTTCAAGTCCACATAGGTGACAAGTTCTTCCTTTCAATTTATTGTGGAACTTGAAGCCTTCACAGTTTGGTTCTTTTTAAATCCCAAACCAACCTTGCTTGTTGACCTAATCCGGACATACAATCTAGTTTCTTGGAACCGGTTGAAAGCCTTTGTATGTCGGATTTAAGTTCATGAACTTGCTTGGTCAAAGCTTGGTTGGTGACATGAATTTCCTCAAACTGCTTTTCAAGAAAACCAATCTTGTCCATATATGATTTAGCGTTTGTCTCCGATTGGTTTAGCTTTTCTTGGAGGATTTTATTGTTATCCAATAACCGTCCTTGTTCCTCCTCGAGATCATGAAGTTTGATCTTTAAAGCTTGATTCTCGTCTTGAACTTCAAGTCGTTGCTTCCTCAACTTCTTGATATGCTTGGCCATCTTCTTTGATTCCGCAAGAAGTTGTTGGTATGCCTCAACGAGTTCTTCTTCGTCCGACTCCCCCTCACTTGATGACTCTCCTCGGATGTTGATGTTTCATGCAAAATCAAAGGAATAGAGTCAGTGACTAAAGATGATAAGCACAAATTAGAAGAGGGAATTTGAGAGGCATGAAAAGCAACAATTTTTTCTTTTTCCTCTTCACTTGAGGTCGATTCATCGAAACTAGAATCGTCCCAAGTTTTTGCTTGCAAAGCCTTCTTTTTGTATGATTTCTTAGAAGGACAATCCGTTGAAATATGGCCGTAGCCTTTGCATCGATAACATCGGATTTCCCCTTCGAAATCATCTTTTTCTTTTTCTTTAGAAGGTTTTGCAACGCCTTTGAGTTTAGAGGATTTAGAACCCGATGATCCTTTAGATGGTTTCGTGGATGAAGATCCATCGGTTCGATTCTTCCAAAATTTCCGACGAAATTTCTTTGTGATCCGCGCCAATTGTTCTTCAAAATCGGCAAAAGAGATTTCATCGTCGGAACTTGATTCGTCATCTTCTTCCTTTGTTGATTTGAATGCAATACCTGTAAGCTTAGAAGAAGACTTGGAAGAAATTTGATTAGTAGGAAAAGTCATCTCATAAGTTTGTAAAGCACCTACTAATTCCTCTACACTCATCTCATCCGGATGACTAACGGTTTCAATGGCGGTAACCTTTGCCCTAAACCGTTCCGGAAGAGTCCGAAGAATCTTTCTTACAATTTTCGACTCCGGGATCTTTTCTCCTAAATTAGCACATGTATTAATTACATCTTGAAGTCTAGTGTAATAATCTGTAAACAATTCATGCTCTTCCATATGAATAGAGTCAAATTGACTTGTAAGCATCTGGAGCTTTTGAATTTTTACAAGATTAGTACCCTCATGTGTAATTTTGAGAATATCCCAAATTTCCTTCGCGGTTTCACACGCGGAAATTCGTGTAAACTCAGTCGAGGAAAGAGAATTATATAAAGCGTTCATACCTTTCCCATTGTAAGAAGATCTTTCGATTTCCTCTTTAGACCATCTAGAGCGAGGTTTTGGGGTAGTAGAATTTCCTACTTCCTCAACCGGATGCACCCAACCGTATTCAACGGTTTGCCATACCCGCTCATCAATAGAGATGAGAAAAGCTCTCATCCGCACTTTCCAATATGCATAATTGGTCCCATCAAAAAGAGGAGGTCTAAAAATATTACCACTTTCACCCACATGATAGATAAACCTAAAACCCGCTCTGATACCAATTGTAGAGTTATTTAGGATCCACAAGGATCTAAATAGGTACTATCAAACACCTAGAGGGGGGTGAATAGGTGTAATATTATAAAACCAATCTCAGTGCAAAATAAAAACCAATGCGGAAAATAAAAATCAACACACCGAGATTTACGTGGAAACTCCAATCCAGGAGAAAAACCACGGGACCAACACGCAATAACAATCCACTAAGAATAGAAGAATAACAAGGTGATTACCGACTCCACGGACTCGACCCCTCCTTCAGCTTCTTCGGACCTTGCGCTGACCGGTTGGATGTCCACGCAATAACAATCCACTAAGAACGAAGAATAACAAGGTGATTACCGTCTCCACGGATTTAACCCCTCCTTCAACTTCTTCGGACCTTGCGCTCCACCGATTGCACGTCCACTGCACACGTTCGAATCCACGAACGCCACTCGAATCCACGAGCACACGTTTCGAATCCACGAAACGCCTTCAACACACCGAATCCACGATGCCACGTCGAATCCACGACGCAAACTCAGCCGGTAAGAATATTGGCTTCGATGGTGATCCTTTGCTTAGATTATCAATGAAGATCCATGGGAAAAATCTCTAAGCAAAGATTAGATCAATTCGACAAAAGATATGTTCTTGAAAGAACCATCGAATTGACCTAAAAGAGGCTATAAAGAAGAACGATAAAAACCTAGCCTCTAGGGTTGCTCTCAAGTGTTTTATAAATTGATCGGCCGTGCTCCCACGTTTTGAGAAACCCTAAATGTCTATTTATAGTTTAGAAACCTTTGGAAAGAGATAAGAATCAAAAACATACCTTATCTGGAATTTTTCAGGACGGCGATCCGGATCGGATTTACTGCGATCCGGATCGTCGTAACGAGATTGACGATTCCAGAAAACCAAGGGTTCGGGATCCGGATTGCAAGGCCCGATCCGGATCGTTCATGAATTTCAGCAAAATCCAATGTTCGGGATCCGGATCAGAATAA